>JAFELO010002985.1:66841-115437 GCA_017140195.1 Eumaeus atala
GGGGGGGGGTAAAGGAGGGCAAAGCGTCGGCATGGTAATTACGCTGTTGTTCATAGACAGCGATTCCGATTGCTCATTTGTCCCCCTATACTACGGTAATTCTGTCATGTTTAGCGCGTTTTGAGGTCATCCAGGTGGCCCGAGGGATCTTGTCCATTCCACTTGTATAATATTCTAGAGTCAACGACGCCTTTTCCCGTTATTTGATATGACCTCTCGCATGCACCAACGTAATAAAAATAGTAAAAAACTCATAACACTTTGTTGTGACATTTTTTTTTTGTAATATTAAAGCGTTTGTATAGAAGGTTTTGTCTCCAAATTGATATTGCCAATAACTGGCAGACGTGCGCTGGGGACGATTCGTGACTCAGGCTGCGTAACCACAATGTTATTTATCTGATTCTGTACTGTAGATAAATGTTTATCTATGTAGTTCATTTGAAATAGTTTTATGTTATGGCCCCCTACTTTTTGTGTATCGACAATAATTAATGATTCGCTATCCTTATCATCGACATCTTATTAGTTGCAGTGGTCTTTTTTAGCGTTCCGTGCCTCAAAATAACAAAGGTGATGATACCTCATAGAATCTCTTTTTTCCGCTCTGTGGAAGTGTCCAGGGCAGCTTCATCGGTTACAATAAGACAGTTACTATGTGACGAGGGTGAGATTGTGGTCTATAGGGAGGCAGGCCCCCTTCATTCCCGCTAAAGTTTAATTTAAAATTAGGTGAAGTAACTATTATTATCTTGGCGAATATAACAATGGGACGGGACGCATCTCCTTCATTTGCGGGAAAGTGTTAAAATAAACTATCCTAGTCACGTCGCCCGTCGTATGACTCCGTTTAAGCTGTATTAATTTTCTCACAGCATAAGTCGTTCATAAAAAAGAAATTTTAATTATCAATATTATTAATTTGATATACATTTATTAAAATCTTCCATCTGTGTTTAGAAATGCACAAAACAGGTTTTTGTATATCTCCACGCCCACGTGTTAGTGTGCGGTAAAAGTTATTGACTAGTTACGTAATATTAAAATATCTCATTTATTGTCACTTTCACTTTTTAAGTAGCATGAGAACGAACAGGAAACCTGAACAATTGCTACGCCCATGTAGATAGAGACCGGAAAATCGGCTTTAAAATACATTTATGGGCTCTTCTGTACTTACTATAAAACAAAGTCCGAAACATCTCTTTCTGTCTTTTTGTATCTGATAGATTTTCTCCAAGTGTAACTGACCGGATTTTCATCCGGAGCGCTGGGTTCGTTATAAAATAAAAGGTGGTAACGAGAAGCCGTATCATCTGACGTAAAGCGACACCCACATACATCCATACACAAATGAATGTATGTGTTGCAGTGTTCGTAGTCGCCAGCCGCGCGCGGTACAGTTTCATTATTCAGTTCTCTGCTGAAGCGATGATAGAAATTTATAAGAACTAGTTATGCTGCATTGTTGCCGAAATGGGCCGACACGTCGCTTACATAACATGACGGTACTACGGTGTGTCTGTGTGTGTGTGTGCGTGTGCGTGTGCGTGTGCGTGTGCGTGCGTGCGTGCGTGCGTGCGTGCGTGCGTGCGTGCGTGCGTGCGTGCGTGCGTGCGTGTGTGTGTGTATGTGTGTGTGTGTGTGTGTGTGTGTGTGTGTGTGTGGGTGTGTGTGTGTGTTGCGTGTGTGAGGAAGAAAGGAGGGCCATATGTTCATTACAATTAGGCTGATGTCCATGGGCGTCGGTAGTTATCAAAAGAGTCCGTTGCTTCTCCCCCCCCCAAATAGGAAGAACAATTTCTGTTATTATAAACAATGTTTAAGCTTTAAAGGAAACCTATACATCTGTACACAATATATTTTTATTCTTGTATCGACAAATAAAGAAACATAAAGATTATGTTCGCTCGATTAAATAAGATTTCCAGTCCTTGCGAAAAACATTTTCTTTCTAAAAGAGTTGCTCTATTCTAAAATGTATTGATTCTGCGCGACCTCCTGCAAGTTCACAAATGTAACCTGCTTTTCTTTTCATAGATGATCCTTATCAAATTTTCATACTTTATCGAGTTTAAACGAGGCGGTCATTCCGGCCGTATTTTTTAAATTTCTTAATTTCATTCATTAACCGCTTTCGAGAACTATTACATTGGAAGAGGCAGAGGAAATTACTACTTAAATTGAACCCATATATACATTGTATAGAATAGAATAAAACTTTATTTACGACAATTTGTACACTGTTACACATCAACGTTTCTTAGACTTAATACAATGACTATTGATTTACAAAAATACAAGATAAAAGAAAACGTATGCGCAATAGTATGCTCTCATCTCGGGATGCATCTCTCCCATCTGCTGGAGAGAGAGGGGGTCGGTCTCTCTTCCAACCCCAAATCTAGTCTCATCGCCCGACCAGCACGATAGCAATCCGATAAAGCTGCACTGGGCTTCCCTTCGCTTCCATAGCATAACTTCAGGTCCGAAAAAAAGAAATATATTATATTATATATGAAGTTTTTGTGTCACAATGTTAGTAACATTATTCCTCCGAAACGGCTTTACCGAGCTTTACCAAATTTTGTATGCATATTCAGTAGTTCTGAGAATCGGCTTTTTCATACCCCTAAGTGATAAGGGTTGTACATCATTAACATTTCCTTTTAACGTTTACACGTTACAATGACCACATTCAGCTTATGACAGAGCTTTCGGGACAGCTAGTTGTATGTATGTTATATAAACTCACCAGGATACAGCCGGCCAACGAAACAATTATCTTCTACCAATTCCGTGTTGAAAATTATAGTCCAATAGAAATGTTTATCACCGAGTTTTGTTTGAAGTACATTTTGTGTATTTCATACATTCCCGACGTCGCATCGTCACCAATCAGTGCTTACTGGAACTCGTAAAGTCTAGCCACTAAGCTCGGAGCGGAATTACAGAGCACATTTGCGGTGGTATTGGCATTATGATAATAAAACATAAGAGGATTCGGATGAACGAAAACTATTACGCTTGATTTATAGAAGAATGTCATAAAGCTAAATAGTTTTAGTTGAATACGCTAATCATAGGAACTGGTCGACTTTGAAAAATATTTCAGTGTTAAATAGCCCCTGTATCCAGGTAGGCTGTATTTGGTATACAGCCTTAAGCCTTCCTGGATACAGACCCCCCCTTACTCTACTACCATTGGTTGTAGCGTACTACAAACAGTAGTAGCAGAGTAGGCGGGTAAAACCGCTGCTAGTAGCGAATAAAATATCAATAATGATTTATATAATTTTGTATCTACACTTAAATGATAAAATTGTATTTTGTATTTTGTAAAACTATATTTGAATGAAAATAAGCATTTAGTATCATTGGATATAATTCGTAGCCATCTTGTTCAGGTGTATATCGATAAGTTCGCTTATCAAGACCCAGATCTTCCCGGCGCTTGGCGATGTTTGTCCAGGCATTTGGGACTGTATCAGTATGACTGCTTTGCCCTGGTACTAGTATATTTTATTACACATAACAGGGAGTGACCTTGAATTAACACTTTTGCTGTTTTTCTATCTGTTGTTCTCAAGCAAGTTAGACCCCGGCTTCTTCTGCAGTCTTATGCGCAAACCTTCACTGGCGATGGCTGGGGTCTTCTGTTATGATGTGGTGATTCTAGGATGGTGGTCGTTCGATAGTAAGAAACAAATCGATTTCTTTGTAAATGTTCTTTGTCTTCTTTTTGTGTCCACACTTATTTTTCAATTTGGCCAGTTACCAATTTAAAAACATTGTTAGGAACGAGGTAAATACTTGAACCTTGTCTAGGATCGGACCATGAATATTTTGTACTACTGGACTACAAATAGCGTTTAACGTACATATTCGCACGTCGTCATGCGTGCATTGTCCATTGTGTGCACCACACACCCACACACACATCGTAGAGACAAGGTGAGATTGTAGTCGCTGAGTTAATATGTTTACTTTATCTGTAAATATCATCTCCAAAACACAAATAAAGATTATCATAAACTGAAACAATTGCAGTCGCAGGCCGCAAGTTGACAGCGGGCCGCAAATTGGGCGGAGTTGGAGGGCCGCTGATGAAGTCGCAGACGCTGCCGCGCTCCATGGGCCGCTCGTCCTCGCAGCCCAACAGCTCCAGCGGCGGCTACAGCAGATATCCGATCAAACCTGCGTCCACACCTCCGGCGGTTAAACGGCAGCTATCTGTAAGTAAACATGTATTTACTAATCTATGGTCGCAGTGGATTTTTTGGACGTATTCCTAGTCGCATAGCTGGGGTAAAGAGTTATTTAAGGGACCTGACTGAATACGTAACTGGTTTTAGTCATACATATGTGTTAATAACAGTTACAGCCAATAAGGTTTAAACTAGATTGGTACAAAAATACACTTTGACTCTCTCACCTTCTCTTCCTCCTTAGACAAAGAAGCCGCAACAGCGAATGAAATACAGATATTTCTAAAACTGTAGATACAATGGTACAAACAGAAACGGAACTGGAATAATTCTGTAACAGATTTAATGTGTTACAAGTTATCAACGTGTTTTTGAATCTATGCTTAAGCCAGTTATAAACATCAATTAAGGTATATTTATAAGGGCACGCTGTGTTTGAATTTCATAACTTTTGTAATATTAACTATCTATAAATAGTTAACCAATCTTTTACGTCGAAATTTATTTATTTCTTCTTTATCTGATATCACACGAAGGCTAAGCCCGTTGTGTCCAGTGTGCAGTGGGCTGGTGACATTTAAAAGAACAGAAGGCGGATAGGCCAATACGGTTTTATAGTGGATGGCGAATGTGGTAAGGCGAAGTGTGGGTCGGCCGTCGACCTGATAGATACGAAGACGACTCTATTTTGTTCCGGACTTGAATTTATGCTGTAGATGCTCTGAGAACCAGTCGGTTGGCTACACTAGATTTTGGGGGTTAAAAGTAGCTCTCTCCCGCAGATGGGAGAGACGCATACCGATATATGTAACCGGCGTGTAAATTCTGAGTATCTCGGAATCGGCCGACATGGCACTCATTGCACGAGGTCCACATGCAGCAATGTATGGATATAGGCAGACAATGGCGACGGTTATGGTTTTTCACATGTAGCATAGGAGGACAAGATAGAAATCAGCGTCAATTTGGTGAACAAGAAACCAGAAACGGGACGGTATAGCGGTAACTTTACAGCTGTATGTGAGCCAGAGGTACCTCCGCGGTCGAGCCAATCCAATTCAACTGCAATACGGCATGTCTCTCAATCTATTCCTGGGAGCCAAATATGACATTACATAAATACAGTGGCCTTTTAGTCGCAATAAAATGACACGATCATCAAGACACGAACGAACTGACAGACGACAGTGAATGAGGGCAAGTGCCTAGTGTGGGTTTAATATATTGCTTCTAGATCGTAAAGTATCTTATAATTTAATATTACCTAATATTTGAAATGTACATTCTTGAGCCACTAAATGTATTAATTTCTAAGCTGGACTTCCTCGTGGTCTAGTGGTAAAAGTATTCCAGCATTATTCGGATCTTTTTAATTTGTAATAGGAGTACAAAATCGGGACAACCCCGTGCCTCGGAGATCGCGTTAAGCTGTCGGTCCTGTCCCTGATCTCTCTCCGCTCGTTATCAGAATGGAGGAACGACGGAATAGAGAATACACTTCTGACTTCGGGCCACACACATTTGTGCACTATAATATGCCCCGCGCAGTTGCATTGTCTTCATAGTTGTAGCCGAAATTCGGCCAGGTCATTATTGAAATAAAACGTCTTTACGCACTCTTTACTTATGGAGGAAGCGAATGCGTGACAAGACCGTTACGAAAACGAGGCCAATGGAGGTAAGGGATACATAAGTTGGTGACGATGGAAAATGAGTGATTTACGCGGAACTTAAGAGCGAGATATAATTTAGTGAAGATAGAAAGAGGGAAACTCACGCTCCATAAATTATTGTAAGGGCAAGAGAGGGGGAGAGATGCGAGAACACACTTTCTTCTTCTCTTTCTCTGGTAGAGACTCTAAACCTAAAGGAGACTCTTAAAGTTCTTTTATTTTTTTTATAGTGTAGGGGAAAAGTTTTCTTTATAGTGTAGGACAAACGAAAAATCCGTGCCTTTTGACGACTATCGACGCCCATAGACATCCGCAGTATTGTCATGCAGTTGCCCTACTTTCCTTGTTCCATCTAATAAGCCACCGGCTACTCACAAACCACAGGAAGCGCTATAGCTGTGCTCTGGCGTTTCGTTTCACTCTACGGCGGTGTCATGTGATCGACAGTTACCTACCCAGTCGTGCCGGCCCAATTCAGCAATAACGCAGAATGGCACCACCTCTTGCTAAAACTTCTTGCCAAGACGTGTCAAATAAGTCCAAATTTGATGGGGTGGTGCGATTTAACTACCGAATTACTATAACCAGCTACCGGTTCCCTCACTAGATCAGCTCCATGTCACAATTAGTTTGCGTTGTCATCCGATCTAAACATGCATGCATAATTTTATTCAGACACAGAGACAAACTTCGGGGCGGGTGAAACTAAATAAAAGCTTGTTTATTACAATAAGTAGGGTAGTGTATTAGTAGGATAGCAGAATGAGATATCTCTTGAAAACTTTCTAAACACGTTTTTAATTTTTTACAAGGATGCAAATGTCGAGCCATCATTCTTTTAGTTATCAATATACATATTCATATCTATTGTTTTTAGACATATACACACTTAATACCAGTAGCCCCTCGTGATTTTACCCGTGTAAAATTAAATTTTAAATTGTAGGTGTTCTAGTTTCTGGGATTTTCATGATTAATCAGGAGTATTATTTTGCTTTTATATATACATATATAGATAACCACACACATCCGCGCACATACTCCTGTCCCCAAAGGGACACCAGCTACCCAAAAACCACACGAAACGCGATAAAACTTCTCGGCCGTGCCAGTCGGTACTGGCTGGAATACGCTTTTAGTATTGATTACATTTCTTGTCTAAAATACAGTGCCCGTGACTGTACCCACTACGTCAGACGTAACAACTGAGAGACATCCAGGCATCTTTTCCATCCAGGCATCTTTTCCATCCAGGCATCTTTTCCATCCAGGCATCTTTTCCATCCAGGCATCTTTTCCATCCAGGCATCTTTTCCATCCAGGCATCTCTTCAACTCACTTAACTTCAACTTACTTTACATATACTTTATTGAATATAAAAAAATATAATAAATATGAATCTTGAGAATTCTCCTGAGATATCAGGCAAATCCTGTGGTAATATGGTAACCCTAGCTGCCTAGGAGTGGCCAACCAAAGGCATACAATGCAAACTACAAAACATATTAATAATGTTTGTTATGTAACTTCACAAAGTTCATTGTAACACATTCGAACAATGAGATCGTAGTGTAGTCTTTTGTCTCATTATAAACCATGTCATAATGCCTTTAAAAAAACAACGATTATTTTCTGCGAATGTTACGAACCATAATATAACTTTTAACAATTTTTTGAGATTGTAAAATACTTAAGCAAACTGCGATAAAAACTGGTAAATTAGTTTTATTCTAAAAAATCATGAACTTACATAAAGTACTAAGTAAAACATCACTTAGGAAACTCAAGTTTCTCACGCGCCATAATAGTATTTTCTTAGAAAACAGAATACGAACATCGAACACAAAGAAGCACAATGTTTGAATAATTAATTAAGCAGCAAACATAAATCGTACTCATCAACCTTGGAACGCTAGAGCAATCAACCTTTGCGGTTAAATGTTTATTTATAATCTGAATTTCATGAGCAAGTTTAACGCTTAGATTGACGCAGAGGAACGCTACTTTGTGTCCTCCTTCGACAAGTGACCACCAGCCCAACTAAAGCCTTAACATTAAACACCATTATACAGTAAATACATCATATTATTTATATATTATTCTTTATATAACAGTAAACACATTAAATTACCATATTAAATGTCGACATAATAATGGAAAATACGACGGGCGACAAAAAATGTGTCATATTTGTTGCACTCGATGGTCATGGTTTTATACATTACACTGACTGGCTTAGGAGAATTGGCATGAAAGATAACAAACATACGTTTAAACTTTCGCATTTATAAGATCAGTAGGAAGTAGGAGGGCGGTATGCTTTATAAGACTGGGCTGCCTCTAGAGTCTAGGTAGTGGGGACTGTGTCTTAGCATGGGTCCAGTTTTTCAAATTGTAACAATTGGTTGAATTCTTACTTGAACACATTAAATTAACGAAGAGAGCTAGATATGAGTATTTAGTATTTGTGACGAGTTAATCTAAGAAGTAAGATGGGCTACTACAAAACGACCACGTGATCTGTATTATGGGGTCTGCATTCGTGGCCCTACAGTGACATAAATTATTAAAAACGGGAGCACCTGTCCAGGATCAATTACACTTTACAGTGTCAGGGACTTGGAATTAATGTACTACCAATACATTTCCTTTTTAGGTAATGTCGTGCGAAAATATGATTATCGTTATGTAATATATGATTATAAAGTGAAACTGTACCTTTACACTCAAGGCGAATGTCCTTTAATAAACTCACTTATTACATAATCATGTCTTATCTGAAATTAAATACCTTAATTGAGAAGTTAATTGACAAATTTATTGAGAAGTTTGCAGATTAAAGTTCACAGTCTGTAGTTATTTGAAATTTCCTCTGTAAAGATGCACGTGTGAAGTCACGGACGGCTGTAGTCGCTATCTACCTCCTCCTTTGCCCGCTATCTCATAGAACAAATCGACGCTCGCATGTGTCGAATCGGCGATGTGAGGGATGGCGAAAACTCGCCTCCAGTGGGCAACTTTTTATTTCGTGTTCGTGGGGAAATTATTTTACTTAGTGGAATCGGGTGGGGTGTGTGAAATTCACGGATGAACCGAATACGTAATACTAAAACCCCGCGGATCCTATTGTCTATAAAGAGATGTTCCGGATCTTTTAGCAACATTTTTATTAGGTAACTCTGCGACTGGCCAGATTTTCTTGAGCGACTTTTCTGAACTAGAAAACGTAGAGAGACCATGAGTACCCACCCTAACCCCTGGCACCAGTTAGGGAGACGGATTGCCGTCTGATTTGGTAATGGATGCCACTTATGAAATGGATCTAATATCAATTTAATGGCTTAAATGTCTTTCAAGTGAACGAAACGAACAATTCTCAACTTATCACCGAATCCGGCTTGGTTTGGAGTAGAACTCAACTTTATTATAAAACGAGATTATTGTAAAACGAGTACAATACGTTGCTTTAAAAATTGATAATTTCTTGGGCACACCATAATAAATTATAATGGTAATTAAAATAAATTATAATGACAATAAATAAAAACGTATTATCATCACGGTATTGAAGCATGTGCAGGTTTTGTTGTCACGGCCTGTGCACCTCCCTACTCTATAGTCGTTACCTGTTTCAGTTACGTCATACGCCAACTATTGTTATTGGCTAAATCAAACAATTTATGTTTTACCTCAAGGTATTTTACACGGAGTAGGCTGACATAAATACATCTTAACATGTGTTTTATGTTAAAAGAGTGTAGGTACTGGTACCCCGTATTTCTTCCACTGATGAGTAAAGGAGAGTGCTTATTTCAAAACCTTGGAGTAATGAAATTCATGATATTATGTAATGTCATTATCTTCTTTCTCTCTCTAGATAAGACACAGCTGGAGACCTGGTTTCTACTCTAGGTATAATAGTGAGTCTATTGTAAAAGGTATTTCCACTTTATCGTATAAGGAATTTAGAGTACTTAGTATAAGTACCCCAAATTCTTCATTCATCATATTCTTCCATGCGATCAGTGTAGGTATACCTGTACAAGTTACCAGCAATATGAACTGGTCCCTGCCGGCTGCTAAACAAAAAGTATCAATACTTTATACGGAACACTTCTGAATTATTTCCTCCATTCTGTTCGTCTTTCAAATTGTATATGTTGTTTGTTCCGAGCTATGCTGTCAAATGAAAGCAATAAGCGTCAATATTAGCGCAATGTATTATTAATCATCGAAATCCTTCACGGAACCATGTATAACAGAAACGTTTCAGTCGTAGGGACTGCATGTGAAAACTTAAAACCTTTATCTTAAAATTTCATACGTAGCACACGGGCTATACAAACACAGCACGTCACATAGCTGCCTCGAATTGGAGCCGCGAAAGGCTGCTAATTGAATAAGAGAATGTATGTCCACAATAACGTGCTTTTGCATGGTGTCCTGTAAGTGTATATTTAATTAACATCCACCCAACCATGTAATCAGTAACCATTTCATTTCCATTAACCATCGCTTAACTCTTCCTATAATCAGAACGCGTATCAGGTGCCAGTGAACGGGTCGCCGGTGCGGCGGGCGGTGGGCGGCGGATCCCAGCGAGGCACGCCCACTCGCAGCAGAACCCCACAACCCACGCTGACGGTACGAGGAGTTGACCCCAAGCTGGTTCAACTCATTCTGGACGAAATCGTCGAAGGTGGTCCTAAAGTTCACTGGGATGACATAGCCGGACAGGAGGTAAGATTTATTGCCTTCATAAGACTCGAAAATAACAAAAGTGACCTTGTGGTGACATGTGCGACCATCACCTTAATGTACTGGACCATATGGCACAAGTACAGACTGCAGGGGTCTAACAAAAATATATCCAATATTTCAATCAAGTGTTTCATTGACATAATTTGTTAATATTAAGGACAAGGAAAATTACATTTAAAATGTCAAGAGTCAGTCGCGCGGCGCACATTCTGATTTGTATTAAATCTTGTGGTTGTTAGTCCTATAACCTCTATGTCTGTGTGAGATCCCTATTCTCCAGATTGGATTTGGTTATTTTCTTTCTGTTATTGTCTTTTAACTTTTTTTTTGTTCTTGACTACCGCCGTGACGTATCATCGTAAACATCTGCACTGCTTCGTGGTACAATCGCCCCTTAGTAACTTATAAGGAACTCGTTACGACGTGAAGTGGTCTTAACAAGTATATTTACGGCGGCACTGTGTGAGCAGAGGTACCTCCTCGGTCATGTCGGCTTGATTATGTAGTTACAGTAAAGCCTTTCCCTAACCTCAGAAGCTGAAAGTAGCTGGCAACTCCCTTTTTGTTTTTTTTTTTTACTTTTTTTTAAATATTCTACTTCTCTAATTTCTATTAAAATGGTTTAACAAAAAATGTATTTATCTAAATCGTTATGATTTCAGTCAGCAAAACAAGCGTTACAGGAGATGGTCGTGCTGCCTTCGTTGAGGCCAGAGCTGTTTACTGGTCTTAGGTCACCAGCTCGAGGCTTGTTATTATTTGGGCCACCTGGGAACGGTTTGTATTACGTTTGACTGTGAATTGTAATAAGAAAAAACTTAGGTATCAACTCTAGTGCAGGTTTTCTATTGCTGAGAGAAAACCCGATTTCAACAACATCAACACATCTTCACGCCAGCTCCCTAATGGGGTAGGCAGAGGGAACGGAATGCCACACATCACGATACAGTCACGACGGTAGCGAAGACTCTCGACACCACCTTCGGACAGTACCCGATCAATCTCATTATGGTATGTCAGTCCCAATTATCCCAAATATCAAAGGATTGTATAACTATATATACGAAGTCAAATGTAACGTAAATATTATTGTGACGTAAGAAATACTGTGTACCAGAATAATTGTACAATTATTTCTATTGATATGTATAATAAGACATTAATGTTACATATTTTGGGTAGTAAGACTAACACTGTTAATTGTTTGCAGGTAAAACTCTCCTCGCGCGCTGCGCAGCCGCGGAATGTTCGGCGACATTCTTCTCTATTTCAGCGGCGACGTTGACTAGCAAGTACGTGGGGGACGGAGAGAAAATGGTCCGGGCACTGTTTCAGGTGGCACGAGAACTACAGGTCTGTAGACTGAGATCTAGATAACCTACATACTAATAGATAAATATAGATAGTCCGTTAAATGTTTATGGGATTTATGGTCCCATAACCGTGTTGTGTGGGGAAAAATCCGATGGCACGTCCTGGGGCTATGTGAAGTCCGAAGACAAGGCGAGGACACCATAACTCCGCCATCAGGTCACCTATTCCACTTAAGGGAGGGCGACACTCCATCACAAGGCGGTGTGGGACTCCTCGCGTGAATAACTCCCTCGTAGGCAACATCGTCGAAATCTCTAGTGTGTCGGGTAGGGTGGCGTATGTCATACACAAACTCAATAAGAGGTATAGCCTTAAAGTGATACAAGTATACGCACCAACATCGACAGATTCTGATGACGTGGAGACAACCTATGAGGATGTCTCAAAGGCCTTACATACAACCTATAAGGCCCACTTCAATGTTGTTATGTGGGATTTTAATGTCAGGGTAACGAAATGGTGTCGAATCGAGTCTGGGTGAAATCGCAATGGGGCAAATGCTGGTAAATTTTCACGGCAAGGAGGGCCTCTTCTTAATGAATTCCTATTTTAAGAAGGAGCCCCATTGCAAGTGGACATGGCAGATCCCCGATACTGTGACAAGGAACGAGGTTGACTTTATTATGACGGGCCGAAAGCACATATTTAGGAATGTCTTCGTGAAACAGGTTCAGTTGTCAACAGGTTTAAAACCGGAAGTGACCACCGATTGGTTAGAGGCTCTCTGAATATAGGCTTTCGACGCGTGCGTGTCCAATGAGTACAGTCGACACTCCTACCTAACGTCCGACTAACCGAAATATTCCAACTGGAATAAAAAAACCGGTTCGATGCCCTAGATATGTCGAAAACTACAATGGAAATTGACGAGCCATTAGCGGCGTGATTGAATGCATGCGGGGCGTGGGCGAAGGATATTGTAGGAGTAAGTATACGAGCAGGGGAGCTAATCTCTCAGATGAGACGCTTGTACTTATGAGGGAACGCAGAGCACACGAAGACGTTGCGTCTGCCGATGTGTTCTTTCAACGCGAATCCGCAAACTAATACGCCGAGACGTTCGCAGCTCAAATACGCAACGGGTTATCGAAGCGATTGAGCAGAATAGAGGGTCGAAGGTTTTTGTGGAGAAGCTTGGAAGAAGTCATCTGACAAAGTGTAGGACTGATTCTGGGGTTAACGGCTTCTTCTAAGTAACCTGCGCAGGAGCCAGACTAATCTCACTCAAGCTGACGTCCGGCAGATCGCCTGACAAATGTCGTGTTAGACTTGCACGCGAATCGTTGTTTAGGATACCGGGATGAGGAGTGTGTGACGTATACAACTTGTTATAGAAAGCTTCTTGAATTAAGAAAACTAAAAAAAAAATTATTTCGTCCTTCTGCGGGGCGTACCTCCCAAGGCATGGCTTGGTAGTGACGTTGTTTTGTTTTTTATGAGGGGTGACAAATCACTTCTCAAAATTACAGATCAATTTCATTTCTCGGCCATATCTACAAGTTGTTCTCAAGATTCTTGACGAATCGTTTCACCACAAAGCTTAACGAATTCCAGCCACCGGATCAGGCTGGGTTTCGCAGAGGATCATGGATTCCCACATGGTGAACGGCGATCTCCGTGCAGTAGCCGGTCCGGGATGGATGCGAGTAGCAGGAGATCGGTCGTCTTGGCGTTCATTGTGAGAGGCCTATGTCCAGCAGTGGACAGATAAGCGCTAATAATGATGATGAACCGTTTTACAGACATGGTGGGAGGTAGTGCCATGCTGCATACCTGCCGAATTGGGCCAGTGTCGCGCTTCGGCGGGGGGAGGGGGCAACGTATCGGCATAGTAATTATGTGGATGTTCATGGGCCAGCCCTTCCATACTATAAAAAAAGAAGCTAATATTATACAAGTAAAATTCTTTTGTTAGCCTTCAATAATCTTCGTGGACGAGGTGGATTCGCTGCTGTGCGAGCGGTCCTCTAGCGAGCACGAGGCGTCGCGGCGCCTGAAGACGGAGTTCCTGGTGGAGTTCGACGGGTTGCCGGCCGCCGGCGCCGACCGCCTGCTCGTCATGGCCGCCACTAACCGCCCGCACGAGCTCGACGAAGCCGCTCTTAGGTGCGTCTTTTATAACACTTAGCTGAGATCTCCCCTGTGTAGCTGCGCACACAACTAGAGGATACCAATGATCTCGAGATGCGTCCTGTACAAATTTCCCATTCACTGTGCCTGTGAATTTATCTGTGATGCGACCCCTCCTGCATTTCCTACTTCTCATCTCTGCGCTCAATTTGACGCCTCCGCTTGGTGAGCTTACTGCACTGGAGTGTCTGATGTCACCTACGTAAGGTGTAAGAGACAATATGTCAAGCGACATCTATTTGAGAAAGGACGGCAATGCTTAATTTCTCGTGTAAATTATTAAACTTTGGGCGTCGGTAGTGACTAAATAGTTATGATTGCTCGTTGCTCCAAATGTTATAAAGAATATTCAACAAAATGCAACATGTTTTAGGCGGTTCCCGAAGCGCGTGTACGTGTCACTGCCGGACGCGCGCACGCGTGCGTCTCTGCTGCGTCGCGTCCTGGCGCGCGGTGCGGCGGCGTGCGCGCTGGGAGAGGACGAGCTGGCGCGCCTGGCCGCGCTCACCGATGGCTACTCGGGCAGCGACCTCACCGCGCTTTGCCGGGACGCGGCTCTCGGGCCTATCCGCGGTCTGTATGTGTAAACATGTGCACTCGCTCGGCGCTACGTGGCGGCGTGTGCGCTGGTCGATTGAATTGACATCGATTTTGTGTTAATTCAGATATCAGTAGTAGACCTTTTACGATATTTTGTAATTTTCAGAAGGACAGTTTTTTCATACATTTTTTTTGTGCCAATTTTTAATTTTTAACTACAAACACTCAAGCCATAAAAAATTGTTACGCATATTTGAGTTGTTTTAGACCTAAGACGCTTCTCCACACCACTATAGTAAGACATGTGAGATTCGATGCACTGTCCAAAACTGAATTACTTATTTGAAAGTAATCCTTATGAATCAGAGGATATGAGTCAATATCCGCTGGCTTTCGGTGTTATTAAATTTAAAGAAGCGATGATATTCAACGATTAAATAATACGGCTGTTTTATAATATCGATACTTTCGCTCAAGAAAAACAGGATAATATTAAACCAGTCATTTCACAATAATATCACAATAATATTTTCCGTTCGTCCACTGTAATCGCAGGCCTTTTTTAATTAATATAATGAATGCCATCCCTCGCATACAACCCAGCTGTCGCAAAGGAAATTTCATCCCTGCTCATCGATGTTGATTGATTTACAGAACTGGACCCCGAGGAAGTGAAATGCCTGGACTTGTCGCTGGTGCGCTCAATCACGTTTCAAGACTTCCTGGAGGCGTTGAAGCGGATCCGACCGTCGGTCTCGCCGCACAGCCTCGTTGCATACGAGAAGTGGTCCGTGCAGTACGGCGAGCTCGGCGTCTGAACGCAACTTACAGGTATTGTAATAAAGTCCTCCTGGCTGAGTATCAGATGGCAGATGGGCCACAAAGGTTCTGGAGTGGAGGCCGCGCTTGTGAAAACGAAGTGTTGGTCGACCGTTCACCAGGTGGGAGGACGATCTCCCTGCAGTAGCTGGTCCATGATGGTCGCGCGTTCATTGAAAGACGTCTATGTCCAGCAGTGGACCGATTAGGGCTGATAATGATGATGATGAAAGGAGACTGAATGTGGGGATGAAGACAATCACGACTAGGACGGGAGACTAGGTAACTGAACAGAACATTATACTGCACAAGTGTGCGCACATAGTGGTCCAACAGGCTTATCACTAGAACAACTATGGCAAAATCCAACTACTCCAGTCGAGGAGCAGAAAATATTTTTTACCTTAAACTGTTTTATCCTGTCCCTATCGCATAAATAAATATGTTGCGTCTCGCTCGCACGACGCATGAGAAAATCATTTCAGCTCGGCGTCGACTGGAGTTTAGCATCTGTTTAACATACAAACCTTGGCCCTGCTGTAAGGAATGCAAAAATAAAATTGTGTTTGAAATTGACTGTTCTGAAGTTTTAGACTTACATACGTTTGGGGGTATTTCATTTTGTTTATACAGATATATGTTATAGGATTTTGAAGAAGTCTCAGTGAACGTCTACTCCAACTCAGATGATGATGATTAAGGTTTATAACTTGTTTCAGATATGAATGGTATCATCTTATAAAGTGGGCGGTGAGTCGTTGACACTAAGAGGGTTTCACTGGCGCGCACGTGAACTTCGAAAAATGTGTAAATGGTTATATCGATCCAATTCTACTCGAAATTAACTTTCTCTCTACACTTCTGTCGGCTAGCATCTCCTCTCACGCTGGTGAAATGATGAACTAGTAGTTTAGTCAAAAAATGACTAAACCTATTCAAAAGTCTTTCTTCGAAACTTTTTAACTATTTTCCTATTCAATAGGTATTAAGGTCTCATATAATGAAATAATAACCATTCTAGTCAAAGTAATCAGGTTTAAGCCTTAGCCAATCGTTTGCCACGTACCAGCGTAGTAGGATTCTGTTGATCTCCGTAAGTCGTGATTCAGCGAACAGAAGCTTTCGATGTTTTAGACCTAAGACGCCTCTGCACATCACTATAGTAAGACATGTGAGATTCGATGACCCGTCCAAAACTGAATTACTTATTTGAAAGTAATCCTTATGTATCAGAAGATATTAGTCAATATCCGATGACTTTCGGTGTTATTAAATTTAAAGAAACGATGATATTAAACGATTAAATAATAAGGCTGTTCTATGATATCGATACTTTCGCTCAAGAAAAACAGGATAATATTTAAGCAGTCATTTAAAGCCTTATTTAGTATAAAAGAAAGAGACTAAAACACAATGTCTCTTTGCCGAGCAAACAAAAGTCGGTTGTACAAAATAATGTTTTTCTGTATAATATCTGTTCGTGAATGTATATTTTAATGAAATGTATGAATATTTTGCAATTTCAGTAGTGTTATAATAAAATTTACATTTTTATTTAGTCTTAAAAACGTTTTAGAATTTCGTCACGCATTTTACACAGCCTTGTATTTATTAATGATGTAATATACAACTCGAACAATAGTATTTTTATATGTATACTAATTTTGTACGCCTTACTCTATAACTCACTTAACCTAAAAATATATTATTTCATTTATATTCGCTTAACATTGTTTTACTCGAGAATCGTGATGAAATTTATGACGTACTGCGAATTGTCGACAATCTGCGCTGTCTATTTCCGTATTTTATTTACGGTCTGAAATTTGTACAAATGGAGCAGGACGTCCCGTGCAGAAGTAACTAAGAACAAAGTTTTATTTTTTTGTAGCAGCACCGCGCGAGCTTAAGCATAAGTTTATTTACGCCTATACGAAAAGCGATGTTTAAACACTTTTAGCGTAATATAATTTTTCTATTTTGAACAACCTGTCAAAAATAAATAAAATATTTAACTAATTAAAAAAATATATATTGACGGATTGTCGACAAATTAATGATGTGCAAGTAGATATTTAATTGTAAAATTTGTTAGTTTATAAATATTTTATGATTTTTACATTAGGTCAGAGACAACACGACTACGGAAGAACACAATTTCTAAACATATTTTGTAATGTAAAAAAAATAAATAAGTGAAAGCGTATTTGGTAATTCGGTAATCTATTGACAACATCGATTACAACCGCCTAATAAAACATGTTTTGATTGATGCGCAATTTTTTATGGACATGATGTGCTTATGGGGCTCACGTACGCTGGGTTGACCCACACCCTGAAAGAAGAATTTCAAACTTCACACACACTATATGAAATTGTTCTATATAGTCTTTGAGGGTCTTGCAAAAATTGCAATTGCTACGGGTCCCTCGCTTAAAGATATCAAGCAAAATCTACATGGCCTACAAAGACTATTAACTATTTCATCTGTCACTATCACTTTGAGTATGTGACTGAAAGTGATAATAAGTTAGGGGCGCCTGTATAGAACTTGCTTTAGGCACCCCTGTCGGTGACTCTGCCCGTGAGCGTGAGCAAATAAACGTAACACTAAAGCTCCTCATATTATAACAGTAGCTTCCCACTAAACAGAAATAAATTTAAAATAGTCTGTAATGTCGTGTTGTTAACTGTGAAATTAATTTATAAATTAATTGTGTTATGTAGTTATTTTGTTGATTTTTTGTTCTTGTAGTATGTAGTGAAATAATAGTGTATTGTGCCGTTTCGTAGCTTTGTAATTTACATATAGAGAAATAGTGTTAAAAGACATTTGTAACGGGTAGCAGCTTCCAGATAGCAGAAAGCAAAACCGCTCAAAATATGTACCAAATATATAATATTTATGTATTCATAATGTACTACAACAGTATTGACAAGTTATTTAATATGTTATAAACTAAAACAAATACAAATAGACATTTGATAATATTGTACATGATTTAATCAATTTTACACTACGAACATTTCACATTAACCCCGTTTGTTAATGACATGCATACAATTGTATCATAACTTTAATCAAATATTTGTGTTTTGTAATGAATAATTAGTAATTCTGTCTTATGTATGGTATATAATTTATATAATAGTATAATTAATGAATTTCTAAACTTTTAAAAGGTGTATACCAATTTTTAACATTCTTTAATGACTGATCTATTTTAAAAAACTATAATATCATCGAACTACGAGTAACTCGAGTGTCTATCTATTTTGATCCTCTTCGGTACCCATGATATGATGAAATATAAAGGCAGTTCTTGACTTACCATGAAAGGCCACTAATAAAATTTCTTGTCCTAGATTAAATTTGCAATTGCAAATCAATCTGATTGATCTATATTTTCTAAATATAATTATTTCTCCCTTTGTCTCTATCCTTGTAATAATTTTATATGGATTGATGGCAATGGCTTCCTACCCGTGTGGTTCCAGATCAGTTCCACGTATTTATAAATAAAGCTGTAATGAATAGAACGTAGGTATTTGGTACCAGGCTCACATACATAGACCTTTTGTTCTTAATCCAAATCTCACAACCTTTAGCATTATACACGTCACAATTTTTTTGTTAATTGCAGCTTTTTATGGCGCGTACATTACATAACTTAATTATCTCAAATGTAATCATTATTATAACATCCTGGTGATATTTTCTTTTTATTATTATTGAATAAAATATTGAAGGCTATTGTGACTTGCGTTCATTTTATTTTAAATTGATTTATGTTGTCACTGCTTCATATTATTTTTCTGTGGTAAATCTAAATCAAAATGCAATTGTTACTCTTGTATTAATTATTTATAACATCAAGTACTTATTTAATATAATCTGGCCAACTATTGAGCACATTATATCTGGATAAGATATTATGAAGCGTCTTTCCAGTAATACCTATTAGGATGTGCGATTTGCAATGTGCTTGTACGTGGACGCACATGCGCGCACGCATACCGCAATCGTTGTCTTGAGCTGTGTACGACATATGTGCTTATATAAACTTTACTCTACTCATCAGTTTCATCCAACTGCCTTTAGACTAACGGACATTGTAATTTGCCTAGTGCTCCATCATAGACATCCATTTCTTCCATATTTAAAAAAATATTAATCCTTCAGATTATGTGTAGAATAGTTATAATGATATTACTTTAGGTATTTGTGTAGGAATTTCGTTATCATGACTAGCCAAATAATATTTTATAAATATCATAAACAACGTAGATGTAACGTTAGTTCTCCCCTACTACAGCGATACTGGTGTAGTGCAGTAAATAGGTAGATTTTTTTACGAATGCTGAACATGTGTGTAGTATTTGTTTATCATGATGAGTGTGAACAGGCTAGGTTTCCTTATTGCTTCGTATCACATTCATCGTTGGCAACTGGCAAATTCCGAAACAGAATAACATATACGAAATACAGCTACAATACGAATGCTTTTAAATTTGTCTCAATGTGATGTATCGATCACTTAAGCCCACTTAATATGATATTATCATTTATGTTTCATTTTATGATATTTATCATTCGATTTATATTGCATTAAACATATAATGTGGAGTGTTAGGTGAATTGTGCATATTATATATGTATACAATCATGGCCTGTCCACTTCATGATGATATTCGAAGTCAAATGTGTGTGTATTGTCGGTAGATATATGTCAGAGTAGAACATCTTTGTCGTCCCGCTTCATAAAAGTATAAAAATACACTCTATACAAAACACTACGCTACTCCGCTTAAATTACTGGAACATAATGATTGATTAAAGCTTTTCTAAAAATATACTCTTAAGGAACACCTTCGAAGTTTGAGATAAAATTAGTTACACTAGCTGATGCTATGAATTTTAGACGCAAACTATTTAGAATAATTTATTGATTTTGAAATTGTTTATATATTTTTCCAACAAAACAATACAAGTATATTTATGTGTAATATGTACCAATTTTATATATATTTTGCCGCTCACTTTCTATATTAAAATGGATGCAGTGATTCTTGTTATTCTTGTTTATAATACTTTTCTAAAATTAATATCTAATACGATTTTTGTATATTTTTTAAATATATAAAAATCTTATTTTTGGAGTTGTGATAATATATCAATTGTGACAAAAATCCCTTAATCGATCGTATATTGAAACAATAATATTTGGTTGTGCTTTGCATAATTTTACATTTTTATAATTAATTAATTTATTGTTGCATCACAATAAAACCTGTTATTAATTTGTATTTTAGTGTTAAATGTAATTATATTCTTGATAATAAATCATTAACGGGTCATTAATCATTTGGATGAATGTGAAAAATCTCCGGCACATCCAGCACACTTTTTTTGTATTCAGCGGATATATTTGTTTTTAAATGCGTTCGCCTTAATATTAAAAAATATACAGTAAATGTGTAATAAATATAAAACTAAACAAAACAACAAATAAAATTAAGTAAGATAAAATACCCCAGGCTTTTATTAGCTATCACAAAATTATCGTCTATAATTAAATCAAGCTTTGCTATAAGCTTTTTTGGCGAATTAAATAAATAGGGCAGATTTTTTCTGCGGCGCTGTGATAATGATGATAATCAGTCAATGCCTTATTTTGCTAACCAACGTACTGTTATAAAGAACTCTAGTTAATTAATGTAAGGCACGAATTGTACGAATACAAGTTTGTGTCTAGAACCTAACGTGTGCCTGTTCTCGAGCAAAGCAATTGTTCCGTGTTCACTATTCACCATATAAAGATCACGAGAAGTTTTACCTGCCACTTGGTAGGTGGCGCTGATTTTATTGTTTCGTATCGCTGGTCGCTCCACTCGTTCGACTGAGTGACGGATCGACTGCAACCTGCAGCTGTAAGGACTTGTAATAACAAATGCGACATATCAGGATGTATATTTTTCCTACAAACTATCGCAACAGACTTTAACAACGCCTTATCGATACACATTGTGTAATACTTAAGATTTAGAAACCTAATGCTATATAAGAACGAACGGTACTGTGCTGGCATGTCTTTTCAATATTTAGCTATCGCTTACAGTTCAATCACTTGTATGTATATTACTAATTAGTTTACAATAGTTAAAATTTTGCTCTAAAGTATAAAATAGATGACCGAGCCATAGCTCGTTTTATCACTCGTATCAACCCCGCCACCTTGTCAGATGTCTAAACACTAACAAGTTGAACTGGAAATTACCTCTGGGTACATCAAGAGAACAAGTAGTATTTTAGGCACCATTCACACCGAACGGAACCGGCGCGTATCGCGGCAAAGAGCGATACAATTTTAAACTTTATAGTCTTTGCAATAGTACAGTGTCGCTCTCGGCTCAACTAACACGCTACAGTTTAGTTGGTAAATTGTTTTACATACACATTTTAACTCTAGATACCTAGGCTATTAACATCGTAACGAACACATTCGCCAAATTATATTAAATTACTCATTACGTGGGGTACTGTTAGCGCGACGGGTTTTGTGCGTAGTAGTGTTTTTGTAGATGGTCGTGGCGGGTGGGGCGACTTTCGGGGGACATCCTATTCCGACATCTATTGATAATTTCGTTATATAGTAGCGATCAGCCCCGGGTACAACTGTACAGATATACAATTATTCTCGCAAATTACACCGGTCGTTCTTTACGAGCATTCATTTCTTCTTACATGACATTCACATGTCAACAGCACCGTATAGAGGTAGATATCTACTCAAGCGTAAATTGGTTTGTATTTATATTTAACTCTATAGTCTTAGTTTAATTGGCCCATAAGAACGAGAATGTACTTATATTTTTAAATACAGAATAACAAATTTAGGAATATTTAATAAATATGAAGTTAACGAGCTGTGGCAACATTAATATGTAGCATCACCACTGAGGCTGAATACGAATGAATTATGCTGTAAAACATGTCTCGCAATGAACACGCAAGCGAAATATCACCAAAGGTTGTGTCGACGTAGCGCTTCGCTAATTTGAACGCACGAATTTACTGTCAATATAATAAGTGTCGTTGAGTGTTACAAAAGTGTATTTTTTCATAATTTCTCGTAAATTAAGCACAGTGCGCCTAAAATGTCGTGAATATACCTTATATGTGATACACGGTTTATCTATGAATAAACAGTTCTTTGTGAAATTTGTTTTATTTTTCAAACCACTATTTACCACGCCACGCTGTCGTGTTTCGTACGGCTTGTGAGTGTCTACTCAATATCCACGGGCCAACAGTTGTTGAACACCGGGGGGATGAGTTGAATGAGGGCAAAGAATCTGCATATATGCGGATGTTTATGGGCGTCGGTAGACACCAAATGACTCGTTTGTCCCTATATGTGTGTGTTTTTATGCTATAACAACATTAAAATAATATAGTAAATTCACATATACCATATATGTGAATTTACATTAGAAATTGATTGATGTTGTTAGAGCAAAATTACCTTAGTTTATAACCCATCAAACTAATGAGTTAAGTTGTCACTGGTGACGACAATATAATTTGCTGTAAATGGAAGATAAATGTTTCGAATCATTTTGTAAGCAGCTATGTATTATTGTCCAATTTCGCAGTTATTATCGACTACTGAACATAATATGTATTTATTCAAACCAAACCTTTATTTTGGTTAATTATACTGTATACCTAATATGCCCCAAGACATGACATCATGTGGAAACCAGGTGAAAGACCAGATTGTACCTGTCATCTTAGATAACCTACCTATAGGAGAATCCTACTATTCATAATATTGAGATTTACATTAGGGGAGAGGGGAGAAGGAGGGCCCATACTATGTATGTACTCGTATGGGACCATCTCTCCCTCTATTTGAGGACTTGTATTGAATTCCAAAAAAACATTGCCCCGCGCCACAAGGCAAGCCCACCAACTTAGGAACCGTGTAATAGGGTGAGTTTATCATCCTCGACCCTTGCCCTGTACGCAAAAGCGCCTCTTGTTGTTCTTTTTTCCCTCTTTTAAGAGGGTTACAAAGAACCCCTCGCTTCAATTGGCTTCGTCTGGGCACACTCCAGGCTGCTAAGCCTCATCGCCATGACGAGGCATGAACCATGGTTGGGTTTCGAGCGTAACCCTCCCGAGACACCCCCAACCCATTGTCGCAAGTCGCGGTCGCATGCAATTACTTACCCGTGGTCCTTCCAAAAGAGGATAAGTCCCTACTTATAGAACACCGTTGGGGTTTACTAGGTAGATAGATGAAACTTTATTTGTAATCACAATTCAACAATAATTTCAAAACAAAATAATAAGGAAGAGGTAGGTAGTTGTTACAAAAATAAAAGACAACTAGATTTATAATTGTAATTTTTCACAGACATGTTATCGTAGTTGCATTGGTGGAAAAGACCGTGATGCATAGGGAAGGCCTGATAATCGTTATGTTTATCAAACGTGTAATAGGTACTACTTGCTATGTGTAATGTGTATAACTTCTTATTAACCGTAGCTCTATTGATTGTTGTTTGCTTGATTCAGTACAGCAAAATAAGAATATGAAGATCGAAGAATCTGTAACAAATGTTAACCAGTATGGATAATTATAAAATATATTCTATTGAAAAAAAAGGAAAGTTAAAAGATAAGTATCTATTCCTACGTATAGTATCGATAGATAAGTATTTATAGGTATGTACCTGCTCAATAAAAACTCAGGTTCCACATAATTTTTTGTTTTTTTTTTTTTTTTCTTGACGCGGGGAAACGGATTTACGTGTCTTCCTCGGCCCTGGGTGGGGTCCAGTGGTGTGTGGGACTCGCGGCACGTGATAGTGCAGAATACCCACGAAAACCACCGCGAGTGCTATCCGTGCCGACCTTGGTGAGTTGCCCCGGAACAACAATCATCAGGGCACCTCGACGCCTAGTTAGCCCCCTAAAAGATAACTCCACCTCCACAGATGGGATTGCCAAGCACCACAGGACAACCCCACCGGCTTTGGGACAGTGCAATGGGGCGATGTTCTCAGCCTCGCCCCAGGCCCAGTGCGCAAAAGCGCCACCTCCTGTTGCTCCCCTCTTATAAGGGGGGTACCGAGAGCGATGCCTCCTCCTGATCTTTAAGCCCCCTCTTCTTATAAGAAGTGTGCAAAGATCCCCTTACGTCCAATTGGCTTCGCCTGGGTTCACCCCAGGCTACTAAGTCCCACCGCCACGACAAGACTTGAACCATGGTGGGAATGTTCCACATAATTACGTTACACTAGATTAATCTGTAAAGGGACAATAATCGTCTTAGTGGGATCCTGACAGCTGACCCCAAGGCACAGTCCCTAAATCAGCAAGGAAGTCTAGTTCCTCAGGCTCGCCTATTCTGGAGGTATCCCTCACTAGGGATATGCTCTGCTGCTTAAAGAACCGACACGTCTCCATGTGAGACTAGTGTTCCGCTTAATTGCTGTGAGTCCCATTTAATCACATATTCCCAACGCTACGAAATTAAACTTACGTAAAATATTTTGTGAAAACATTTTTTGCCCGAGTAGCACAACCTACATACTTACCTGCTCTCCTTGATGTCACAGAGCGGGAGTTATGTTCTTCATATATTATGTACTCATTGAATGTTATAACTTGCAACTACTTGTCTTTACTCTCATTATACTGCCTTCTGCAAAGCATAGGGAGCAACAGGAACCTAAACTGTTAACTGGGTAGGTACTGGGCTAACGATTTTACGTTCTGTACGTGCTGTTAGTAAACTACACATATTACTTACTGATACGAAGGTAGAGCGTGACAGTGCTATATAATGGCCAGCCCTAAATATGATGGGTCTCTTCATCAGCTCCAGCGCGATGATCATGTTTTGTCGGAACTTAATGTCTTGATCGTGCCATGAGCTTTGGTATAACCACATACGAAGTTCTTCGCTCTGCAATATATCCGATCATATCCAGAAGATTATTGATTAATTTTGTGATGTAATTATACCTACGAATGTGTTAGTACGGGTGTCAGGTACCTCAGTTCGGGCAATAATCACTCTGTGATTGAATCTGCTGAGTATCAATTTACCAGGCTCCGTGTTATAAAATACATTTAAAAAATCTGCTGAGTATCAATTTACCAGGCTCCGTGTTATAAAATACATTTAAAAAATCCGCTTGAAGTGCAAGGCGGCCGGCGACGATGCGATTTAAAACATCCACTCGAGCTCGAAGCGCGAGGCGAACCACGACTGTGCAGTTTAAAAGGAGCAACACTAATCCTAAGCTCAGTGTGTGCTGAAAAACTCGTATTTTGCAGGTAATGAGACTGGCATTGCGCCTGTGGCTGCCCTCAAGTAAATAACATTATACTACTTTATCGTGGTCGTTATAAAGTATCCTATAGTCAAAGAATACATAATTTTCTGAATGAGCATATTTAAGCTTGTTGAAGTTCTCGTGGTACGCGTAATATGAGTGACTTCGTTTTCAAATATTTCTTTTTCTTCAATTTTCTGTACGCGTCGATCATTTTCTATCGATTATCTTTTTTATTAAACTATTTTTTGTAAAAATATTGTTTTTACTTCTTGCGTGGTAGAAAGAAATGATTTGAATTTATATTTTTGTCCGGTATACATGTGAATTGTGGAAATAAATCACCCCAGTTATAAAAAAAGAATTTAAGCGCATAGCCAGGTCATCCGGACAATAAATAATCATGATACACGGAAGGTCTAAGTTCTTATTGTAGTTGTGTAATCTATAAAGTATTACCGTGGAAGTGAGCTCGTGGCCGCACCAGCAGTAGAGCAGCAGTTGAGACAGCATAGTCACCATGTACGTAAGCATCGAATAGAACTGCACGCCGCTCGGCTCGGCCTACATACATTTATTGTACAATACAATATCACAATGTAGGTACTAATACTTTTTTTTAATAATAATAATAATATCTGTGGGCTTATCACACCACGTTAGCCTAGCCCTGTGCTAAGTACCGTAAGGACTTGTGTTACAGCTACTAGACAACGGAAATATTGTTAATATTTTATATATTTAAGAAATTTTTATTATAGAAATACATATAATACATATATAAACATCCATGACCTTGGCGGGATTCGAATCCGCGACCTCTGGCGTAACACGCGGACTAAACGCCACGTTACCAACTGTGCCAGGCGGTCGTCTTAATTTAAAATTAAAATAATTTCTCTACTTGTAACCGGCTAGTATTAGTAGTAACATGTAGCATAAAGTAACAAGCAACGACGACACCAAGTGAAAATGTTGTATGTCGCGTAATTGACTTTATGGTGCACTTTCATAAATACAGGATGGTACAACAAAGGATAAGGAAAAGTGAACCCAAAGCCAAATCCTTAAGTGCCTACCTATGTGCGTAGTGCGTACTCGAGAAGTTCTCGGTTGGCAATTTCTGATTATCCACTACTCCTTTGTCCGTACAATTTAAAAAAATCTAGCAGCTGAAAAGGCGAAGAAAAAAATAGCAATATTTATTTATTTATTTACTATTTTTTTTCCGTGTCCATTTCAATCACCCATATACACAGGTTGTTCTGTGAGACACTGTACGAAATCAGAGGATGTATTCAGTACTTGATTCTGGTTCCGTTTATATAAAAAGCTAGGGCCTGAAGTTTGACCTAACGTGTCTTTGAAATTCGTACAGTACAGTTCTAGACTACTTTATTACTAATTGCCCGTACAAGTGATGCGCCCAGGGTCTTTGACCTTTGGGCGCGGTATTTTTATCGTTATCATGCGGTACTCACATTTTTTGGAAATAATAGCATTAAATTCGGCAAAGTTTACTATGTACATAAAGAGGCTCTGCTTTATCCAACTCAAGCAAAGTTAGATTAGACCGAATACTATGTCCAATATTGGTTTCTGATTCTGATCGAAGCCATAGCTATTCAATAACTCGGTAGGTACCTAGGTTCTTCTAGTGGTAATAATTTAGTAGATTTTAGGTTAGTACGTACTATACCTCTAAATATTGAGTACAATATAAGCAATTTCATTTCACTTCTAATGATCCAGTGCAGAGTATGATTGGCGAGTGATATTGCGACCTGATTTACTCACAATAGTTATTCGTAGTCCTATGATACATATTATCATAGCCGAGCCGCACAGTTGAAAAAATATGTTCGCGTGATATGTGTCCTCTAGCATTTGAACGAAGCTGAAAGCATGGACATCTGGTAAATTGTCATCCCTATAAACGGGTATAAAACATGTTTTACAATATATGAGCTACCAATGAAACAGCTTGGTACCTAGCGATATAGAATGTATATATCCACGACTGCAATGAATTACTATGGGGCAATCTGCATGTTGTTTTGTATTCATTGAAAGAGGCGGATATTCAGCCGGAGAAGGAAGACCCGAATTGAAAAAATATTTTTGTGTTCAATAAAGGCTGTAGTGAAGATTATAGGCTATATACTATAACGCTACGACTAAAAGGATGCAGGAAAATCTACGGGATGATGCTAATAGATAATGTGGTGACGGCTCAACTAACATTGGGTATTGGTCTGAAATAAACAAAAGTAAAACAAATTTATTAAATTGTAACATATACTAACCTGACGACTGAGTGATGTTGACTAATGCATTCGTTAAACAACTTGTTGTTGTTCCATTGTTTCGCTCTTGTCTCTTGATCATTATCTAATGGTGATATTGCTTGTAACTACACCGACATGACAAAGATATAGTTAATAAAATATAAGTATGTGAATCAGCAGTGGGAAGACGGAAGCGACGGTTAATCTGCTGGGTAGACAAAATTCGTGCATGTGCCAGTAGCAGAATATTGACCGTCTTGGTTGTCCATTTAAAGAGGTAGATGTCCTGCAGTAAATAGTATTTGCATCTTTTTCCATAATCTGACTGTCAATAGTCGCTGGTAGCTGATCTTTATCTGTAGACTTACCAAAAAGTACATAAGAAAACATTATTTACATGTTAAGCACGAAGAAAAATTAACATCCTTTAACAGCGCCCACACATATTTTAGAAAAAAAACAATAGTTATAATGTTACCTACACACACTAAAAGAGAAATATCTGTACGGTATGAAAAGCGGCCTTATTGTTAAACAGCAATTTCAATTATATAAACAAAACCTGTCTAATTTTCTCGATAACAATTTTCAGCTGCGCTCGTCCAAATATGATCATCGACAAGGTGGTGCTGTCCACGGCGAAGAACAGGAACGCACTTACGTATATGGCCACTACTTGGTACAGATATCCCAGTTCGTAGTGGGGCGACTTCTGCGTGTCTACTGGCATCCTAATACATAAAGAAATAAGATTAATTGAATTAAATATTCAACTCAATTGTTTACCTTGTGAACTGTGCGCCTGCTGTGCTATGCTGACGTAGGCGTATCAGACTATACCAACACTAGATAAAAAGTGACATCTTCAGTGTCGCGTTTCGTGCTGTTTGTGAGTTGCCGATGACCCATTAGGGCGAGCATCGGCATAGTAATTATGTACATGGGAGGCGGACAGACTAAAAGAGCGAATTCGTTTTTAATATATGTATCAATAGCCCACAAAGCCCCATAATATTACTTTAGAATGGTGGTCTAGTCCGAATAGTTATAGGGCAGAAGATGAGACCGATCAGATATCCTGAGGAGTCTTCATTAAGTATATCTCCTTTTATTTACCCATATTAATATTTTTTATATATCCAGTTTCTCCGTTAAATTAGGTACTGGCCACGAAGAGAAAATATCTAGAGATAAACGGCAATAAGCAAATAAACTTGAACGAAAAATGAAAATAAACACGCGTGAATAAACCTTACCAAATCTTGAATGGGAAATGCCTTTTTTCTGCGACATCAAATAATGGCATGATGGCCCATAGGGTACAAGTTGTCGTAGCGCTCGTGAGAAATAAACTACACAAACGTTTTATTTTCGCAGCCTCCTTGAATAATATCCTTGAAATGCGAGCGTAAAAAATAATTTATAATATCAGTATCCAAATGCCAGTCAATTTCTAGGATTATAATTTTCTATAGCAAATAGGATATTTTTTGTTCAGTTGAGCAGTGGTTTTGAGCGTATTAAATTAAATTTATGACATGAATCCATTAAATAGCCTTCTGGACTGTTACTAAACATGTACTAACAGGAATGTACTTGCCTACTTTGTGAGAACATTTTCGTTCTATTTTTGATGCGAGGAAACGCATTTACGCTCCTGCGCCGACACAGGGTCCCCACCCAGTGATGTGTGGGGCTCGCGACACATTACTGTGCCGAATACCCACAAAAACCACTGCGAGTGCCATTAGTGCTGCCATTGGTTAGCTGCCAAGGAACTACAATTCTTCAGCGCACCTCGACATCTAGTCAGTCCCCTAAGGGAACGACTCCTCCATAGAAAGGTTGTCCCGCACCACAGGAGAACATCACTAGCTTTTGGGCAGTGCAATGGGATGAGGATCCCATCCTCCACCACTTGCCCCGTACGCAAAGTCACCAATACCAGTGGTGCTAATAGCGGCCCCCTCGGTTCGATTGTCTTGGGTGAAACCAAGCGAAGACAGTTAGGGATGAACCCCAGGCTACTGAGACCCACCGCCACGAGAAGGCTTGAACCATAGAGGGGACTTCCCGATAACCTACAGTAATTTAATTTAGGCAGTCAACCTGCCTAAATAATTATTTTATATATTAAAATAAAAATTCCTAGATTCTGACGCTAATATGGGATGCACTCAAAATTATTACCCTAAGCAAGTAATCAGATAACGATTGATTAAGTATACCCATTACCAAGTAAGTATCTAATGTAATGAACAAAAATCAAAGATAAATTTTACCTTTAACTTACCTATCGTGAACAGCAGACTGCGACGTAAATAATTCTATCTGCATAAATTCTAGCAAGAGTTTCAAATTATTTCGAGTCAAAATAAAAACTGTCGTCTTATAACAGACGGAGGCTTGTGTGAAAAGTAAGTACGAGGCCTCCGAGACTTCCTCCAGGTCTCCCCATACGACGGCTATATAAATAACTTCCAGTACAATAAACAAATATTGTGTTATCATTACAAATATCGTATAGAAGATGTGTAATATTGCGTATTTGCTTGGCAGAAGCCATATTGCCAAATATTCTAGAACCTTCTGCGGTCTCGTTAAAAATATCTCTACGTTACTTGTGGACATACTCTCAGCCGACTGATAATGTTGTAAGAAAATTTAAACAGGGAAGGTTTTCTATAGTGTGGCTATATACAGAATGTTACATTTTAGGAGGGCATTTTAACCTTTGTAACATATATCAATGATATGAAATAATACTAAATGTACCATGTTGAAACCATAATGAACTTATTATTGTATTTTTCAACATAAATATTTGTGTTTCTACTTTATTACGTTATTTATGCAGAACCAATTAGAATTACTTTAGCCCTTCAAATCCAGTAAATTATAATCCACACCAGTCACTGCAGAACAGTGTGTATCTACTACTAACCAGCCATTATGCCAATTAATAATGGTTGTCAACTATCGTCTCTCATAGAATATATATAGCTATATATTATTCGATTAATAATTATTACATGACAAATGTCTGAACCCGGACACACTTTTTTGCATAAAGCATCCTAGAATCAATAGTAATGTTATCTCTCTTATGGCATCTTCGACAAAACCAATACTATATTTCGTCTACAACAATCTATTCATACGTACAATATACTAACAGCTGTCGGCAGAGTCACAGACTACTATAGACTTTACTATATAGTAGGTCACGTTAAGTCTTAATCCTATTCTTTTAAGTGGAACTCGAAACATAATTTAAGTTGAATTTTCCAAGGCAGTTTTTGGCAATTTAAGTTGAATTTTCCAAAGCAGAACTCGAAACATAATTTAAGTTGAATTTTCCAAGCAGTAAAACTTCAAGTCAAAGTTTTGTTACGACTCTTTTGCTACTTGTACCTTGACAAACATTTTCCACTGGACCGTTGATGTTTGACATCTAGCACGTGTCTCAACACATATTTATTTATTTTTTACAATTTAGTAACGTCTGTATTGTTTAAGTTGCTGAAAGCCTTAACAGTTTCAGAACTTTAAATGAGTTTTGTTGGCAAACTCTAGGGTGGAATTAACACTGCGCGTAATTATTACCTTAGTTACAATACAATTTCCCTACAACATCAATTTAACTACATTCAAGTAAATTATTCATACAAATAAAATTAAACTGGAGTTAGTTGCAAATTAAACTGGAGCATCACATGACAAGAGCTGGACCGATTTGGATGTTACTCCTTGTTACGGTCACATTAATGGTACAGCACCAACAAGCCCTCCCGCTAGTACCCTATTGTGGAAATACGTTCACATCTGAGTATCCACTTATATGCTGGCCAAACTCTCTGTACAAGAGGAAAAGGTGCTGTGGTAATTTATTATACAAAGTACATTTACCTACCCACTCTATGGGAGTTGCATGAATATGTATGTATGTTGTATAAATTATATGTGAAACTCTCCCATAACCGATCTGTGAGTAGATTCCTCGCGAACTAAGTCACTCATCATATATAATTGTGACGAGACAAAACTGCGAAGGGCTAAGTGTAGGTATTGTCATTATTAAGTTATAACTTACTTAATTCTACTTAAATATTAATGTTAACAAAACAAATCTTAAAATCTAAATTATTTTATTCATATTTAATGTAATAACAAAGAAAATCATTCATATTTAATATAATAACAAAGAAAATCTGGTATTTTTTAGAGGCATTCAAATTTTAATTTTATTTCTTTGTCGGGTTGTTTTCTACGTAGTTTGATTCAAGACCGCAAAGTAGGAATAAGACATGCGTAATATCTGAAAAAACATTAAAAAAATATTTAAATTTTAACTTAGTATGTTTAGATAATATATTTTTTTAATACTTATGTCTGTACGTGACATCCCTATCGGAGAACTTCCTTTAGTGACTGAGAGCCCATGTAACTCAATCTGACGCCCTTCTTCTCCGTTGGACTGTGCGAAAATGCTATTGAGAAACAAATACATCTATCCCAGATATCAAAGATAAAATAATACAGTTCGATGTCTTCTGCATCAAAGCTAAGTTTTACAAGGATATACAATCAATAACGACTTTATTTTGATGCCTGTTATCCTGCCTACCAACCTATAATCTTCAACATAGGTTATTATTTATTGTCTATCTTCAACATCCTATCTAGATCACAAATTTACATTTTTTATTTTTTGTACAAGCTTAATGCTCTCAGCATACCTTCTTCAATATAGTAAAGAATTTCTCTCCATCTGCTAACTAACTATACGGATTTGTAATATTATTTACATTTACAAATTTCACTAATGTGCTCATGAGTCATGACATTTTTAAATCTGTATTGATAAGTTCTTAAGTACAAGCGCTGCCACACCCTCAACCCCGCTGTTTGTATTGCGTGTAGAGTTTATAACGTTTATGCGGATAGTTACAATAATTTTTAATTACAAAAAAAAAATCTAACAAATAGTTCTAAAAAGAATAAAAGTCATGCAAGCTTCCCCATGTTTTTAACAACCTTGTATAAGGAGTCTTAATTAATCAGTAGACTTACGATATACAGTTTAATTAGGAAGTAATAAGAGAGTGTAATCAGTAATAAATCAAAAAATGACACGCTTACAGACACGAAAGTTGGTTTGGACAGGCTGATGTAGTACCCTGCGCGTAACACCATTGGCCTCTCCATACGCATCATGGCGATGAGGTGGATCTTCTTAAAATCCTGGCTTTGCTCATACCACGCGCACTCGTATAGAACCGTGTGGAGAGTCTCACTCTACAACACAACAATAAAAACTATTACGGAAGTGTCTAGATTTTTACAAGAATAAATTAAATAAAACTGAGTATCTTTCTCGTATATGCAGGACAAGTTCCCCTGCCCAAGATGAAAATTTGGTACGCAGATTTTTCTTATTTTTGTGACTGCTCTATGGAGACGGAAGTGTCTGGTGCAGCTTCATTGGTGGCTAAACGACACGTCGGGTCACGGTCTTTATGAGGACAGACAGAAAAGAGAGGGTTCCTTTGCCGAAAATCTGAAGGATACATCCCGATAGTTGTTTAAGGTCAGCCAAAGTAAAAATTATTATCTTAGCCGAGGCGACCGGATTCTCTCGCCCGCCCCTCTCTAATGAGGGGGCAGCTCACGCGCGGCAGCTAAAGTTGGCCTTGCATTATCGTAGGGGCTAGAAGAGCTCGTGGCGCTATCATGACTGGGGAGAACCGTACCCCGTTCCACCACGGGCGGGTGGTGCGGAGCTATTCTGGCCTTCTTCGCCTTTAGGAGCTGCACGAATATGATAAGTTACAGTCAAGATCCGACCTTAATTGTGCTGTGTTAAATCAATATGTAACTCGAGACGTTGTTGGCTGTGGGTTGTGTATCAGCCACTGGGTGTTTTCTGTTACCGGGTGACTGGTACACAACTCACAGCCAGAAATCTGTCTTTAGTCAGTTGATAATGCAGGTACTTGCGGTAGCAGTTAATTCCTGACCACACCAGGAGCACACGTACAGCTGGCTTCTTTAGTCAGTTGATAATGCAGGTACTTACGGTAGCAGTTAATTCCTGACCACACCAGCAGCACACGTACAGCTGGCTGATCATCACCGACAGGTACAAGAATATAGACAGGAATTGCATGCTGCGCCAGTCGATCTACCGCAAAACATTTTTTTTAAAGGCTATCAAAAAAGGCATCATTATTAAAATTAAGTCCGCCTTAGATCTACTGAAAAAATAATTATAAACTTAGCTCTAAATCCCTTATATATAACGAATGGATAACAAACCTTAAGAATCTGTCACTATATTCTAATTTAAAATTAGAACAAACAACATTATCTATGAAAAATTAAAGTTCAGCTTTATTACATTTAGTGTCCGTCATGAATTCTTGTCGGAGAAATTCGCTTCTATCACATTCTATAAGAAGCTGATATGGTTATATCGGTTGCATGTTGTACAGTTAGAGTTGGTCATTTTACCCATTAGGAAAAGAAAATTATTCAGTGGAACGTGAGTGGAACGAATGCGCAAACAGAGCGTTAAATATCTTTTGCTGATTTTCGCATCCGGATCCCTTGGGTGGTTTGTTAAGGTCCCTACACTGAAGACCAGATTGCTTTGAAATGTGTTGGAAGTACTATTCCTCATAAAAACTTCTTTTATAGATCCTACAAAATCACTAAAGCAAGAGTTGATACTGATCAAGGTACCCTCGGTTTGTGCTACACCTGCCAAAGCATCAACAACATCTTGGCCAACAAACAACATTGTGTTTGATAATTATATTTTTTGTTACAAATTTTGTCAGCCATACTACAATTGCTACAAAGTACATCCCACGTACCAATAAAATACGAATAGCCGACATGCAAATAAGACCTACACTTCCACTCAACTGGAACAACAGATATGTGTGGTACGCCTTTTCTACCTTTTTCGTAAACCTGTAAAAAGAAATCAACTCATAAATTTTCTTACTACCAAAAATTTAATATATATATTTACAACTTTGATGCACGTTTCTATTGATTCGACGTATTGTTATATAAGTTTCACGCAAATGTTACTCCTTACAATGAAACTACTTTTACGGATGTTATCGGTTTATTTTTTATGTAACCAGCCCGAACTTTTAGAAGCTATATAGCAACCATGGTCACTGGGCTAGTTAAATAATTAAATAAACCGTGTTAAAATTTGTAGCTTAGTTTTATTGCAATTAAAAATGATTGCTTACGCCACTGTCTCTTGATGCTGTATTACACATTCTTTTAATTTTTTCGTATTGGCTTCTAAATACGATCGGCTTGAACGATCATCTATGTCACTCTTAAAAGTGCGAGATTTAATCTGAAATAGACAATAAATAAGTATAAATTGCGAGGTAGGTATAGGAACATATATCATACTAATCTAAGATAGTCAGCTATAGCCCACTTAATACGCACTGACTGGTAGTAAGATTACTAATAACTAATTATAAACTATATAGTATAATTAGATATTCTGATTGTAGATGGTCTGAATCATATGAGTATGTTACATTGTTTTTTTTTTTAATATGACGCACTTTCTAAAAAAAAAAAGGACACCTTTTAAGTGAAAGCTTTAGTATTTTTTTTAAATACGATGCTCTAAAGAGCCTAAGTGGTAATTTATATGTGGTTTTTTTCTAGCAGCGCTTTCCATTGATTGCTCAGCGATTTGCTACGCAGCACGAGCAAGTGGAGCTACGCACACTCGCAGGGCAGTTTCTCAGCGCTACGCGAGACTACGTTGCCTACGACTTACGAAGTTGTCTTATTTGTCATTTGATAAGTGGCTTTAAATTTTCATTTGTATCGGTAGTCCCTAAACTTTGTTTTTATTTTTTAAGGATTTTCGTTATCATCGCACTAAACATTATTTATTTCACCACCTATCCTTACAGAGCTATTTTAATGAAACTAAGCTATAAAGAAGTGAGTATAAAGTTTATCCTATGCCATGCGGCGTGCTATTCACAGGGATTATACCTGAAAGCAGTCACAAACAATGATTATTGAGTTTAATTACTGTACAATAAGCAGCCAACTCGGGCTAGGCGTGCGCATGGAGTCCTGCCTGTAAATATGAGTAATATTTTGCGAAAGATTTAGTGTTTAACACTGCCATATCTTACTAAGGCTAATAAACTACAGGCGCGATAAAATAACGCACATTTAACGTTATTATTATGTACACAAGGCACCATACTCGCAGGTGATCGCTCCAAAGAACTGTAACACAGCTGAGACCAGTGGGCATTGGGGTAGCTGCACCGTAAAGATCTCGCGGCAAATTCATCGGAAGGGGCCCTCTATCTCCAAATAAAGTGACGTTTATCCAATGAGCTTTCAGTGGGCCTGTGCGCGTTGTTTACGCCCGGGGCCGCCATTGGGCCGGGAACTGTGGCATTTTGTCAATTTATTTTTATACCCAAAAATAATCGTGATTGAATATTCAATATGCTAAGATTAGTAATATTGTAAGTGAAAGTTTTTAAAGAACATACGCTTAAAATTTTTTCCTTAATGATCCCAATTTGAGCACAAGCAAATATGACCATGGAGAGGGCTACACTGTCGACTGCGAAATATAGGAAGGCGCTCATACTGATGGTTACAAATTGAAACACGTAACCAAACTCATATTGAGGTGATTGTTCTGGGTTCACAGGCATCCTATAAATTATCCAATTAATTAATTAATTTTATAAAAACAAAAAATCTTTCAGCCAGTTCAGAGATAACCGATTACCACATTTCACGGTGCTTGCAGATTTTTTACGGTCAGCTTATAGAATATGTTTCTAAATACAGACTAGACGCAAGTCATTCTTACTTTATGGCTATTCTAGGATGTAGAATTATCCTTTCAAACGAGTGATTCCATGTGAAGTGTTGGCAATTTGCCGTGGACGCAATATTCATTAATCATGGACATTTTTTGTCCATACTAAGTATATTGTTGGCACCAGTGATATATCATCGGGGCATAAGAACTCAATACAGCTCTTATATCGCAAGGCCTATACAATTTCCTAATCCCATCTGGGACAGGTGGTTTTGCTTACACGAGGATTTAATTTCGTGTCATAAGGAAATGTAAATGCAAAAGTAGCCGGTACGCGGTATCGATAGAATTATGTCTGTCCAAAGAAGCCATTGATCGGTCGAGTAAAGACCGATGATAGATGAACGAATTTTGTTCACTGTCGATAACAAAAAAACGATTATATATGTTAGTTGCTTCATCATATGTATCAGCGGCGTAACAATGGGGCGACAAACTGTTTTCCGGTGAAAGCCCAGCCACTGTTACCACTTCATTTAAGAAATTACATACAAGATGTGATTGTTTGTAATACTTGCCACATGTCAAACGGGAAATTTCTGGACCCAGCGTCATCGAAGAGTGGCTTTAGCGCCCACAGAGCACAGGTGGTTTGAGAACTAACCATAAATGCCATTAGCAACCTTTTGATTCTTGTCGACTGAACTTTCAGGATCCTGTTCGTAACAATCGATTAGAAACCAAATTATGTATAGCTATACCTACGTTCAAAATATCTTCTTGCCTCCACTCGACCTTAAGAGAAACCTTTAACCCACCGCAAATCAATTCATGTATATATATGTATGTTAGTTTTAGAAAACAAAATATATATTTTAATTGCACACGAGTGCAAACGTGCTAACTGAGTATTCTAATAACTCCCGACGCTCATGAAATTAATAAGAATAGAACTTTAGATTCCCTCAATCTTTTACTTCCAGCGATCAGCAATGATCGTTTCGGACTTTCACACATTGCACAAAACGCGACTTAATTATGAAGCTATAATAAGATATCCGCTTCGCCAGCACTATACGAGTAAGAGGTGCCTCTCCGGTCGTGAATTGCTGTGACGTTTTCGGTTTGTATGCAGTGATTTTATTTGGGGGGTGGTCATCACTTGCGCCCGCAGGACATGCCTATATTGCCTTACACGTGCCTCCTGGGTGGTGTCAAATGAGTGACAACGCCGAGTCTCAGGTGGCGGATATGATAACCTGACAACTTGGCAGCAGTGGCCACAAGGATTAAATACCCTTGAAAAGACTGGGGCGGAAAGGAACGGGAAACTACTGCTAGTATATTCCCATGAAAACCACCACGAACAGTCCAGAATCAAGTATGTTGTTGTCTTGTGATCCGACTGACCATTGGCGCCAGCTCGGTTCCGGGCCATCTAGTGGAAATGTGCGACCGGCTGTAAGCTAGTGACTCCGCTGGCTTCTTACAGAAATTGGGCTATTATCAATTGACGGATCAACTACAACTTATTCCATTAAACTTAATATGAGAGGACAGGCGGTCCAAGTTGGAACCTGAAATGTCTGAGGTTTGCTGAAACCAGGAAAGCAGGAAATTGTGGATAAGGAGATGAAGCGCTATGGCCTGGATGTACTGGGTATAAGTGAATCGCATATAAAAGAGATTGGTCACCATATTATAGAAAATGGTTACATGGTGATTAATTTAGGTGCACCTGATAACAGTTTCAGTTGTGCGGGGTTTATGGTCATATATAGAGAATGCGGTACAAAATAATGGGATACAACACCATTAGTGACGGAATCATCACTCTAAAAATATCTGCCCAGCCACACCCCATACATGTCTTCCAAGTCTACGCACTTACTTCTCGATCAACAGATGATAAGATTTCGCGATTTTACAATGAAATAGGAGTTACATATCGGACTATACCCAACAAAGAGGCCACCATCGTTCTAGGCGATCTAAACGCTAAAATCGGCTGTACTATGAGTGACGATCATCTGCGCGAGGTTGCCGGTAGATATGGCGTGGGAGTTCGGAACGATAGATGTGATATGCTACAATTCTGCGCTGAAAACGGGTTATGCGTTGTGAACACGTATTTCAAACAACACACTCGCAGGCTTTGGACGTGGCAATCACCTCAAGGAAACAAAAATCAGATAGATTATATCATGATACCGGGCCTGGCGCAGACTGCCGCAGCGACCATCAGTTGCTCGTGAGCAGTTCTAAAACTCGTCTCAAAACAACAAGAAAAAGTGAGTTAAGTAGAGCCATAAGGCTCTCTGAGGCCGTAGTGAAAGCCTTTGGATATCTTTTAGAGACTAAATTAAACCTCACCGACTTGGACCACTTCGATTCTGCAAATACAACACGGGAGAAACTCAAGAAGGTTGTTGTAGACGTGGCAGATACTGTTGACCGTGCAATCAGTGGCTTCTCTCCTTAATCTGATTGGATGAGTGCGGACACATGGAGTGACGTTGTATACAGGTCTGTGTTCTGGCAAAAGCCAAGAACAGTATCCAAAACTGAATGCACGTGTGCAGCGCCTCTGTAGACGCGACAATAATCAATATATTGACTCTATATGCATCGGAATCGAAGAAAATTACATATTAGAGACATGTTCCAGAAGGAGAAGCTGCTCAGCCGCGAGTTCAAGCGTAAGACATGATTCATTGACGATGAAAGAGGTAACCCACTAGTAGGCAGGAACCTTGTGCTAAATATGTGGAAAGACTACTGTCAACAGTTTTACAGAACTGCAGAAGAGGAATATCAAGAAGAAAGGCTAGACTTCACTGAAAGAGAACCCGCTGATCTCACATGCCAGCAAAACACTTCTACATATCATCAATAGAAGACTCGAGTATTTTATTGATCGCCAGATTTCGAAAGAACAGGCCGGTTTTGTTAAGGGTCTCTACCCTTCGGTAGCGGTCGGGAGTAAATCTGGAATATGAGGTAGCTGATTGAAAAGAGCAGGGAATTTAATATGACGATAGCCCTCTGCTTCATAGATTATGCCAGGGACTTTGACTGCACCAGCTGGTCCAAAATGTTTGGAGCGATGAGAGTAATGAGTATACCAAAACACCTCATTTTTCAGGTTCAAAACCTGTACGTGGATGGTCACTTTAGGGTTCGACTAGATGATGCTTATTCCGACCCATTTAGAGTAGAGCGAGGCATCAGGTAAGGTTGTATTTTGTCCCCTCAGATATTTACCTTAATTGGTGAACACATCATGCGCCGAGTACTGGAGAACTGGAATGGAGGAATACGAATGCTGCTCGATAACAAGTTACGGTTTGGCTGATGACACTACTTTAATTGGGAAAAGTGAGCACGAGCTGGCGGAACTGCTCGGTAGCTTGAAGTATGTCGGCGCGGAATTCGGACTACAGGTATTCCGCAGCAAAACCAAGTTGATATTTGTGGACAAATCTGAATCAATGCGCAGATCCTATGAACTAATCCACCTTGATATGGTGGTCGAGTTCGTCTATCTGCCGCGCCGATGGTGACTGTAGACGGGAAGTTATACGGCGAGCCTAAATAGCAATATTAGCAGTCTGCCGCGTGGAGAAAATTTGGGGAAACAGTAACATCAAAAGCAAGATCAAAATCAGACTTATGTGTACGTCATTTTCTCTGTACGCCTCGGAGACCTGGAATCTGACTTCTCGAGTCAAAACGAAAATGGACGCGTTAGCAATGTGGTGCTGGCGTAAAATGTTGGGTGTACCGTGGACCGCTAGACGCACTAATGCGTCTATACTTGAAGAACTGCATATACCGACGCTAGCGCGCCTCTCCAGAATCTGCCTACATAGATCGCTTACTTTCCTCGGTCACGAGGCCCGCTGGCAACCAAACAATCTGGAAAGAATCATACTTGGGAGCTACGTGGTGGGGGAAAAGGGGCAGAGGTAGAGCACCGACCCGATGGTTGGGACCCATCCTACACACAATCAACTACAACACACAGGCAGCGATGCATTTAGCCCAGAATAGAAAAGCCTGGAGAGCCCTCACCCACAACGCCGTTTTTGATGGTTACGATCCTCAGACATGAGAATATTACAAAGAAGAAGAATGCAGTGATTGCACTAACTTTTCCTTCATCTGGCTTAACCCTGCACTAAAATAGGACTATTCTATACACTTCTGAATTAAACTTTTTTTATTTGTGGCCTTTTTCCTTTTTCTTTCAATGTGAAACAACATTTACCGGGTTGGTGAACAACTATAATCATCTGATTAGGTACAAAACTATATCCTTATAGAAATTACATTTCATGCAACTACCTTCTATGGTCGTTATTTTGCGGCTTAAATACATCGCTGTTCATTTGGCCGAGTAAATCTTTTAACATTCCCATATTGACTTGTAGCACAGTGACCTTGAAACACAAACTGGCCTGTGTGAAGAGTAAATACGATGCCTCTGACGCGGCTTCCAAGTCACCCCATACTTGGATTATATAAACGATTTGGAACAATAAAAATAAATATTGCAGTGACATTATAAAAGATCTGTGAAATTTATGAAATATATTTTCATTTGGTTGAGGGACCCAAAGCCCTAAAAGTTTCATTACATATTTGGCTCTGTTCAAATATAAATCCTCTGAAGACAACTGCGCCATCTTAACCTCGGGTGAAACTGACTTGTTGTATTATACGAAAGCAGTTAGTATGTAAGTGTATAATTGGTAGGAAATTACACTAAATAGATAGGTAACAATGCTATAAATCGCTTGTCAAGAATTTAAAGCAATTTGCTATACCTATCTAATATCTAATTGTGTCTGATATTGCACCATCGTCACAATAATATCATATAATTAAAATATTGCTATATATAAATAAACACTGTAATGTTTCAAGCTCACATGGAGCTTTTGATATTTATTACTAGACAAGTGGTAAACAGTCAAAAAAATATATATACCGAAACAACATTTGAAGCGTAAGTTACTAACCTTTGAGTTCATAGCCCAATGACAGAACGGAACCCTTATAGTTTCGTCATGTCTGTATTTTTTATTGTTTAGGAGGACAAACGAACAATCGAAGCCTTTTTAATACTACGTTGCTCTCCCTTCCTCCTCCCCTACATGAGCCACCGGCTACTCACGAACCGCACGTAACGAGACACCGCAAGTATCACTTTAGTACCATAAGAGCGAGAGGTACCTCCCCGGGTCATGCCGGCCCAATTCCGATACAATGCAGCATGACACTACCTCTTACTTCCGTATGTCACAGGCATTTTATTTAGAGATTATGGGTACTGTATGTTTGAAATTTCAGTGTTTAGGTGTATTTTACGAATCACTACAAAATGATGTACTATGAAAACTAAATTATTAAATGTAATACTCCATATATGTAACTGTACCTCATTAAAAAAAAAAATCGAGAGGGTGTAGACATGTGAGGTATCAATAAATGGATATTTCTCAATGGAATGGAGGTTTATAAGAAAAAATTTTGATTATGATAATGCTTTGCGAGATATTTGCTTCAAAATGATAAAAAGCATGCCCCGCCCACTCTAACCTTTTAACTACAGGGAGAAAAATTGTAAAAAAAATTACGATTACAGACTTAAATAAAAACCTCCAACGAAAATTTGTTTGAACTAAAATCGATTAGATAATTGAAGAATATGTGATTTTTTTTAGTTTTTTTCTACGAATGCCTCCAAAGGCGAGTACGACTCGCTCATTTTTTTTAAATTTTTTATCAACCAATGTCGGGACCCACGTGTTCAAATAATATTTCAATAGCAAGAATGGTAATAAATATCTAATATTTAAGTTTTAATAATTGTATCTTTCTCATAGTCCTCAAAGGCAAGGCACAGCGGCTGATAGTACTCATGTTCTTTTGTATAACTTGTCTTATGGTGAAAACTTGGTCTGTGGTGCTATATCCTCTGCGAAACTCAGCCCACTCCGGTGGCTCTAATTCGTCGAGCTTTGTGGTGAGACGATCCGTCAAGTCTCTTGAGAACAACTTGTAGATATGGCCGAGAAGTGAGATTGATCTATAATTTTGAGAAGTGATTTGACACCTCCCATAAAAAAACAACGTCACTACCAAGCCATGCCTAGGGAGGTACGCACCGGTAAAGGACGAAATTAAAAATCTATTTTGGTTCTCTTAATACAGGTTCGCCTCCGCTCTAAGCTCCACCTTAATTCCGTCCCTCCCCGGTGTTTTTCCCCAATTAAGCTGCGCAAGTGCCATACTAATCTCACCCAAGCTGACGTCTGGCAGATCGCCTGACAAATGACGTGTTAGGCTTGCACGCGGATCGTTGTTTAGGTTATCAGGTCGAGAAGCGTACTACGTATATAAATATAGAAAGCGCCATGCTATAGAAAACCCCAACCTTGCTATAGAAAACTCCAGAATCAGTCCTAACCTTTGTCAGATGACTTCTTCCAAGCTTCTCCACAAAAACCTTCGATCCTCTATTCTCCTCAATCGCTTAGGTAACTCGTTGCTTATTTGAGTTGCGAACGTCACGGCGTATTAGCTTACGGATTCGCTTTGAAAGAAGCTTGTCTCATCTGAGAGTTTAGCTTTCCTGCTCATATACTTACTCCTATAATGTCCTTCACTTACGTGAGAAAGCTTTTGATTCTGTCAAAAGCTTTCTCACCTGGGCTGTACTGAAAGCTTTCAATTACGATACGTCGAAGTACTGAGAGCATTGGATGACGCTGCTTTTATGTCCGTTCTGATTCCGGGAGGTCAAACAAGGCCAATGCAATTGCATCGAGGAGTGCGACAGGGGGATGTTATTTCCCCGAAACTGTTCACTAATGCTTTAGACGACGTCTTTAAAACTTTAAGCAGGGCAGAATGCGGCATAAATGTTAACGGCTAGACGTCTCACACCTTCGTTTCGCGGACGATATCGTTGTGTTGGCCGAATCGTTGGAGAGCTTGCAAGATATGTTGAACAGCCTAAATGAATCCTCCCGATACCTTAGGATCAAGTTGGACAAGACAAAGGTCATGTTCAACGAACACGTTCTCCCTAGGCCGGTCAACGTCGATGGTGCTATTCTCGAAGTCGTAGACGAATACGTCTACCTCGGGCAATTATTGCAATTAGGTAGATATCACTTCGAGAAGGGAGTCGATAGAAGGGTTCAGTTGGGTTGGGCAGAACGAAAGTGTCCGATATCACGCGACGAATAGGCTCGCTGAAGTGGCAATGGGCTGGTCACACACTCAGAGGAACAGATGGCGGATGGGCCAGTAAGATTCTGGTGTGAAGGTTGCGTTTAGGAAAACGAAGTGTTGGTCGACCGCTCACCAGGTGGGTAGACTATTTCCGTGCAGTAGCCGGCCCGGGAAGGATGCGAGTAGCAGGAGATCGGTCGTCTTGGCGTTCATGGATAGAGGCCAGCGTCCAGCAGTGGACCGGTAAGGGCTGATGATGATGATGATGATGATGATGATGATGATGAATTGTATCTTTTGTCTTTTGTAATCGTGTTAACTACCTTGTGGTTTGATGGTAAGCATGTTCAGCCACAAACGTGTGGTCCCGGGTTTGAATCGGAGAGTACGTTAAGCCGTCGGTCCTGTGCCTGATTTCCCTCATTCTCGGATTGCCATACTATCGGAATAGGTGAATGAAGGAATAGAGAGTGCACTTGTGTCTGCGCAAACACTATATAATATGTCCCGCGCAGATGGCTCTCTCAATAGAGATGGCCGCTGTAGCCGAAATTCCGCTAGGATGACATTAAATTTATTATCGCCACTCAGAGGACGTGCCCACTTGTACTTGTAAAAATCCACAGAAATGTCAGAGTTATGTTAAACTTACTTGGGTTTATTTTTTACCTATATCATAATGACAAAGGAGTAAATTATTTTGACACACATATCCATGCGAGCAGATGCTTTGCACTCCTTCCGATTTTGGCACTGTCTCTTAGTGTGAGACGCGGTGAAAATTTAGTTTAAAAGATCTGTAAGTCAAATTTTAAGTACCTATTTTTTACAATCTTGTGATAAGGTTCAAGTACTGAAGGACAGGAGCGGAGCATATTGATGGAAGGCTTTAGTTGTTGTCCGCAACCTGTCAATATGTATAATATGTCGCATCACACCAATACTGACGTATTAAAACCCGCATAATTAGCTTTTTGTATAATATATTCCAGGAAGTCTTTCCTTTATAGGAATTAGATAATGATTGACCATAGATTACCGGAGGCATCATCGACCAACATTAAAAATGTTATTTTTGTATTTAAACATCTTTACGTATGACTTCGGGAATGATCAGGTAGCACCTGATGAGAGCGTTACTAAATCGAGGCAAATATAAATTGAGACAGAGATATAAGTTAGTAAAGATAGAAAGAGAGAGTTACTTTTTGTATATTACTGTAGTAGCAAGAGAGAGAGAGAGAGAGAGAGAGAGAGATAGTGCGAGCCCATATTAACTTTTCCTGTCCCTCTATGATAACCGCCTGTTATACGCCTGTTTTAATTAACTAAAAAAGTTTAGATATTGTTTTCGTATATTTACGCGAATGTTATTCATTGTTGTGTCTCTTTAACGGATTGTATCGCGTTTCTTTAGATTTTCTTGTGGAATGAGACAGACTCAACGTCATGAACGAATATGCCAAAAATCCTTGTGCTACCCTGCTATACAATAATTGTAAAAATATGTTAGAATTATAAATAATAAATGGATGAGAATATAATATATATAAATTAAATATGATAATATATATATATGATATGATAAAGTACTTATATTTTGGAACCATCTAAATTCTATTAACTCTAAAATACAGTTTACGATGGAGTTAGAAACCAATAATTCATTGGCTTTCTTGGATGTTTTGATAATCCGCAATCGGAACAACATTCTAGGCCATGCAGCGTATAGGAAACCGACCCCTACAGACAGGTATTTGAATGGTGATTCACACCACCATCCGATACAAATAAGTACTGTTGAGAAGTCCTTGGTTCAAAGAGCTCGAGGTATTTGTGATGAACAACACCTGGGTGCCGAACTTCGGTATGTCAAACAAGTACTGATTAACAATAAGCTTCAAATGACACGTCTACATCTCAAAAATAGACTGAAACCGGCCACAGTTCAGCGAATACCGCTGTTACTACCGCACATGAAGGGGAACACTGATAAGATTGGCTACATCTTTAAGCGTGGTTCTATTAAAACTTTCTTCAAGCCGCCAAAAAAGATACGTCAGTTCTTACCACCGGTAAAGCCTCAGATTCCACTACAGGATATAGGTGTATACAAACTCGATTGCGACTTCGGGCTTTCATACATAGGTCATACAAAAAGATCAATAAACACGCGTTAAAGAACATATTGCAGATGTTAAACATAAGTCTGCAGTATATCAATATGTACAAGATAACACCCGCCATTATATTAGATTTGACAAACCCCAAATCCTCGCGAAAGAGTCTCGATTCCGTCCAAGGATGATTCGTGAGGCGATTGAAATTAAAAAGCATCCAAATTTTAACAGAGAGGATGGTTGGGTCTTACCATCTGCTTGGGATCCGGTGATAAATTTAATTAAGTCCAAAACAAAAGTCCATCACAGGTGCAAGACACAATAAGCTCGTTTTGTATGAATCGGACAAATGATTGTTAATGACTCTGCTGCATATAAATACTCAACCAGACGACTAAAATCTTCACCCCCCTTCTACCACTCAGAGACGAGCAATTCGGTTTCCGACCCAACCACAGCACCACTCACCAACTGGTCAGGGTCACCCATTTGCTCGCAGTGGCCAGAAACAAAAAAGAATCTGTTGCCGCCGTATTCCTCGACATCCAAAAAGCATTCGACTCCGTATGGCACAACGGGTTAATATATAAATTAATCCAAAGCAATGTGCCTAAGCCTCTCGTAAAAGTGATTGCGTCATTTTTTTCAGACAGGAAATTCCAGGCGAGAGTGGACGGGGTCTTGTCCGAGAAGAAATGCATTCGCGCAGGTGTACCTCAAGGGAACTGTCTCTCGCCAGCCCTCTATAACTTCTACGCCGGGGACGTAACTGTTTCCTCCGGAGTAACCGCCGCGCTCTACGCAGACGACACCGCTTTCTTGGCCGCGTCTCTGCACGCGAGGTACACGCGGCCAAAAAATTACAGAGAACCCTCGATCTCCTGCCGGAGTGTGAGTATGCTTGAGGTACAGGGCATCGCAATACCATGGCGCAGGACAGTCAAGTACTTAGGAGTCGTGCTGGACTCCGGACTCACAATGACTCGCCAGGCCGAAACCGCCATCCGAAAGGCCAGATCAGCCACCGCCAGGCTGACGCCACCCCTACGGGCGAGCCATCCCACTGAAAATGAGGATAACACTCTACAACATCCATATAAGATCGACGCTAACGTACGCGACTCCTGCCTGGCATCACTTGCTGAGCGAAACGAGCTGCTCAAAGCTCCAAGGTTCGAAACCACACGTTACCCAGGGACCTACGCGCAGAGACCCTTGATGACTTTGTCGGCAGGATGTCGAGCAACCTGTTCGAAAAGGCGGACGCGTCGGAGCACGAGACTCTCAGGAGTCTCGCGCCCTGGCACGCCCGCCCCCGGACAAACATAGCCTGCTGAGGAAAGGGGACGGATAATACCAGTATCCGTCTACCTCCACACAGGCTCGAAAAAAAAATATTACTAATCCAAATCTCTTTATTTTCCACAGGTTCTATATTTCTCCCTCTCACTGGACGCTGCAGACGGGCATCGCAGCCACCACACGGGCGATACCGAACCACGTTGCCACTCTCCCGCAACCGCCGCTTCTGCCGAGACGTCAACCTCTTTTCTTTAGAAAAAAGTAAAGATAAGAAGAGAAAAGCTCTTCTTATCTTTACTTTTCAACCAACCACCGCCTTATAAATACAGCGTGCGAGTCGGTGCCTATCCATAGGGCCATCACAGGAGTGGATCCATACACGGTTCCCAGTTCGCTCTGGGACCTGTGAGAGTGCCCCAACAAACGGACAGACGCCGGTCGTACAAAGATTCCAATAGCCCAGGCACATAAATTTATGTACACACAAACCCGGAGGTCTATATGACCTCACATTAACCACAGCCCCGTATTGACGAGGCTCGAACCACAAATCTCCAGTAGGGAGCAAAGCTCCGGTCTGGACTTCCCTCGACTCGGCAACGGGACCGAGTGCGAAGACGTACGCGCGTTAAAATCTTCAGTCTGCACGTGACCATGACAGCCGAAAGGTTATCGAAACGTCGGGATATAGAAACTTGAGGGATCAAGACAGAATTTTCGTTTGGTGAAGAAATTTCTGCTTCCGGGAAGCAGTCTTAACATCATTTTATTCTATTTTATTTTCAGCTCTTAATTTTCGTTCCTTTTCAGCTTATTTATGTATCTGTTTATTTATTTAAGTATATATTAATTTTTTAACAACTTATTAACTATAATTATTAAGTCTGTAGTATATATATATATGTATATATATATTATATATATTTTTTATCATA
>JAFELO010002985.1:115575-140542 GCA_017140195.1 Eumaeus atala
TTAACTATAATTATTAAGTCTGTAGTATATATATATATGTATATATATATATTATATATATTTTTTATCATATTTAATTTATATATATTATATTCTCATCCATTTATTATTTCTAACTAATATATTTAACAGCAGGACAGCACAAGGATTTTTGGCATATTCATTCATGACGTTGATTCTGTCTCATTCCACAAGAAAATCTAAAGAAACGCGATAGAATCCGTTAAAGTGACATAACAATAAAGAAGTTTAGCTTCGGTAGTGTCTAAAACACACATTTTTTTTTCATCTCTTTTAACGACAAAACCTAGAGGCCCTAAGCAATGATCCTTGGGGATGACCTTACAAGATGGTGCAGTGAAAGCTACGCCCCTGGAGACCCTTCACGGAGAGCCTACCACAGGAGGTTGTTGACCGAGTGGTTGATGGTTGATAGTCTGTTCCCAACAATATCAGAGTGTCAGCCGCCATTGATGTCAACTCAGCATGAAGGCGCCGGGGAAGCAGTTGTTCCTGTTGCCGATGGCAAGATCGAAGTGGCCATAGTAAAAATGAAAACGAGCAACACTGCCCCGGGTCCTGACGGGATCCATGGTAGAGCTTGGGTATTCATTAGCCTTAGAAGAAATGCAGCCAGTATCAAATAATTTTTCATCGTATGCATAATGCAGGGATTTTTTCCAAACAGCTGGCAGAATGGAAAGCTTACTCTAATAAGGAAAGAAGGTCATCCGATTGAGTCACCATCAGCATATCGACCAATCGTTTTGCTAAACGAGCTAAGCAAAATGTTTGGGGCTTTGCGCGCATGAGAGATGTCGTGCGGTGTTCCCCAGGGGTCGGTTCTTGATCCGCCTCTGTGGAACAACGGTTTAGACTGGGTCCTTCGTGGCGCAAACTTACCGGGCGTTAATGTTACTTGCTATGCAGATGATACCGTGGTAAGAATTCGCGGATCTAGCTTTGCGGAAGCTCGTACCCAAGCTGTAGCGGAAGTTGCGCAAGTAGTGGCTGCAGGTTGCTCTCAACAAGAGCCGCGCCGTTTGTTTTCATGGGCCTCGAAGATCTCCCTCTGAGAGTGCATCCATCATTATAGGAGGCACGTCCATCACTATAGAGTCGACCAGGAAATATCTGGGGTTGATAGTCGATGGACATTTAAGGAGCACTTTCGGTGCTTAGGGCTCAGCCGACTATTACCTAATATAGGAGGTGCCAATATAGGCTGCCGCCGCCTCTACTTATCTGTCATACAATCCATGGCCTTGTACGGGGCGCCAATATGGTGTGACAAGCTCTCGGTCTTTTGTGCCGACCTCAACGGATTATGGCAATAGGAGTCATACGAGGATTGTGTACTGGCTGGTGCCCCCCCCCCCCGGAATCTGGTTGCAGAAAGTCTAGCAAACCTCCACTGGATGATGCTCAGAGCTCGCGAAAGTGGAAAAAATTTCTCTAGTCAAGACGTCCGGTGTTTGAGACAACGTTTTGCTAGCCGTGTGATTGGGAAATGGAGACATTGCCTGGAAGAACCTTCAGCTGGTTCCACACGGTTCTAGCGATGCGGCCGGTCTTGGAGACATGGCTCAACCGGCAACACTCACTTTCAGTCTCTCACAGGTCTTAACGGAGCGTGGCTGCTTCGGAAAGTATCTGTGCAAGGTAGCTGGTGTAGAGTCGAATCCTATCTGTCACCATTGTGGTGCAGCGGAGGATACAGTGGAGCATACGTTTCAATTGGCTTCGCCTGGGTTCACTCCAGGCTACTAAGCCCCACCGCCACGCCAAGGCTTGAACCATGGCGGGGAATGTAGGTGGCACCTGACCTAATCGCCTCTGTGACGTAACGGTGCGCGCGTCGCCTGTTAAGACCGTTAGCCGCGTGGGATCCTGGGTTCGATCCCCATGTCGAGAGCTGTTATTAAATGTGTCTCAGATTATTCTGAGCACGCATTACATTGTCCGGTATTGGAATGTGCCCGAAGTGGCCATAGGCTTGCCACCTATGACATCATGGACCTCAGTACCTTTTTTTTGGTGACGAAGGGGAATGCATTTACGCATGATACCTGGGCGCCCGGGTAGACCCCCAGATCTATGATGGACTCGTCAATTAGGTAGCATTACCAACTGAACCCCTACGGGAGCCTTCAGCTGCTATTAATGTAGGGTCCCGGATTAGCAGGCAACAGGACTCCTCCAGCGTCAGGCTGGCCTCGGCGAAAAGGCCATATTTCACCTCCTCGGGGACTGTCCGGCTACCCTATGACCAGTCCCCACGATGCCGTGTCTTGATGATGTTGTGGACCGGGTTCACATGGAACACAGGGGCAATACTGAAGGCGCTACAGATATCGCCTCCTTCCTGCTCCCATTCGTCGTCGGCGGGGGGAGGCCGCGTCGGTAGCCTCCTCTCTCTCCTGCTCGTCGGCTTCCTTATGGCACATGACGGTGTCGCAGAAAGAAGCCATCGCCTGGTAGGACTCGCCGTTGCCGAGCATCGCGACGGTGATGCTGCTCGACTTTGACAAGTCCTCTCCGACAACTGATGTCAGATCGTGACGCAGCGCCGCCCATCTCGGGCACCCCTCGAGGATGTGCTGGGCCGAGTCTACCGCTGCGTCACAATCGTGACACCGAGTCGTCGGCTCCTTGTGGGTCGTCCGACACAGATACTCGCCGAAGCAACCGTGCCCGGTGAGCACCTGCGGCAGATGGAAGGTGAGGGGTCTGCGCCTACAGCGCATCCACCGCTCAAGGACAGGGGGTAAGGCAGCAGTTATCTCTGTGCCGTACGGCTGCCGCACCAGGTCCTCCCTCCGCCTCTGCATTAACGCCACATGCCCTAACCGGCGGACCCGCAGGATCTCGTCATGCGTGAGGTTCAAGCCGTGAGCCCTCCTAACCGAAACATAGGAGTAGCTCTCGGCAAGAACCTCCGCCACGAGTCCCCACGAAACCGTACGGTACCCCCGGATCGACCTCACTGCGACGACCCTCTGCGCGGAGCGCAGATGCGCCTCGTTTCTCGTAGCGAGATGATCCGCCCAAACCGGAGCACCGTACGTCGCCATACTCCGACAGACACCGGAGTACAGCTGCCCGCAGGCGGCGCTGTTTCCTCCAAGGTTCGGGAGGAGTCTGCCCAGTGCACTCGTCGCCTTCACGACCTTCGGTCCCACCAAAGCGAAGCGTGGGCCAAAGGTCCACCCTCCGTCAAGGATGAGCCCCAGATATTTTATGTGGGGGCTCAACCTGACCCTCTCCTCTCCGATTTACCGAGCGGCCCCCGGGGCTCCTTGCGGCTGGTCCCGCGGAAGAGGTGGGCTTCGGTCTTCTCTATCTTAACCCGAAGCCCCAGCCTCTCTATTCGGCTGATCACGAGGTCCAAACCGACCTCGGGCAGCCGAGCCGCCTCCTTGTAATGGTTCTCAGTACCTGGGCTGATCGTGGGTGTTACAGTATACCTACTTACGTTTTGTGGATGTACTAGCACACCTCTGCCTACCTCTTCGGGGATAACCAGCGTGAAGGTACTTTACTTAAATGTAGATCTTGTACAATAATATTTATTAATGTGAAGTTATTATTGTACGCTCGATGTCACATATAAAAACGATTATTTTTCAAATAAATAGAGCAATACCTTATTAAGCTTCAACCCCACCGTACCCATCTTATCAAAATAGCCAATGTCCGAGTACTTTATACTGCGTAAAGTCCCTTACGAATTTTGTTGATTACTGTATCCGAATAGTGATGGACCATTGACGTGTTAAATGTCAAAAGACGTCAACTATTAAAATGTCAAAAATGGTTTCAAGTTATTGGGACGACTCTTATAGATAAATTTATTTAATAATTTTCATATAATTATGGTGCCTTAGCAGTATTGAAAATCTATTTGTAAAAATGGAAAACGACAATAGTGATTTAATACTGCCACCGGCCCCTAGGGGTCTGTGTTTTGATCGCAATGATTTTGTCAAGGTGTTACTCATATTTTTGTGATTATTAGTAGTAATTGGTAAGGTCTCATCAATTTAACGTGTAAAAAATTATTTCAGACGAACTTTCTGGTGGATAATTTTCTAGCTGATCACAATGAAGTCGCCTCATTAGAAACTATGAGAGATGACCTAGGTGTTTATTTAAAAATTCTTAGATTGGCAATGATAGAACTTATAAACAAGGATTATGCGAACTTTGTAAATTTATGTGCAACGCTCATAGGTTTTGATAAGACCATAATAAAAATTCAAATGCCTCTAAGCCATTTAAATGAGGATGTATTAGTAAGTATAACCTGGTAACTGCATTTACAAAAAATATTTTTGAGGAACTTATTTTAATTTGGTTTCTAGGGAGTAAAACAAGCACTTGAAGATGCTATGAAAGAACTTTCTTTGTGGTTGAATCAGCGGCATGCTCTTATGAAAAAGAAACAGTTATTAAGATATTTTAGTCATACTAAAAACTGTCTTAAAATATTAGAAAATATTCTAACAGATATTTCTGAAAAAAGAATTCAAGATCAAATTGTCATTGCTGATAGGGCAGCAATGCAATTTAATCAGCTAAAGTTTTCAGTTTCCAAATGTGAAAATATTATAAAGCCTGAACAAAACAAACAATATAATGAAGTTGGTGGAAAATTGGTGCAAATCCTCAATGAATTACTATTTCAATTCTGGAATGATAAAAATCAAGAAAATCTATTAAAATCGTTAATTATTCTTACGTCTTTAGATAGAGTTAGTGAGACGGAAATGCTAATAAGAAAGCAGGCCATTGCACCTCTACTACAAGATATCATCAATGAACCATCACTACAAAGAAACAAAGCTGGCCTGGCAGGAATTTATGAGAAGATTCTATCCTTATTAGACAATGAACTTAAATTACTTGTAACAGTAACACAACATTCCAAGTTCACACATCTTTCAAGAAAATATAGGTTTATTGTTAATTGTTTTTGGTGCGAAGTAGAAAATCGTCTTGAGGTTAATTTGGCTTCAATATTTGCCCCAGGGAACCCAAAATTATTTTATAGAAGATACAGTGAAAGTATGAATTTTATAAAAAAACTGGAAGAATGTTGCTCCCAGAATGAATCTGTTAAGGATTTACGAGACACAATGGAATATAAAAACTTTTTGAAAAGATGGAATCTTCCTGTATATTTTCAGTTAATATTCCAAGAAATTGCAGGTACATTGTTATGTGTATTATAATTTCGTTAGCTTTAATTAACTGATTACTTTAACAATTAAATAAACAGCCAGAACTAGATGACTATAAAATATATAAATTCCAATAATTGTAGTAATTTATAATTAAAATTCCAGACTTAACTAGATAATTATTAATAATATACTCTTTATTCCCCTTTAGGTGGTTTTGAAGGTTCCTTAAAAGATTTGCCAACTATTCAGAATGACAAAGATTTTATATTAGCAGAAACAATAAGATGTTGGAATTGTTTGCAAGATTGTTGGTCAGATGGCATTTACATTGAAGCACTGACACACAAATTCTGGAAATTATCGCTTCAATTGTTATCCAGATATGCAACATGGGTAACAAATATTTGCTTTCAGGTAATTTAATTACATTTAAAACTTTATTTCATATCAATATATTAAAACATTTAGTAATATTAATAAACCTTACCTCTTTTGCTTGCAGTGTAACTCACATCATAAGATAGAATCTACAACTGTAAATAAAAATTTAGTGGATACCTGTATAAATATGTATATTGACATTGAAAAATTATTCTACAAATTACCTAAGTTTGTGGATTATGTTGAGAGTAAAATTCAAAATAAGCAGAAGAAAATATTGTTAAGAGAAAGTATGAAACCCTCCGAAAACCTGTTAGAAAGCACAAAGTTGAAAATACAACAGTGTATTATTAATGAATTATTTGATTACTTCAATTTACAACTTAAACAAGTCAGCGACATACCAAGGTTATATAGAAAAACAAATCGTAGCATTCCTACAAAACCGTGTACATACATAGAAGTTATAGCCAAAGTTTTGGGTGAATTTGATAAGGACGCCTCAAAAAAATTAGGAAAATCTTTTTTAATAAATATTTATCAGTCATTATATAACATTATGACAACCTCGTAAGTAATATATTTTTTATTGTTGTTACTTTACTGCTCAAAATGATAATAAATATAACTAAATTAGAAAAATATTTCAGCCCGAAGTTATCTAACGGGTTTTAACGCAATACTTAAAATACTTATTACAAGGTACTGGCTAAGTTTTTGTAAACACATTGCTTGCCATTTCGCCCAGGTTACACCAGCTGTGGTTTCGAATTTAAGTATTGCATTAGGACCCATTAGATAACTACAAAATGTGTAACAAATGTGAAAGTCTCAAACAATAATTAATATTTCATCCCATCTTCATAATATATTTCAGTTACTTTAAATATGTGGAGGATGTTTTAACATCAGTGCAAAAAACTGAAGAGTCTCTTAGGCGTTTGAAACAAATACGTGAAATGACACCACAACAGACAAATGATGTAACAGGAATAACTGATGGAGAGAAAATTCGACTGCAACTTAATGTGGATGTTATGTCATATATAAGCCACGCAGAGTCACTTCACATTCAAAAGGAAAATGTGGAGAAATTAACAGAATTATTAGCAATGGTTACAGATGCTGTAAAAATTATTGAAATTAAATGATATACCCAGTTTTAAAGTTTAGTTTTTTCCAATATTATTATAGGTATGGAATAAAAAAATATTAAACATAAACATGTATTTGATCAGTTGAATAAAAATTGTATGATTTGAAAAAATAGAAACCATTCACTTATCACTTAAATAATTAACAAGATAAAATCTTACTAATACTATTTGTTTGGAACAAAATATTTCAAAAGAGTGTTTGATTTTGATTTGTTCATGGTTCTTGGACTACTTCTAGGCAATTCTGAGTTGGAGGGATTTTTCCACATAGCTTTCAACTCCTGTTGCATATCTTCGGGAAGAGCATTAAACACTTCTTTGTCAACATAACTTGGAAATTCAGCACAATTTCCTCCTTCTGCAACATCTTTCATATCGGAGGTATCAGATATATCTTTAGCAGGACTTGCTCTGGGTGTCAGAGACCTGTCTCTGGAGTTTAATCTTAGCTCTGATACTTTTTCCAATTCCTTTGAATTTAAACGAAGTTCGCCTACTTTAAGCTTACTTGGTGATGCAATTTCTTCTTTTGATAAACATCTTCGTTTTGCAATCCATGTTACTTTTTTCGGTTTTTTGGGTGAGGGCTCCACTTCTGCATCCGATAAGTCAGTTGTAGTGCTACTACTGGGAGATACAGCAGAGTAATCCATGGATGTTGACAAATCACAATCATTTTGAATATTGAGAACCGATTGCACAGATATATCATTCATCAAATAGTTAACAATTGAACTTCGCCCTGTCATTCTTTCTTGGAATTTTGTAAATGCGAGCCCTACAAGAGTTAAATGGAATGGTTTTGACAAATCAATTAGTTTGTTAAATAATCTCATTATTATGCTCATCAGCTTCTGTTGGCCCGCTTCCTTAACACTCAGAACACCACTACTGATTGTAAATATTGATGGGGACACTTGGCATTGCCTGGACTCTCTGTGGCTACTTAATCTTTTGACATCTTTCTTCCTAAGTGTGACTCTTAAAGAAACTGGAATGCGTCCATCTTCTCTAACTAAAATTAATAATCTTTGTAGCAATGCAGCAAATTTTTCCTCCACTTCACTCTTAACACTAACTGTTTTAAAGCTATCTTCTAAACCTATACTCTGAGGCCTGCCTGTTTGTTTTACTGGAGTATTATCATCACCTAAACTTAATGTCTTCAGTCTTACTGCCATGTCTCCACTAAAATGCTTTTTTAACACTTCAATAGATACCTGTTGTAGATCACTTACTGTGATAATTTTTTGAGAAATAAGAGCTTCAGTCGTTTTCAAACCAATACTTGGTATTGCACGTACACTCTGTAGTGTAGACATAAAATGTATGCTATCTTCTGGAAATATTGTTGTCTGATCATTAGGTTTATTTAGAGGACACACAAGTTTTGCCAAAAGTTTATTATGAGCAATTCCGGCACAAGTAGTAAATCCTAATTCATCATATATTTTGTATCTCATTTCACTAGCAATTTGTGAGGCTAATTTTAATCTTATGTGACAACCACAATGACATTCTAAACTGGGTTCCCTGTAAACATGACCATTTATTGTGATGCTGTTATTTGTGTTTTTTAACTTCTCTTTTATTATATTTGTGACATCAATGTAGTTCTCGTCCAATCCCAGTTTCTCGACGGGGCATTTCCAACTTTGTAACGCTGTAAAAATTTTACTTGAAGCTGCACGGTATTCGCGTAAATCCTCACCATTGACTAATTTTAAATTGGGACATAGTTTGATAGCATCGCAAACAAGCATGCATTTCTGAATACCAAATTTTCGCGCTTCATAATTACTGGTTACAACAATATTCTTCTGTTGAATTCCTAATGGTTGAGACTGCAATTCGGGATTCCGCACCATCTCAACTTGAGCATAAAAACAATCGACATCTATGTGAATTATACTCTTTGGGTGTTCAGGTGAAGTTTCAGTGTAACTTGAGCTGCATGATTCCATGTTCCTGTGAAATGTTCACATAGTTTTGTCACAATTTACTTTATTCCAAATAAGTTTCTAGCAGTTGAAATCAATGAACATTATTATCAGTTTGGACCTTACCTGTTAGCCTTAATTTTTATTCTTAGAATATATAATAATTTAAACAATAAATAAATAACCAGTCTTGAATACAATTGACTGTTTTTCTTTCATTTATGTTAAAAATATTGATATTTTAGATTAGAGAATCACGACACATCAACAGAGGCAGTGTTGCTAGTTTAATTTTATTGTTATAGACTAAAAACGAAAATGAAGCGCCGACTACATAATATATACCAAACCAAAAAAAAAGCAATCATTTTGAAAACACTCCAGAATAAAGTACCTACCTAGTTTCTAACTTTAAGTTCATCATGAAATGTTATAAACATTGTATAATTTTTTTGTGAATTAAAAACTTATTCTTCGGTTCCTTTTCTTAAAAATAGCTTCTTTTTTATATTTGTTTAATTATTATAAATATAATATAAATATTTTTTTTACTTTCCTTCAAATCTACGATATGTACCTTACCTAATACCTATATTTTCTTGGTCCATTGGGTCCTATAAAAAACCCAATGTCAAGTGTCATAAACTATGAAACGTCAAATTTTGAGAAAAGTGGGTGTCCAGTGTTCATGACAAAAATATTTAAACAAATAAACATAGCAGTACATAGTTAATCCGTAGTAATGAGATCATAAAACCAATAACAATGGAAGGTTTACCTTCTGGTGACATTCAGGCTAAATATCAGAAGTTAGCGGCGGAATATTCAAAGGTAAATCATACAATAAAATAATCTACAATTAGAGATCAAATTGGTAACAAATCTATCATATCCGTTTACAGTTAAAGGTTCATGTAAAGGTTCTAAAAAAGGGTGTATTAGACGAACAAGCAAAATCAAATGAACTCCGAGAATTATTAAAGGATAAAGAAAAAACATTGCGTAAAGGTGAACTTGAAATAGATTCATTAACATTTAGAAATCAACAATTGACGCGCCGTGTGTCCGTTCTTCAGGATGAACTCGAAACCGTTCAAGTATGTAAAATATTTAAGATATTTTCTGTTTGACACTACTCGATCTTACTAATAAGTTATCTGTTTAAATATATGATCGGGGGTTATGATTTTTTTATATTTAGCTTATCAGGTTTTGTTAAGATTTTGGCTGTAATATATTTAAACCATGCAATATGTTATAGATGAAAATGACAAAAAAATCAAAATCAAAAGGAGATGAAAAGCCTAACATGCCAGTTAACAATCCTACAACATTTGATGCTGGGCTATTACAGGAAGAACTCCAAAAAAAGATCTTAGAAAATGCTCAATATGCATCTCAGGTATAAGATTTTTGTACATTTATAATAATATACCTACGGCCTTTTCACACTGCATTAGCCTAGCCCTGTGTTAAGTACCATCAGGACTTGTGTTACAGGTACTAGACAATGGAAATATATTTAATATTGTTTTATAAACTTAAGATATTTCAGATTTTTTCTTATAGAAATACATATCATACATCTATAAATATCCATGACCTAGGCGGGGTATGAATCCACAACCTCTGGCATAACACGTGGATCAACTGCCATGTTACTTGTATATACTAAGTTGAATAATCTAAAACTGATGCCCTGTCAGCTATAGCTGCTGAATAATTTTTAAATTTTTGAAATGCAAATAATATAATTTGCTAAGTTGAAAATTTAAAATAATTTAGTTCATCCTCTGCTACTCATATAATGTTCATGATCTATTAGTGTAATATAGTTATCTATACCAATAAATAGTCTCTACTTAGTAGTATAGATAACTTTAATTTTCTTGTCTGCTCTTAATGTGTCAACTATTAATCTCATTAACTTGAAACTCGCACCTTAATATGCAGTGAGTTTTGGAAAAATGTGTATATATGATGTTAATAAGTGGTAAACATCTATAAATTCTGAGCTACAACTCTATACATATAATAAATTTTAAATAAAAGTACCTTCACACCTGTTATCCCCGAAGAGGTAGGCAGAGGTGTGCTAGTACATTCACACAACTCGTAAGTCCTGTAGATATACCATAACACCCACAATTGGCCCAGGTAGTGAGGCCCACCCCACCATGGTTCAAGCCTTGTCGTGGTGGTGGTGCTTAGTAGCCTGGGGTGAACCGAAGCGAAGCCAATTGATCCTAGGGGGATCTTTGCACCCCTCTTATAAGAAGAGGGGGGCGTAAAGATCAGGAGGAGGAATCTCTCTCGGTACCCCTCTTATAAGAAGAGGGGACCTAAGAGCAATAGGAGGTGGCACTTTTGCGTACGGGGTAAGGGGCTAGGGATGGGAACCTCACCTCATTACACTGTTCCAAAGTCGGTGGGGCTGTCTTGTAGAGCGGGGCAACCCCATCTGTGGAGGTGGAGTTGGTCCCTTAGGGGGCTGACTAGCCGTCGAGGTGCCCTGAAGATCTGTTGTTCCGGGGCACCACACCAAGGGCGGCACTGATGACACTCGCCGTGGTTTTTGTGGGTATTCGGCATTATCATGTGCCGCGAGTCCCACTCACCGCTGGACCCCACCCAGGGCCGGCGCGTAAATGCGTTTCCCGCGTCAAAAAAAAAAAGAAAAAGAAAAGGTACTGAGGCCCAGGATGTAATATGTGGCAAGCCTATGGCCACTTCGAGCACATTCCAATCCCGGACAATGTAATGCGTGCTAAGTATAATCTGAGAAATATTTAATAACAGTTGCCCGACCTGGGGATCGAATCCAGGCCCCCACGCGGCTAACGGTCTTAATGGGTGACACCCGCACCGTTACACCACAGAGGCGATACATATAGTAACATTGAATATTTAACAAATAATCTGTAGAGCATTTGCACTGCATTTGGGAGTTTGGTCATGTTCAGTGTGTTGCATTAGACCTAAGTGATAAAGACATTTTGACACGTCCACATGCCTCGAATCACTTTCTGACTGGCATTTTAGGTAGTGCCATGCTGCATAGGAAGAGGTGGTGCCATGCATAGTGCATGACACTACATCCTCCTATTCAGCATGGCACAACCTCTTCCTAAATGTTTACTTATGATGTTTACTCTCCCGTTTTAATTTTTTTTTAACCTTTAAACATAAATCGAGAGGTTTATCAATTAGAATTTTTGCAAAATGAAAAAATTCACAGTACTTTATTATTTACCACTTCAGATTAGCTTTCAGATAAAACCTTTGAAGTGTCCCAGCTGCAGGCAGCCATTGACGACTATCACCGGCAAATATGTGAAAGTGATAGCAAATATAAATGTGAGATTGCCAAGTTGAAGAACAAAAATCAAGAGCTACAGTTTTCATTAGAAGAGACACAAAAAGAAAGGCCCAACCCATCCCGTACACACTTGGCTAGTCAAGCACCTAGCTGCAATGGAGACTTCCTATCTGAAGCTGGAAGCCTCGTAAGACACACAAATTTCGTTCCCTTTTATTTGTTTTGAACTATAGTAAGTTACTGTGATTGTATAGTTGTTAATGGTGCTAAGTTATTTCCATATATGCCCCTGTATTTTCATTTACATACATATATCAGACACATACAAATATCTATTTATCGTTTCATAAGAGGCAAGTGTTAACAATGGTTTTATATTTTCCAGATGGGCAGTGAGGATGCCTTGAGCTCTGTAGACGATTTACATTTAAATGATCAACTTAGTACAAAAGTCCACACATTGGAACAGGTATTTATAGTTAAATTGATAATATTCTTAACAGGTAATAATAAAATTAACAGTGAATTAAAAAACAGATATTTAATACATATGCAGGAAAATCAAAAGCTTCGTATGGAGTATGAAATACTTCAAATGGAAAACGAAAGTTTGAAACTGGATATAGCAAAGTATGTCTCTGCCTCACAGAAGAGGAGAGGCGAGATGCACGACTCTGGAGATTTTAATAGTTTTAATGAAACATCAGCAGGTAAATAAATATAATGAACATTACTGTATTCATCAATTTATATAAGTCAGGCTAACAGAGCTTCGTAAGAGGTAATGTCATGCTGCATTGCAGCTGAATTCGCAAGACTGGTCAGGTACCGCTCGCTCTTACGGAATTCTATTATTTTGTATTTCAAAATTGCTAAAGCAGTGCATATGTAATCGCGCGAAAACTAAAACCTATAGATGCTTGCTGTTGACTTGGAATCAGAAAATGTGGCCAAAAAAGGAGGAATTACGGCTCAAATATATAATTTAATCATTTTCGGATTTTAATCCTAAATCCGAAAATGATTAAATTATAAATGTATCACTATAATAAAACCACTCTTACGGATTTTATCGCGGTTTACTGGCCCGACTTGTGGACCAACCATGGTCACGGGTGGACTGATAAGTAAGACCAGTAATATAAATGAGCTGTTACACACTTATGTTTTATATATATATACTTATATTACTATAGTTTTTTTAGCAGTTTAGTATTATTGTAATTTGTAATATTCACATAAGCTTGATCATGAAACAAAATAATACATTAGATGCAGAGGGTAGAATAACAGGGTTGCTGGGCAGCTTGGAAGTACCCTTTTTAGTGAACCATGAACTTCAGGCGAGGGAGGATCGCTTGCAGACGTACTTTAGAAACAAGATTCGTGATCTTAATCAACATAAGGACGAATTGAGAAGCAAGACTGAACATTATGTTAAAGAGGTAAATACTTGAAAGTAATTGTTTTACATGTGGCTTGATCTGCTCGACTTGGTGGGAGCATTACCTTGTCCCCAATTCAAAATGTGCCTGTGGTGTAGTATAAATAAAACTTAGCGACTAATTCTAAATCGCATTTTTCCTAATTGATACCTTTTTCTTGCCACTTTTAAACTATATCTTAGGAAGAAAATACGCAGTCGGATGTGGTACTCCGACGCCCACGGACGTGGGTCTGTCAGGCGCAAACTAAGACACACCCCACGTCATAGCTATTACTATTATTATTTCAAACACATTGTTTATGTGAGTAATGCATACTTCGTCCGCAGTGTCGGCTACCGACTGGCACTCACACATTAATGTAGTTTAGTTACAATCACAAAATCAGCTATAGCTAATTGACGTATGTGCAATTAAAAATGCAAACTATTCCCGAATTGTAGCCCACTGGAGGAAAGGAGTCCTTTGCAACGCATCTGCATGACAATTTTGCGGACGTGTCTGTGGGCATCGGTAGTCGTTGAAAGCTCCGTTTTCTCCTTTGCCTATACAAAAAATTTAACAATAAATTGTGGTTTTAAATTTGGAAAAAGAACCGCTTTTCTTTTTGGAGTTACTTTCTTAAGATACTAAATATATTGTATAATAAGTTATGATTAGTCGAGTGTAATACCAGAGTGACACCTCATCATCATCAGCCGAACGACGTCCACTGCTGGACATAGACCTCCCCATAGTATATCAAGAGTGACACTTTACTGCGCTTGAATCGCTCCTTTTATCACTTTAACTTTAACTTCAGATTTGTGCTTGTTCCCGTATGCTTCGGTAGCGCGGATTTGACAGTTGTGCTTATTCTCTTGCTTTCTCAGTCGCGTGTCGGGGGTGATAAGATACGTCCAGACCCCCCTCCCACTCTTTTTATTAATCCTATATCTCGTAGTCTTTATGAAACTTTCCTATGTATCTACCTACTATGTTACAAGTGACAACAAATGTGTGATCTGATTTACAGTGTGAGTTGCTGCGATTTAGGTTTGATGAAATGGAACGCGAAAAGGAGATTGACAATCGGACGATACAGGAGAAACACAACACCATCAGTAGATTGGTGAGTAACACCGCGGTGACACACACACACTCAGACATGTAGCGCGTACTGTAAAAAACAAAAATTTTGTTATATAAAAGTTTAACTTTGCAATTATTATGTTTAAATTATACACCTCTTTCAAATCTAATATCTTTGTAAACACGTCTTAAAAATGATACGTAAGGTTGACTTTGCAAAAAAGTTTATTATTTGTGTGCAATCAACGACTTTTCCGAATGCCAGTTTAGTATGAAATTGTGTATCTTGAAATTTTGTAAAGCAATTTATTTTTTGTCAACCCGAGTACATTTTTATAATTATAAAAATCAACAGTGCGTAGTATAATCGGTAAAAAAGATTACATATTATATATCTACCACACAAACATGTAGTAAATCCCAGCCCAGCCGGAGAGCAGAGTTTTGAAGCCATCATTAGATCTTTTTGACGAGGTGCACACTAAACACGCCTTTTTTGAACAGCAATTTGTGGGGCGACCCAAAATTATAATTTCAAGGAGGGTTTCGACCTACTCCCATCCCGAAAAAGGCTGTTATAAGAGAATAATTACAGGAGGAGGAATTACATTCGACGTCCCGCAACTACGAGCAGCAGCTGTCGGTGCTGTCGGAGCACGTGGCGGGCCTGCACGAGCAGATCGCGGCCCAGCACGAGACCATACAGGCCCACCAGGCCCAGCCGCGGAGGAAATAGCCTCCACCACGTTGCGACATTACCTTCATAATTATTAAAAGTTATTTATTCCGTAATGCCTACGACATTTACGTGTTACTGAAACGTTTAAGTTATTGAAACGATATTCGGTGTAAATGTTAGTTATAAATATTTTTTTATTCTAATATGAGATGTATAAATATTAATTATAATTAAAATATGTTACTCTCATTCGACATTAGCCGATCTTATAAGTTCACAGAGCGTGTGTACACTGAGATCATATACACGTGATTGGCGGAAGTAGATGCGCTATGTGCGTACGCACCGCCACGCCCACTTTACGTGCGGCACGTACGGATCAAGCGCACAGCTCTACAATCATGTCCGTGGATCGTTACACGATCATGTGCATATGTACATACAGGTTAAAAATAAATACTTGTTACCGAAATCTAAAAATATAAAAGATTAAATATATTGCGTAGTATATAATATATTTCTATCAGTTAAGTTTTCTTTAAAAATTTATACAATACAAGAAATTGAATATTTATCATGCTTGTATATATGTATAATAAGTATAAAATAATTAAGTAATCAGCACGATTGTCTATTATTCTTTACTTTTTTTTAATATGATATGTGGATAAACGAAATTCGGGATACTGGGACTTTAATGATCATAACGGATTATGGAGTGGCGTGCAGTCTTTACACGAAAATCTTTCGAGCTGCAGGAGACCAATCGCCATAAATAGTCGTCACTATACAGTACTAGTAATGGAGATATAAAAGACAAATTACAATTGATTTAGCTGTGTCCTTGACACGCAACGCGATACGAAAATGAATTACCAACGTATTAACATTTTTCATAGGGTTCTGACGTGTATATCTAGTGCCGCCCATGTTTACGCATACTATGAACTGAGATAAATAATTGAAGGAATGGAGGATGGTCTGGTGACGCGATAAATTTTAGTCGTTTTGTCATATTTCCAAATGATATTGGCGTACCTTGGAAATTTTTTAAAATTCATATTTATAATTACTTTACATTTGTTGTATGACTATATTTTTTAAAGGTATCGTAGTAGTTTTTACCCGACTGCGACAGGGACGTAATGTACGTATGTATGTATGTAGATTTGTAGGTTTCCTGCTACAGACTGAACGGCTTGATGGATGTTAACACGTGGAGTGTAGTTATATTCGCATTATATATAATATATTTTAAGCAGACTGGTTTTTGATTTTATGTTAGGTTATTGGAAATATTTTTTTTATTAAATCATGATCTCCTTACCGTTAAAAAACCCTTTTGAATGAAAGAATGTTCGATGACTATCTAAAGCTGAACTGAAAACTTTAGTATGTTACTGTGAATTTTCCCCAGAAATCTACTTAAACATCACGAAAAGTTTGATAATTTTATTCTATTTTCTATACTTACATTATCATTGTATAGCCAAAATTAAACCGTGGATTAAAATAACCAAATGTAAGTAAGCCTTTACGTAGCGTGTTATTACCTCATAACAATAACGGAGAATGGTTACATACTGTTCGAAACATCTCTTACATTGTTGTTTTTCTATTTTGAGAATATACATACACAGTAGTTATAGCTCTGTTCCACAAAGAATAAAATAATAAAAACCAGTGGAAACATGTCAAAGATAAAAACACTCCTTCACTATGTCCAAGTAAGATTCTAATAATGTAAGATTAAGGTAAAAATGTAGGTACTTAGTCATTTTTCTAAAAAAAAAAAATGAATATATTTAAGAAAATTTGCTTTTTGATAATATAAATTGTAAAGGTTTTTAAAAACAATTTTTAGTTAAATCATGTTTATTAATAAATTGTCGTTTCATATTATTTAATTACCAAGAATGGAAGCAGCTAAATACTGTGTCAGTCATTGACTTATATAAAAAATTTTCTTTCGGTGAGCTTGATGCAGCTCTGCGTGTCCTTAGAGCAAGACACTGCGTGGATGGTAAATATTGCCATGCAACACGTAATCTTATGTAGAAACAACTTTTTAATATATTAAAGCAATACTTAGGAACGATACTTTAGGGTAAATGATTATGCAGTATTACATTCGCACGAGTGGTGAGTCGCATGCGTAAGCGTCTGAACAGTACAGACATTCGCCACTAAATACGCGTGTGCACGCGTTGCGAGCGAACTCGGACGCACAGGCGACGAGTAGTGAGCGCGAGCCTACTAATACCTACTATAATAAATTTATTTTACGATGTCACAAACGTAAGCCGACCGCTTAATCAAATGAAATTACGGTGCTTAGTATTTTTATAATATAAAACCAAGTTCATTCCTTAATACTAAGTCAGGCCTAATTTTATGCTAAACTATGTGTTTAACATTGGCTAGTAATTATCTTGTAGTTTTAAGTGAAATGCTATATTTATAATTTAATCTATCCGTGCTATCATGCATCAATCTATATATTCTGTTTCTTGTCTAGTGTCAGACGATATTTTTTATACCTCAGAGGCATTCAGAGACATTTACGACTACCGAATTCACATAAGCAGATACAGTGTCCTCCTCCACCCATCCCCCCGATGGGTCACTGGCTACACACAAAGGGTACGAAACGCGACAGTTAAGACGGTGTCGTGTGAGCGAGATGCCTCCCTGTGTGTCGAACTGGTATAATTCAGCTGCAATGCAGCAGTGGCACCATCTCTTACTTGTACAAATGTACAATGCTTCTACTGTCTGAGGTACGTAGACGTATTATTAGTAAGAGTCGTAATTGTCGGCTACCGCGTCGTTAGTGGATAGAGGAGATGCATGCAAAAAAAAAAAAAAAATCTTGGTCACTTCCTCGCTAGTCAAAAGCGGAGGAAGGTTGAGTGGAATTCTTATTATTTAGTCAGGAGGTAAAGTCGATGTTCTCAATACCTCCAGCATTTTCAGTAAATTTTCCCTTAAACGTAAGTTGACAAACATAACTCTTCGTGATACATCTCTCTGAAGCATTGTACATGGGAAACGTTTTTGTTCACTAGCCAACACAATTTTTATTTTGCGAAGTGTAGAGAAATAGAAGCAGGACCTACTTATGATTCGAAATAAACGAGAGTGGAGAGTTGTCACTGCGGCAATAGTGGCGAGACACCTCCCGTCGTGCCGGCGTAAGTCGGCTGCAATACAGTGACGTCAGTGCCACAGCACTTCCTCTTACAAAAATAAACGAGAGTGGAGAGTTGTCACTGCGGCAATAGTGGCGAGACACCTCCCGTCGTGCCGGCGTAAGTCGGCTGCAATACAGTGACGTCAGTGCCACAGCACTTCCTCTTACAAAAATAAACGAGAGTGGAGAGTTGTCACTACGGCAATAGTGGCGAGACACCTCCCGTCGTGCCGGCGTAAGTCGGCTGCAATACAGTGACGTCAGTGCCACAGCACTTCCTCTTACAAAAATAGTGTACTAGAAAGCAATCAATAACATTATAATGATAATTAAGATCATCTTATAGCGCCACATGATCTCATTAAAAATAGATTAAACTAATTTGATTGAATTTAAATTTAAAAAGTTTAGCACTGTAAAATGTGATCGCGAGGTGAATCCGCTTGTGGCGTCTTTCTTTTGACGGCCTTGCATTCCGAACTAGGGTGTTGCCAGCGGCGGAGTCCAAGGGGAAGCGTGCAGCATTTGCGTTAGATGAACCAAAGTAACAGTTGTCAGCACTCCTCGGAGACCGTCAATATGTTACTGCGCGTTGAAAGTTAAAGGTTCAACTCATACGCCGCGACCTATACGACTAGTGATATGTACATTCGTACACTTGTCAAACAATCTATTGCATCTTATAGTTGATATTATGTTGATCTATTTTTTTTTAATTTTTCCATTTTATTACATCACTTAGTACATATTTGAAGTTAATTTACTCGTAATATTTATGAATAATGAATAATAAAAACTACGTTATACACAATACTTATATAAAAACTTGATCCAGATTGAGAAGAGAGAGATTGAGAACCTTAATGTTAAAATGAATTGATACATTGTTTATTTTATAATATAATAAACTAATTTGAAGTAAATCCGTTGTGTAATTCATTCCCGATATATTATTTAACCTTATCTTATCAATAGTATGCCAAGCCAATATATATATGTGTTACGGTGAATGTTAAGCCTCGCTAAATGTCGGTCTGCAACAATGTTATTATAAAAATGTTTCATTATGTCACATACCTTATAATTAATTACTCATGTTGGCGTATGGTGCGAACGAAAAGCTTTGAGCGGGATTTAATATTTTTTTAGAATAAACTTAGAATATCGAGAGTGGGGGGGGGGGTCTGATATAAATACCTCGTTTTTTTTTTAACATATCCTCAGTTGTAATCAGTCGAACTGTTAGGGCTGGACAAGTGCCGCCAATCAGTAGTAGGTCCCTCCGAAAAAAAAAAAACATATCCTCAGTCTCAAATAGGTAATCTATAAACATAAATGTGTTACGAATAAGCAAGCAAGTGTGTGAAAAAATAATTATGATACTAGCCGTTTTTCCAAGCAAGCAAGTGTGTGAAAAAATAATAATGATACCAGCCGTTTTTCCGTATATGCGCGATCCAATCAATCGATTGATGACCTTCTTACATTGGCCCATAACTATACCGCAGAACCCGATCGAATTGGTAGAGGCGGGCATGTTTTTCGTGGGTGATGCTGACAAAACAAAGTGTTTTTCTTGCGGTGGAGGATTAAAAGATTGGACGCCCGAGGACGATCCGTGGGAACAGCACGCATTTCATTTCTCGTAGTGCCCATTCGTCTTAACGCAGAAACTCCTCCCGAGTACGTCGCATACGTGCATGAAAAACTAAGTACCTAAAATAAATGATTTTTCTTTTTTTAGTTTTTTTGTCCCTTATTAGTTTGTCCCCGTCGCACAGCGCACACATAATATAAGGGATAAAGATGACCAGGCGCAACCGTTCGCCTAGTCGGAAGCAAATGAACAACAAGGTAGCAGATGATTGGTTCATGCCCAGCCAGCATTACAATCGTGACCAAAGAGTGACCACATTCGCGCCTAATGTTTGCACAATCGACGGCTACATTAGCTACGGCCTAGGAAACGGCGTACGCGCACCCGCATCCGAGGCCAAAGAGTACTACTGCGGCCACGAGATTGTCGATTCGATCCTGAACGACTACTAAACTAAGTATAGTCATATACCGGGTCAGTGAGATGGCAGCGGTAGACGTAAAGGTGCAATTCGGTCGTTTTGCGGCCACATTTACATCTGACCCTCACAACGGTCTGCTGGTCGCAAAACTACTGAAGCTGTGCCACAGTTTGTCATTTGATGCTTTGAAAGAGCTACGCGACGATATAGAGTTTTTAGGCTACTTTGGCACTTTCTACAATACCTTGACTAACTACGTATCGCACAAGATGGCAATTAACTCGCCAGTATCGGACACTGCGATGCGAGCGATTTTGTTGAGTTGTTCATTTAAGCAATACACAGAGACTGACGGGCCGCGATTGATAGACTCAACGACGACGGCGACGCCTGTAGTGCCGTCGTTGAACGCAACCGCATCGATGCCATTTTTAACCATCATGGCGTGGAACCAATGGCTTCTCGGGGGTTATAATTTGCCCGAAAAACCGTGTTAATATGAATTACCTCTAAATTTTAATGTCGCTCGTGTTCTCCAACAGCGCGGCCAACATGTACAGATCTATTTCTACGTTGCGCGCCCCGAAAATGGAAATATTTTGAGCTAGGTTGGCGTCGGCCAACGCATCGAGATCGGCTTGCGAGGTCTTGTCAGTGACAGAGTATGGGTCGAATATGTTCAAAGCCATGTCGATATCGTCGAGCACACATATTGCAGCAGTGACGAAATTCAATGTGGATGAGACTCGCCACCGACACCAGAGTTATGTCAACGATGCGCGATAATATCAAACATCGCCCCAATACTTTGAGAAGTGTAGGGTGAAGAGGCACCGACGCTGTCGCAATAGCGATCGCGCATTCCGCCTGCCCCACCACGATTTCGTCGATCAGTATTCTCCTCAGTTGATCGATGCCAACCGACGCCGCTTCCATGACGGCGTTCGTAACAAAGTCTATAATCTGGTACACATCGCTGTCGTACATTAACATTCGATTACATTTATCGACAGCGCGAGCTCGCTGTCACAGCGAGCTCGCGCTCTGCGTCACGACAGAGGGTAAACGCATACCGTACGAGTCGATCCAAAAGGCATCCGGCGGCGGTAGATCGTCATCGTCGCGACCGGAAGAGGAATCGACAGGTGTGAAGGGCACAGAATCGGAAACTACATAGACTCGTCCACCGGCTTCGATGTCATTGCTCCACAGATGGTCGTCTGTCTCGAGCCCCAGTTGGTCCACTTTAACGAAGGGGTGCATGGCCACCGCACCGGGTCGGACGTCTCGATACCATGCGGCGGTCGCTGACCGATCAGTGACAACGGTGAAATGTTTCTCATCCTCGCGCACCATTTTGGCGGCGAAGGCTCGGTGTACATAACTCATGCCTAAAAACTTGGTATATTCAATAGAACGAGGTTCGTCACAACTCGATTCGCCGTCGGGGTGCTCATCAAAATTAACGCCGAACGCGTTACAATACGGTGGGTTGATGCGAAAGCGCAACGTCTCGTAGCCATATTTATCGATATATGGACCTGGATCGATGGCGAACCCGTCCTTTAGTCGTCCGTTACCGGGTGTTTTGATTTCATTGCGCGTCATCACATCCAATCCGAGACCTAGGTACGCTTGATTTTCAAAAATTAAACATTGGAGCTGTAGCGTACGTACACACCGAACCGACGTTGGGGTCCACATATGGTAAAATCGGGCGTTTTGGTGGCCGCATAATCATATCCGGGCAAGAACCGCAAAATTTTGGTGTCATTGTCGCCGTCGCACTTTACCGACGTAAAATTAATCGTAGATAATTTATCAGCTAAACATTTTGAGACCATCACGCGTACCACGATGGCGTACGGTTGCATCTCCGGCGGGTAGTAATAATCTTTGCTCGTGGCTCGGCGTATGCGCACAATCAAATGCGAGCCCATCTCGGGGTATCTGGCTAAAATCGCAGTGTATCTGTGCAGCTTTTTGTGCTCCTGAATCAAAAGGGCAGCGTTAATCTTGGCCCGCCGAATTTGTTGGTACATATCTTTCTTAACATTTGCGCGCCGTATATTCCGGACCGTGCGTTGTACATTTTTTCACTAGTCGGACATGCAATAAGAATCATTATCGTCATACTTGTCGGAAATGGTTTAGTTGGTTTTCTATCGCTTATGTTCCACGACCGAGCGCCACGTCTAGTCACAATCAAAAAGTTATTTTTTTACGTAAAAAAGAAAAATGGTACATTACATTAACAAGTAGCAACATTTCTACATATTAGTTAATACCTGGTTAACGGTCAGTGGACTTTCAAACCTATGTTGAATGTAAATTTCAATCTTTATACTAGATTAGGTGCACTATTTATCACTCAGATACGACGACGACGACGACGACGACGACGACGACGACGACGACGACGACGATCTATGATAATGATCACTCGAATCAAACTCTGCCAGATACCGAGAAGCGCGGGAACTTATCTGCAAACAAGGTGAACTAGATTGATAAAAAATATTTTTCGCGTACACATTATATTATTTTCTTTATAATATACGTTTATTTTAATCAGTGGTTACGTTTCTTGTGTTATTTAGACCGAGGGGGTACTCACGGCGGTCTACTGTGCTCGCACCGCTATGTGACACAAAGATTTCAAATGAGACGTCATGACGAACCTCAACCGCTGTTTTCCGTTTGCCAAATGTGTAATAATAGTTTTATTACAACAGAATAATGTATTTTTTTCCTATTATTAATAAATGTTGTATTTAAACCTCACTCAGTTTCCTTTTTTTTACACGTCCCCTCTTGTTCGATGTTATAAGGATTATTATGTTGACCTATTGCGTACGAATGAGATCTGCACCTCCAGGGGCGGACGACGTTGTTCGATATACGTTTACGCCGTCCGCCGCCGATGGTCCGCTGCAACTCGTATACGAAAACGCCGACGATGACGACTATTCGATAGACTCGAACGTCCACTGGAAGGTTTTAGCCTTTCTATTGGATCGCCTTTTTACCACGTTGGGGAAAGTATCTTTGAAAAAGTTGAAACTCTTTCGACCGACCGTGGATACGGACGGAACGCTTTGGCTTGACTTGGCCACTTCGATGACGGAACGACCGATATCGGATGAAATTTTGCTCGCGTATCTGATGATATTCGCCCTCCTCCCTCACGTCCAAGTGATCGGCAGTCGTAAAGACGTCGCCATCGATAATACGGAAATAGGACAACAACAACAACAAGAACAACCATGGTAATAATATGGACGACGACGACGACGAGGACGTCGCTAGCGTGTGGTCCGAATACAAAGAACCGGCAATGTCTACGATTCTCGAGACGTCCAACTACAATCAGGAATCATCACCGCCTCGTAGGCGTCGTTGCGAAATCTCGCCGTCGTCACCTCCATCTATGAGTGTGCACACTAAAGATTCGTCACACTACTATTCGTCTGATCGTCAAACATTAGTCACCGAGAACGATGGATCATTGTTCGACGGCGGTTCCGAGTTGTTGTCGTTCGATCCCATCGCAAAGGACGACGACGACAAAGTGCGAGAAACCATCATCGCGTCGACGATGTGCGATGATGAACCTGCAGCGGCGGTATCACAAGCCGACTCTAGTATGTCATATGACACTAACAACACATCTACACTAGAGAATATTATGCCAAACGATTGGTTCTCGTTGCCTTTACCTCCTTCCCCGAAAATATTAGGACAGAGCGACGACGTCCGTTAGGGGACTAGTATCTGATCGATCTGTCTTTACAGGTTGAGTACATCATGTAGCGCAGCGTTCTAATTATAATATATATTTTTTAATGGTCGATACGCCACGACAAATAAGAACACAAGAACATATTAAAAAGAACTATGTGGTCTGAACCATCAGTGAACGAGGAGGCCGCTGAATTTCGCGACGTGACTAACTTGAAGCGTCGCCTCCAGACGCTCGACGGAGAGTTCAAAACGTTTGACTACTCGCCCGGAAACTTGTCCGCATTGCTGACGCGTGCGGACGCTGTATTTCAGGAAGTGGGCGCCGTGATTGTGAATCATTTTAAGACGCATCACCGCGGTCTACCGCCAGATTCGCTGCACGTCTACGCATCGTGGATAAATCTCAGCGGCACCATTAACCGGTGGCGTGCACTTACACACAGGACGTGACCGCATTGACGGTGGCTCTGGACAATACCGCGCTCATTTTGGAGAATCTAAAAAATGCCAAGCGCACCATAGAATTGAGCAAATTTCTAACGTCCGAAGCGCTGAGCGACGGCAACGGGAATGACGCCGCCATAAGGAATTCCACTCTACAGCGGTACACGCGGGAATCGGTGGGTCGAAGCGGTTCACGAGAGCAGCTCGCCACGCGCCGCAGACCTAGTAGTGAAGAGTCATCATTCTATACAAGATCATGAACATTTTTTAAATGCAGTTTACATCATTCTATATAACATACATGCCCCCCCCCCCTAAATGCAATAATATATTATTATTTTTTATTTAAAGAAATGGTACGCGCCCGGTATAGTGTTTTCCCTCACCCCT
>JAFELO010002985.1:140927-154393 GCA_017140195.1 Eumaeus atala
GGGGGGGGGGCATGTATGTTATATAGATCGATGACTCGTCACTACCTGGCAAGCTGCTCTCGTACGCTCTCTTGTACGCTACATAGATCGATCTCTCTCTCATCTTTACCGGGTCTGCGGCGTGGTGGCGAGCTGCTCTAGTCAACCGCTAGCCGTAGATTCGAAAGGAAGAAGCTTGTCATCGTCGTACCGTTATCTCTCAAGTGATGAGCGCCCGGCTAAACGTAAATTGGATTTTGACAATGTGGCATGAACATCAGGCTCAGCTGGCGCTGATCCCAATGCCACTTCCTGCAATCGCGTGAGGAGGGTCCATCGGTCAAGAGTGGACTGGACACCACCAATGAAGCGGCGAATGATGAGCCAAAGATTTCCTGTTTGGTCCAAGTGGAACCGGGTTTCGGGGAGGAGGACGACGAGGCGTACGTCGCTCAGGTGGATAGCAAACGAGATCATCATACTAAAAGGGACTCCACCGTCGCGGCGGACACGATGAAGTTTAATGCGCGCGACAAGTTCTACGACGTGTTACAAAAGTCCATACGACAAGGATCGATCGCCGCCAACACGGAGATACGAACGGTTGTCGAAAAATTGAAGGCTTGTACGGAACGGCAAGACGAGGACACTAGCGACCAGGACTAATTGGCATGACTTTGACACTCGATCAATTTCATAGGTGGTCATGGACTTGATAATATACGAGATGCTTCTAGAAGAGATGGGCACACGCGCCAACGATTATTACCTGGTGGCGTTATTGTATTGCGCAATACATCCGTTGTGTTCCTTGAGTACGGATATAAGACCTCTGGTGGCTTTCGACCCGCTGCGACTCCGCGAAACGGCTGACGATAAATTTTACGTACAGAATCCACATACGTTTTCAGTGACGAACGTGACCATGGCAGCCAAACAAGTCGCGTACGAGAACCGAAACTTTTTGAGTGTGAGTGTCGACTTTTTGCGGACCAGTTGTTTTGCCTGACCGTAGCGAACCCCGAAATGCTACCCATTGAATATGAAGTAGCAAAAAAGGTGCAAGTGAGCAAAGCAAAACACGGCACTAAAGTGATCACCATAGACAGTACACGCAGGCAGTTCGTGGTTCAAACGCAAGACTTGACCCTGAACCCGGTCAGCAATGCTGACATTATGCTGGCCGAGTTTTCGCGAATATCAGTATACAATCAAAAAGTGCTATTTGCCATGGTCGCTATCAAGACGTTGATCATATTTAAATGAGAACCTTGTTTTATTCTTTGTTTTTGTTTCTTTTTCTCTCTTTCAATATTTTGTTAATTTGTGTTTGTGTTCTCATATTGTGTAAATGTTTGTGGAGCGTTGAATAAATGTACTTCTACTCTATTCTATAAATATTATTGTATTTTGACTAATAAATAACATTATAATCACTACTTTGTCGTTTTTTTTTTATTTATCATATAACCTTCTCGTCGTTTTCGAATTCATACCATAATCCATCTTAAAATGCGTCTAAAAAATAAATTGTAGATAATCGATTTATTTTCGCACATATGATACGTGTATATTAAGTTAGAGATCATATTTATAAGTAAAGTATAAATCTGTCGTCTCCGATGACAATGAAGGACTTTGTATTCCGAAACAAGCCGATGATTTCAAAAGCCGTGAACTTGCTCGAGTGTGGTGGTGGTAGTAATATTGACCGTGGTAAGGAGGCAATGCACAGCTTCGTGTTGTTTCCCCACAAGCCCGAGTCGAAGTTGACGTCCGACGAAATGGCCACGGTAAGATGGGCGGAACGTTATCACGGATACATGTTCAATGGGGGATATTGTACACTTGGCCATGTGCGGCGATGGATTCACCATCTAATCCCGTCCGGTTCCAACGTGTTCGTCAACGGCGAGCTCAAGGCGCGCACACTCGAAGAGACGTTCGACTTTAGCCGACGCAACATCAACGTATTGACGACTCGTCTCTACACGACCAAGCCTCGGTTCATTGACAGTTGGATGATCATAGCCGAGCTCAAACATCGACATGACTGCGAGCGTGCGTCGAGTTTCCGTCTTCATAAAGTTCGGGAAGCATGAATAAGGGAGATATAATTCTAAAGACGCACAATGACTGAATTTAATCTGCGAGCCATAATAGCCGAATACGCTCCCCTCTTGGAGGACGTCAATGTGCCGTCGCTGCAAGCACTGTACAAAATATACGTCAAACGGCCGGCGAAAGAAAGAAAACTGATAACGTTTCCTGGATTGGTAGCACTGTTGCAAAACATAGACCGCGTCACCTTCGCCGCTCTCTCGCCCGATGAGAAGGTATGCTATCTCATATCCGCCTATCTGTCACAATAACTACGGGTTCAAAATGACCACAGATGAGGGAGAAACCCTGGTTACATATTGCTACAGAGAGTCATGCGTGTCGCGGACAAGTGAATATATATTTATATTGTATACTCTAATAAGATGCGTCTGTGGATCGTACTCATTCTGGTGGTGAGCGTGGCCATAGTCATATGGGTGGGCGGGAGCAGTTCGTGTAATCATCTCGAGAATTTCGTAAAGTCAACCGAGCATCAAGAAGAGTTAATCAACACGGCCGTCGACAAGACACCTCCTTTCGATATGACGGTGTCTACACCCATCAAAGTACCGGTTAATAAAGAATATCACATATCACTAGGCAAGATGACGATAGCCGTCAACTTGCTCGTAGTGAACTCTATGCATAAAGTTCAATCGTCGGCCGTATTCTTCTACAACAAATTGACGATCGCTACGAATGCTGCGGTGTCCGTGAAGGACGAATTTATCGTCAAGTCGGCGTCGAGCAACAAAATGGAACTGACAACGAAAGACGGAAAGTCACTCGGTTCTCTCGACTGTACCGGCGTCGGATGCTATCTCGTCATATCTTTAACGACCAACGTTCACGTAGCGGCCAAGTAAATTACCACTATCTCTCCCCCCCAACTCTTCTCCATCACGCGCAGAAAGCCGCCAGCCATTTCACAGCCGAAAGATTTTAGGTTTTTTTTAATTCGACAATGGTTCTTGTAGTTATTGAAATAAAAAATATGTAACGCCACATGCCGCAGATCTGATATCGATGAGTCATCCATCTAACATATAACATGCATGCCTCCCCCCCCTAAATGCAATAAAATATTTTTTATTTATTTAAGGTAAGGGCAGGCGTCAGGGTGCAATTAATTCTAATACTTTAAATCTGGACAACTGCCGTATTAGAAATGGTACGCGCCCGGTATAGTGTTTTCCCTCACCCCTGCAAGGGGGCGGTTTATCGCGGTCGGAGCTACTTGCTCCCTACGCGAGGTGGCTACCGCAGCGTATAACAATACGCCGGTCTTTGAGCTAGGAATGTTTGCTGTTGGTGGGACAGCCGGTTCGTGTAACCGGGACGGTTTCTCCAAGTCCCTGCCGAGTACAACCACATAGGTGGGGGTCCCGGCAAGGATTGGACCGCGACCCAGTGTCGGAACATTAGCTGTCCCACCCAGCTGGGGTGTTAGTCTATTTTAAAAGTTAATGTGGAGGGAACGAGGGTATATTTATTGGCCAGACCATTTTGGAACTTCGCGGCTTCGCAACAGCCCCCCCCCCCCGGGCGGTCCTTATAAAATACCGATATAAAAATATAAGGATAAAAATGGTGTATAGAATAAAATAAAAGTGTAAAAATGGGACTAAAATGATATAAAGGTTTTCAATCCTTGTTGCCAAGGGGGGTTCTGGGATATGGTTTTAGGTCAGGTGGTCTACTGTGCCAGGGAGCTATGTTTTGGATATGGTGGTGATATGATGAGTCTGCTCTGTTGAATAGGTTTTGGGATAGGTGAAGTATGTGTTGGTCTAGTGGTGTGATGTGTAGGTCGCGGTGTATTACGTCGTTCCTCACGTAACGCGGCGCTCCGGTCACCAATCGGAGGGCTCGGTCCTCCTTGGCGCGGAGTCGCTGTTTAAGCGAGTCCGCAACCAGGTGATACCAAGCCGGCGCCGCGTACGTGAGTCTCGAACGTATGTATGTTTTGTAGATGGAGAGTTTAATGTTGGTGGGTAAGTGTGTAGTCATGACCGGGCGCAGCAGTTGTGTTGCAACCCCCGCGCCGGCCACGACGTGCTTGACGTGTGCTCGCATAGTCAAGGCGTGATCCAATGTGACACCCAGGTATTTGGCGGTACGGACCCAAGGGATCGTTTCGCCGGCGATCGTTAGCCGAGGTGGTGGACGTCGAAATTTGGACAGTAGCAGGGCTTGGGTCTTGGTGGGACTCACTGACAGGCGCCAAGTCTGGAGCCAGTCCGGTAAGAGGTTTAAAGCTCTCTGGAGCTTCTGGGCCATGTGAGCTGCGTTCATGGATACCGCAAGGAAAGCCGTGTCATCCGCATACAGTGCCAGTGTGGTGTCCTCCGTAGTCGGGGTGTCAGCCACATACAGGCTGTAAAGGGCGGGCGAGACACAGCTCCCCTGCGGTACCCCCACTGATATCGGATGGGCTCCCGAAATGGCGTCTTCCACCCGCACGCGGAACGTCCTGCCTTGCAGGAAGGACGCGACCACTTTTACGAGGGGACGGGGGACTGGAGTGTCGAGCAGCTTGTGGACAAGACCATCGTACCAGACACGGTCGAAGGCCTTTTCCATATCCAGGAAAACGGCACCCGCCGTTTCCTTTTTATTCAACGCGCCGGTGAGCATGTGTATCACTCTGGCGAGCTGAAGGGTGGTGCTGCGCCCTGGCCTAAAGCCAAACTGTTCTGGGCGCTGCGGCAGGTAAGGAGTCATTAGTCTGAGGAGTAATCCCTCGAAGACTTTAGAGATTGTTGGTAAGAGAGAGATAGGTCTGTAACTGGCTGCTTTCCGGATTTCTTTCCCCTGTTTTGGGATCATGATGACTAGACCAGTCTTCCAAATCCCTGGGAAGTGCCCTGTCCGGATGATACCGTTAAAAAGCCGCGTAATGGCTGCTATGGCCTTGGGAGGTAGGCGTTTGAGCGCGAGGTTAGTGATTTGGTCAGGGCCAGGGGCCTTGTTAATTTTGAGTCGTGACAGGGCACGCTAGACTGTTCCAGGGGAAAGAACTAGGCTGGGGTCGGCCTCGAAGAAGCTATTATAAAACTCGCTTACGTGCTGTACCACCTTTTCCATATGCTCGCCGGCCGAGGTAGGAAACGGAGAGAACTGACCTTCTAAGTGTCTGGCAAATATATCGGCCCTGTCCTGTGCGCGATAGCGCAGCTGTCCGTCCTCATGTAGTAGTGGGCGCACGGGTGTGGCAGTGTTGGAGAGACGGCGACATAGCTGGTGCAGCGAGGCCCAGTTATCCGCCGCAGCATCTATTCTCCGCTCCCATCTGTACTTATCTGCTTCTGCAAGTTCATTTTTGATTTGATTTGTTAATTGGTTTAATTTAGTTTTAAGTCTGGGGCATCGGGAACTCTGCCATTTCCGCCAGAGCTCCTTCTAGCTCCTGACCTTTTTGATTTTGATAAAATATCATACAATGTTGTTATCGCATGCATTTTATCTCCAGTGTCATATTGTCGATGGCATCCTGTGCCACCCACGTTGTGTAAACAATATATTGCTGTTGTTGCAATATTATATGGGACGTGGGTGGCATTCATCCACCATCATAGACTTTAACTAGTTACAATAGAGTTCTATTTTATTCCTCATCCTAGAACATTGAGTATGTCATGATTATAGGCTACAGGATTTATATTTTATTCAATCGTCATCTGTTATACAGGCAAGACATAATTATTTTAATTTAAAAGTAATTTAATTATTTTTTGATATTAGTTTGTTATTTCTATTAAATTTAACTAAGTTTAATTATTTTTTTTTTCAAATTTAATTTAAATATTTTTTTGTTTGAAAAATTTAAACTAAAAAAATGTGCACGTGTGAGAATAATTTTAAAAATAGTAATTTAAAGGCGAAACAATATCTACGTCGATTAGATTGCGGTATTCGGAGGCTTCTTGACCATCGCCAAGAATATAAAACACCCCTTCAAGAACGTCTATTTTTGATGTGCGTATATTTGGCGTTTAAAAGTAAATTGTATGAAGACTCAAAAGGGAAGTCTTCCTTTATAAACGTTACCCTATTGAGCTGCCCGCCGGTGGGGCGGGGGGTATTTAAATCGCGCACACATTCAAAAATCCTGTCCTGTAGCGGTGTGACGGCGCCGGCCGACGTTATTTATAATCATTACGAAATCGGTCATGGTCTCGTGGACAGGACAAAGTGTTTCACGTGCAAGCGCAGAATCTCCGGCAACAAGCACGGTGAGTGCTATGAGGAGAATAATTGGAAGCGGGTCGTAGAGAAAATTAGAAAATTTATAGAGACTCTCTACGAACAAGGTCTGTCATTGGGGAAAGTGGTGACCACTAAAAATTGCACACGTCTATCGAGAGGTCCACAGTTCCAACCAAAATGGGATCTGTGGTGGGAGCTTAAAAACGTCTCGGAAGCGGGGGGTGTTTTATTTAAAGAAGAGACGAATAGAGACTGGTCGGACTGCCTCACGGACCTCGGCCTAGTATATTGTTTGGGTACGCCGTCGAGGGTGAAGGAACTGGGCACCCCATGAAATGAAACTACAGTTTCGTCCCCAAACTCGATTAGCTTCACCACGACCACAATCACCACCACCACCACACAGCTTGATGATCACGACAACATGACCAGAATCACACTGCAATCGGTAAGATTGCAGTGTGACTCTCGTCTCGGTCGGCGCTGCGGTCTCGTTAACAAATTAAATCGTTTTCGTCCGGCTGAGCTGAGAGAGAGAGAGTTGTCGATGGTGTCTGATGTGCGGTTGTTGTGGCGGGATCTATAATTGGGTCTACCTGTAATCGAAGATGAACACGGAGAATAGAAAATATATTTTTATGTAAAACCTAATAATTAAATAGGAAGAAAAAAAAAGTTTAAACTTACCGATTACAGTGTATTACAGTATTTGAACAAAGTCAGAATATAAATATCTGAATGGAATCACAGCTTCAGCCATGGTCTTAATTTTTTTTTAATTTTTTTCTTTATCTTGTGCATATCTTTGTGCATCCGTTGTTCTAATTTAGGGTAAGTGGTTTTTGATTCACGCCACGTCTCTAAAATGTCACGATTAATGTAATATTCAGAAATTAAATCTAAAAGTTCGTCTGTCGTATCAGTGAGATGGACGTTATCTCGTTGCAGATGTAATAATTGAGAACGGACCGGGCTCAGGTCGAAGGTGCGGTAAACGTGGTGGGCCATCTCCCTCAACACACGTTCCTCTGACATTTCTTCTTCTAAAACCGAAGACGTCGTCGTGCACACTGCAATCTTACCGATTGCAAGTGTGACTCTCGTCTCGGTCAGCGCTGTTTAAACTTTTTTTTTCTTCAGGTTTATAAAAAAATATATTTTTTAATTCTCTGTGTTCATCTTCGATTACAGGTAGACTCAATAATAGATCCCACCACAATAATCACCACCGCAACATCCAGCGTGAATTTCAACTTTATACACTTGATGGACCAGGTACAGTTCGACATTTTTTGTGTAAGAGGGAGGCAAACGAGCAGGCGGGTCACTTGATGTTAGGTGATCTCCACCGCCCATGGACATCTACAACACTCCGGACCGTTCTCAATTATTGCATCTGATGCGAGCAAACGTCCATCTCACTGATACGACACACGACCTTTTAGATTTAATCTTGGAATATAGCAATGTCATATTCCATCATCAAATCGTCAAAGTTTAGAGACGTGTCGTGAATCAGGAAACACTCACCCCGAATTTGAACTACAGATGCGCTAATATATGCACAAGACGTTGGAAAATATCGCCAAAAATATTTGCTCATCACAGTTTAGTGACATGTTATGAATCAAGAAACACTTACCTCGAATTTGAACTACAGATGCGCAAAGATATGTACGAGACGTTGGAAAATATCGTCAAAAAAATTAATTACCCATCACAGTTTAAAGACGTGTCGTGAATCAAGTCGAATTTGAACTACAGATACGCAAAAAAATTAATACCATGGCTGACGACGAGGTGATTTCATTGAGATATTCATATTATGACATTGTTGAAAAACTGTGTAATACACTGCAACCGGTAAGTTTAAACGTTTATTTTCTTTATGTATAATGTTTATATAAAAAATATTGTTTTTTTATTGTTACAGGCCGCCATAATGAATCCACCTTAAGAAACCGCTACAACAACCAACTTGAATTTCAACTTTACACTTTCGATGGACCAGGTACAGTTCGACATGTTCAATTTAAACCATTTTATATTGTTATAGCGTTTACATAAAAAATATTTTAAATTGTTCTTTTTTTTTTGTGTTATTTACAGGTAGACGTGATAATCATCACCTTCAATCATCATCACAGTCATTAAGCCATTTGTGATAATCATCATCACAAATGGCTTAATGACGATGTCCGAAACTGTCGCTCCACCCACTACACAACAATAAAATATGTTACATAATAAATAATAAAATTTCAATTTTTTGTTTATGGTCATCTTTGATTACAGGCCAACATAATGAATCCATACCCGTAGAAACCTCTGCAACATCCAACGCATCTGCAAAATCAACTTAAAATTTTTGGATGGACACGATCTAGTACAACGACAACACCATCACCGCGCGGCCGGATGAAAAATGAAACGAAGAGCCGAGTCGGGCGTGAGGACGATGCTCGGACTCTGACTCGGCTCGGATGCTCGGTGCATTTTTTTGTATTTCCTCAACTGCGATGACTGGTGCTGCGACTCGTTCACATGAACGTACTAGTTTGTATCTTGAAGCATCCATACCGTCCTAGCGGACTGATGTTTCGTCGGATGGGCCCACGTGTCGGCGCAGAGCAAAGTATCCCTCCACCACAGAGTTTGTGTGATCTGTACGCAATCGGGACAGACTTCTATCACGATGACGTCTCTCGAAGACGCCGCTGATACGCACAATGCAGGTAGAGACATCTCTAAAACTCTATAGTCATCGTATGGTATGCCAGGTGGCGCTCTAATTCCCCTTTTTGGGTAACTTTGGTCTTTGAGATGAACATACGCCGCAAACAGCACAAAAGCGGGCGCGTCATCGACTTTGACAAGTCGGAGCCGAGTGTGCGCGATTGTAATCTTCCACGAGTGACCGGTGGTAGGCGATGTTACTTCGTACGTTCCCGACGACGATGACACCATAGTCTTGTACTCTCGTTCAAACGTATACTTTTCCACCGTATGACTGGGATAAAATTCTATACGATGATACATTGGTTTGCTTATTTTTAACTCGATAATAAGATGAATGTGGTGGAATTTTTTTTATTAGTTAACTTCTTTCTCACGTTGGGTACCTTGGTCACGACGGTGGTGACGTGGCGCCGGACCACCGAGGAGAACGACCACCACCACCACCACGGCGGAAAGGTTTTAAAATATACCAAGCTTTTTAATGACGGTGTACGTAATCTACTATTGTTGTTCGTCGCACCGTTCGCTGTCATTCGGCCGTGAAGCGAATGAATTAGCAAATTAAAAAAAAACTTTTTTTATGTAACTCATCAAAGATCATCATTGTCACAACATGTAACGTAGGCCGGGCTAGAACTCGACCGTCATGACGTCGAGTGCAAGGTAGGACGATTGAAATTGGGCCGACAATGCCGCTGCGTCCATACATAGAGCGGCGTAATTGTCACCTGGCCACTGTTGAATCCATTCGCGCGCTACGTTCGCCAAGTTCGATGGCACCCGAGCGAATAAATCCACGTAATGGGCACACGTCCTACCGTACGCTTGGAGCGACTTGTCAGTGGCGAGATTCAAAGTAGACAACATATCGGTGCACAGTCGCGCGTGTTCCGCGTGACGCTGCCGATGTGTATCCGTCCACGTGAAGCTAACTCTATTAGGCCACCACGTCGTCTCGTCGAGAGCCCGATGCGTATCGGAGGCAACCTCCTCGAATACCTTCTGTACGGTCGCCCTATATTCGTTCAGTTCGTTGCGAACAATGTCCAATGCTCCGATGGCTATATCGAAATCCGACATACATTGCGTGTACTTTGGCCGAACATTGTGCTTGTTGCTCTTCTATCGTCTGATATTTAACTATCAACGGGTGTACAACATCGGTCATCTTGAAGGGCATCTTGCGAAAGTCCTCCACAACGAGAGAGAGTAACGTTTCGCACGCCTCAAACGCACTCACGCAAAGTATCTTGCACTCGTTAAACGCGCTCGAAAAGTTTGCCAGTGTCGCGCTCGATACGCTCCATTGACTGTCAAAGTAATGCAATAACGACTGCGCGTTCGTCACCAGAACTTGAAAAATGTTTAGATCGTCAAATTTACTCTTCAAGTCTTGTCTATAGTCGGCGACCTTATCGGAGGTCACGTGAACCGTGATGTTGGCGCGTGCGATTCTATCCCATTCGGTGGTCTCGGTCATCCACATGTCGACAATGGTAACGAGAGACTTTAACCAATCATGCTCGACGTTGTTGCGCATCGCTGTGTAGAGAGCGCCGACCGTTTGTCTCAAAAGATTCAGTGCACTCTTAAGATTATTCAAACCGTCCATAATTTCGTTCTCCGCTAAAGAATAGTGCGCGACTGCAGCCGCGTCGCTGCCGGTGGTAGTAGAAGCGGCGGTAGAGATAGATTGGTCTCCGTCAACTTTCATCGAGTCTGTGATCAGCATGATATCGGTAGTTTCTTTCGCCTCTATTGGGGTGACCGTGGCGATGGGATCTACCATGGTAGCACGGCAGCGGCTAAATCGGTATCAGCGTCATTAGCAGCGGGTAGTTTCATTGAAATGCCTCTGTTAGAGACGATGACGCGATGCGCGTTAGGTCTGATCGCTCTAGCAAATAGCACACGGCGCATCGAACTGTTCACATCAGGTGCAGTAGTAGCAGCAGCAGCAGCGGTGGTGGTGATGGACATATACTGGATGAGTTTGGGATGTGTACACTTTACGTACACGTCTGCGCAATTGAAGGCTTGAGAGGTAGTTGGTAACTTTCTGATTTGCGACTTTTGCCATATGCGAAAGTATGATTGCGCAATTACTCGATTGTGAGTCGTCGAAGAAGAAGAATCATCGAAGCCGTTCGTAATCAAGAAACTGTACAGTCCCGTGGTACCGCTTAATTTTTGAAATGTGATACCATCGCCCACATTGTGTACCATCCATAGACTACCATCGATGGTGCGCAACGACGCCTTACCCCCGAACGGCAAACGAAGCTTTGTCGAACCTGAGAAACTTTTCGCGTGCACGTCGAGCGTCACGAAACCTTGTCGAACGGTTGTCTCCATCAGCGGAAGATTCGGTTTTCCAACTTATATGTTTATAAAAAATCAAACGGGCGCTGAAAACTCGTACTCACTAATCGTACGTAGATGAGTCATCAATCTATATAACATACCAGCCCCCCCCCCTAAATGCAATATAATTATTATTATTTTTTATTTAAGGGCAGGCGTCAGTGTGCAATTAATTCTAATACTTTAAACCTGGACAACTGCCGTATTAGAAATGGTCGCGCTTTTTTTTTTCGGAGGGACCTACTACTGATTGGCGGCACTTGGCCAGCCCTCACAGTTCGACTGATTACGGAAGACTTTTTGTCTTCTGGTGGTACGCGCGCGAAGCCATCGCTCAATTTATAGAAAACTTCAAGGTCATCGCCACCTCCGATACATTTTCGAAATTTTGGAGTGGGGGTACCGAAAGTTACTCAGTCGCCCGTGAACTGCGACGAGTGTCAGATGTCAGATGTAAATTAAAAAAACACTTTTAATTGAATTGCAATTGAATCTCCAGTATGTTCAAGTGGTGGCGTGAACCGACACCCGGTCGCCAGACATTCATGCTTTGTACGACGCTCGAACAACGGACGGATGTAAGGTACAGGACTAGGCTAATGTGGTGTGATATCTCCACAGATTATTATTTATATTATTATTAGTATTTAGTTTAGTAGTTTTTTTTTCGTGAAAGAGTAACAAGCAACATTCCTACGACGATACGATTATATAATATATAATATACAAGAGAGCGTACGAGAACAACTCGCCACGCGCCGCATGTCTATCTGGTAGCGACGAGTCATCGATCTATGTAACGTACAAGAGAGCGTACGAGAGCAGCTAGCCACGCGCCGCAGACCTATCTGGTAGCGACGAGTCATCGATCTATGTAACGTACAAGAGAGCGTACGAGAACAACTCACCACGCGCCGCAGATCTATCTGGTGGCGACGAGTCATCGATCTAAATAACGTACAAGTGAGCGTACGAGTACAACTCGCCGCAGACCCGGTAAAGACGAGTCATCGATCTATGTAACGTACAAGAGAGTGTACGAGAAAAAACTCGCCGCAGACTCGGTAAAGATGAATCGTCAATCTATGTAACGTACAAGAGAGCGTACGAGAACAACTCGCCGCAACCCGGCAAGGATCTATCTGGTAACGATGAATCATCGATCTATATAACATACATGCGCGCGACATGAACGCGTAGTGGATTACACGCTCTGTCACGACGACGTCGGCTATTTCTACCCGCAGCTGTACGAGGGAAAATTACCCATACCGCAGAATGGATATTGTCTTAACGCCGTATGCCCTATGACGATACTGCCGGGTACCTGCGGCTTGACTATAGACCATCCCGCCTTTTACCGACAACCGATCACAGCAAAATACGCCTTTGTTCCTAGCATATATTGCGACAACACCAAGCTACTACTGGCTCGTTTGCGCGACACCCACGACATACAGGACGATGTCATTCTGGAGAATCTACAACGGCTCAAAGGAGAGTATCCCAACATTTACCATAAAATTGTAATGTTTGCTAAAACATTCAAACGTGGCTATGATCCAGACAATTTTGATCCCATCGAGGCTTACAAGTTCAACACCGAGACTCTCGACGGCGGCGGCGCAACGGACGACCACCGAGCGCCACATTATTAGTCTTTAAAGTTAACAATTATATATTTTTAAAATTTAAAATAATAAAAGAAAAATGAGAAATTGAATTAATTTATTATAAATAATAAATATTAATTTTCAAAAAAAATACAAAATAAATATAAAATACAACATAAAAAAATTTACAAATTAACAAATTAATTATAAAAATATAACGACCTGAATAAAATTTTTTTATTAAAATTATAAAATATTCACTAAAATTAGCACACGTTCCTGAACGGTGACATCGTGCCGTGCACAAGACGCCAGCTTTCCGGCAGGAACACTTCATGGATGTACACCGGAGTCGACAGTGACAGCGCACGACTCCTTGAACGCCGAATCCGGAATGTGCGGCGACGGCCTGTCGTAGACTTATTTCTTTGCTGTGATCCACCGACTCCGGTGACGCCA
>JAFELO010002989.1:157-32615 GCA_017140195.1 Eumaeus atala
CCCCCGTGATCCACCAAGCGGACTCGGGACTGCGTGTCCTGCGATCCGGACGAGGATCACACATGCGCACGCATGACACACCCAATCGCTACTCACCACAGTCACAACATACCACATAACACACAGGCCCTAAATGGGCCTACATTTCCCTGAGCCAAAAGCCAGGATGGCAAACCGCAATTTTATTGCGGCCCCGTTACCGAGGGGATAGTCGTCCCCTTGCGACCCAACCCGGGTCATGAGGTTCGCCTCGATGCCCGTAACCCCCACAGTTTCTGTGGAGATGACCAGCAGTGATTTAGCGCGGTGTGCGCGGGCGCGTTGTCATGGTAAAGCAGTAACCCGCGGAATCCTATTAGTCACAACCGTAGACACTTCCGGCGTTTTCTAATTACGTCTTACTTCTAGTTGTATACTATTTAGCATAGTGATCAAAATATTCCCTGCACTTCTAGATTGCTTCATTTCGGAAAAGCCGACTGTCGCTTCGTTTCTGGATCGAATCGATGAAACGAAGCGACTATCTATCATATCACGGCACCATTCCACTTCATTGTTTTTTTGGCCTCGGCGAGGTCGTGCGGCACCCATCGTCAAATTATCCTCCTCACGCGAAGATGTTATTGTAAAATCTAATTATCCCTTCCCAATCCAATCTACATTATGTGTTGTATCTCCTGATACGTAATTCTCCATTTGTCTTGAGACTAAACTTTTTCTCAGTTGGTACGTTTTTCTTCCGTCAAAGCCGTTAAAAGGCGACCATCCCTTTATTTATACCGCAAAGTTATTTACGCTTCTAGAATTCGTTATACCGGCGATACATGGGAAGGACCTTCTGCCATAAGTAACATTTGATGTGTAGCGTGTTCGTCCGGTTGCAGGTGACATTTGAAATCATAGCGCGGAAATGTTCTCAGCGTTGATAAATTTTTTGTAAGACAGTACAATTTTAAGTATGTGGTAAAACTTGAAGGGATGTTTTGAAATTGGAAAGTAGGTATCTTTTTTACATGTAACTAATTATGTTTTCAGAATATATTATCCAACCAGTGTCTCATACGCAAAACCTCGCAATACTTTCTGAGCGACCTTCATGTTTGTGCCAAATTCCAATAAAATCCGCTCGGTAGTTTTTACATGAAAGAGTAACAATATACTGTTCCTTATAACACAAGGGAATTCAATTTTCAGTTTGCGACGGTGACGCCCAACTCCGTGCGAGTGCACGGACATGCAGCGGAGTAATCACTTACCTCTCCGTACTGAGAGCCGCACACGAACCGACCACCGATTGTGCACCGAAGTGGATTGACTTCCGCCTCACGTGTACATTCGTTTAATATACATTCGAATCTTTTATAGAGTTCCTTTATGAAAGTCCATGAGTTGTATGTCTCCTAAGAGGTACTGCTGTTATATTCAGCCGAATATTGGGTACTATAGAAAGTGCCTGTCGTTACTCGCGTGACGTGCCCAATGCCTATATTTTCTCGTTTCGTGCTCTGGTAGTTCTGAGAGCCGGGCACGGACCCATCCATATGGATTGAATTTTTATAAATCTCCTTTACGGGAGTGCGTCGGCTGTGCGCATACTGCAAGCGTCAGGATGGAATAATGACATAGCTTCATACACATATAGACTAACATTATCATATCGTAGAAAAGAGAGTCCAGAAGAATAGGACAAGAAAGATGTGTCACATGCCACCTTTAGTAAATCTGTGTTATGGTACATTAGGAATTCTACCTCGACAGACAAAAGGATTCACTTTCAAGTAATTTCTTAACAGCTTAAAGAGTCCATGCAAATTGGCCTTTTTGACACTTTTCACTAACAGAAAGGTGCATCATCGGGAACTAGTATACCTTGGCTGTAACTTATTTAGTACACTGTTAGCGTTTGCAGAAAGCAAGCGCGATTCCTCAATAATAAAAACGTACCTTCTTGAAAGGAACTAGCTCAGTAAAGTGTAATAAGTTAAAAATAATAATACATTTGCGGACTTCGTTCACATTTAAATAGTCTGATCCAAGTCGCAAGCTGAAAAGAGCGGAGACAAGAGAATTAATTCACTTGGCCAAGAATTAGCGAGGCGATGGCTCACCCACAATACAATAAAATGCTAATAGTTCACCGAGTGCCGAGCGAGCACTTCACTCGACTTACACTATTGTCAGCCAAATATTAACAACTTAGAGAACATTAGCGCATTATACACTCAATTTATTTTCAGTTTCGTTTTTATACATATTGGGCATGGAAAGAATTTACAGCTGGGAGCAAAGGAGCAGTTGGATCTTTGATGACTACCAACACCCTCAGACACTCATTCTTGTTAACCAACTTGTACCGAAACAATGACCACACTCTGTCAAGAGTGAATGGACTAAGAAGAAGAAGACAGCCTTTCACATAATTGCTGTACATATACTCCTTTCTTTTCTTCCTTCCAATGAGCCACCTGTTACTCACAAACCATTCGAAGCGCGACAGAGTATCTGTCCCTTTATGGTGGTATCACAGCGAAAGGTGCCTGCCCGGTCGTGTCAGCCGGATTAGCATGGCCAGTACTCCGTACTACAATATATACTGTTAATATATAGAATTTAAACATTATATTAAAGAAATTTATAGAGCCGTTACAATATATATCAGTTTAATATTAACTCAGATATATCTTAACTTATTATGCTCTCCAATATCAGATGGAGATTAACTTTTTTCGAGCGGCTCCGCGTATTTTAACATTTGAGATGGCGTCAGATTCATCGAGTGTCACTGTATTTATGTCGTAATCGTATTATACAGGTCGCCGTATAACATTCTCGCTAGCCATTATAAAAGAAACATGGTCATTTTATTTAGAGGCGGGCCAACGATTGCCCGCATTGTCACTACGAGACGTTTAAATATGTCTGCTGACGTTTAGCCCCATTAAACATCTTGATCTTAGGCCGTGATACTGTTCAATACAATTATGAATCTCGGCCAAGTGTTTCAAGTGGAAATAATGAAAATAACCCAATCACGAATGTTGAGTACGAGTGGAGACACGAGTATACCCTCGAACATATCTGCGCATATAATAAAACTACTTTAACGGATTTTATCGCGGTTTATGAGACACTATACGATCCCGACGTTTCAGAAGCTTTACAGCTATCATGGTCACGGGTGTATTGAAATGACAAATGTACCGATGTCATAAGTTATTAAAAACATCCGAAGGTGTATATAATTCATTTACCTACTTTCTCTAGTCATTCAATTTGAAAATTCTAATAATCCAGAAGTGAAATTGAAAATTATGCAATAAGTTTCCAGTTGAAAGTCAGTTAAGTTTTGCTGTAAGTTAATTAAATACGTTGAGAAGCTTCCGACTGCTAGTAAGCCCGACTTTGTCCTGTATTGACTCTCGAATTCGCAGGTGCTGAAAGGCTTATAGAATGCATCAGATAAATACAGTTGTGCACTCGACCCGACCGCCGACTGCCAACTTTAATTAAACCTAACTTCTGAGATGACATTCCATTTAAGATAATTCTGACCAACTTAAGAAATCGACCGAGCAACTAAATTTCGACTCTATGTCTATGCTATAGATAGTTTATTGAATGCAACGATTATAAGGAAGTATTAACTGTTGCGTCCTCTTAGTTTAAATCTCGAATAGTATGAAGCTCGCCTGTTTCTGAGAACTTTTAGGAGATCAGACTCAGCTCAAAGCGCGTAAATTACGAGTAAGATGTCAGTTATGTGCTGGTCCGATAGCCTCTGTGCATATACTACAGATGAATAGGATCAGGAACCAGTCATCGTGTCCAGCCCTTATGAATCTATTTCTGACCAAAATGAAACAGGAACTAGTCACCGTGTCCAGCCTTTGTGTATCTAGTTCTGAGCAATAGGAATCAGAAACTGGCCATCGTATCCGTTCCTTGTGTATCACGAAAGCAAGGCCTCTGTGGTGGTGGTGGTCTATTTTGGCGGAAGTGTTGCACGGTCCTACCACTTGTTGTGTTTCGGCTCTTTATAGCTGATGGCTCATTTATTGAAAGAGCTATCTTAACATTAAAAGAAGTAGTAAATAAATAGCCTTTGGAACGCAATCGATATTTTCAAGCGGCCGGCCATTTTACTAATTGTCCTCTACCGTCCGGTGGATATCTTAATCCCTCTCATTACAAACGCTATGAATGTTTTATTAAATACAAAAGCGACCCGTTTGAGGGGTATGGGAGTGCACCCCCGTCCTCCACACACCCTAATCGTGTAGAATACTTCTGAATTATTTTAATGCCGCACAGAGCAGCTCACCGGACGCAGCTTATGTCTGAAAAGTTTATTTTTTGTTTAAGTTTTTCTTTCTGCTGATGGATGTAACTTTATATAGTGAGACGTTGGTTCGGGTGTTGATTACACTAAAACGAGCGATGTGATTAAAGGCTGTTTTGAGTCGAGGCACCCTAGAAATCATGAACTGGTCGTTGTGTCCAGCCTACGTGCATCTAACTCTGACCAATGGGAATCAGGAACTAGTCATTGTATCCAGCCTATGTACATATAGGCTGACAACTAGACGCATCTAGTTCAGACCAATAGGGATCGGGAAGTAGTCATCGTGTCCGTCCGTGTAGTCAGGTTTCGATTGCTTGTTCGCCCCATTTACTATAAAAAATAAACTATTTTTCATCCCATGCAGCAGTGGTTCTAAAATGTTATTGGTATCGGTTCCTTTGTTTCGGAGACTTCATGGAGCTGTACCGGCGATATCCGACAGCCGGCGCTCGTTACTCGGAGCGAATTAGTGATGTGACCGATATGCAACGAATACGAATATCGATGCTGACATTCGAGTTGAATATGTAAATTGTCAAACCTATCGTGTCTAGGTTTTGTAAGAATTATTTGACTTGCAGCTGAAGCGAATCGGACCTTAATGGACTTTAAAGCGGTTTATTCAAGTTACTATCCATTCTCTTTACCTACCCGTTGAGGGAACTGGCGTGAAGATGTAATGTTATTTCAGTATTTTACAATGCCGTCGTTCCAAAGAACCATTATAGAAACCATGGTCACGGGTGGACTAATATGACGGTCATATGTATAAGGAGGTACAGATAGACACTAAAACGATTCATATCATCACTATCCAGCACTCTTATCTACCTCGAGTACCTGGATATCGATAAACAAATGTCCGGACAAGGCGGAAGCCCAAGTTTTCTTAAGAGTTTTCTGCATTATAGCTGAAGTGGTTCGGAGCAACTGGGGTTACTTGTCTAGCTCGCCTCACCACGCACCTGGCTCACATTACATCGGCGCGGGGTGAATTTATAGGTCTGCTAGGTCATAAAACAAATCAACATATACAATATTTTAGTAACAATCGCATCACTTTTACGTTTAAATACCTGACGTAGAGTTTCAATTATTTTCATGAAACACATTTTATAAATAATTTAGTGCTAATGGTATATTTTGCACCTAAATTTATGTTGTAGAAGCGAAGAAAATACTAACAAAGCTTCATTGGGTTACTGTTTGTCGGGCGTTGAGGTTATGTGTGTGTAATCATATTTTTGTGAAATAAAGGAAATATTCGACGACACCCCACGGTAACTGAATTCGAAGTTGGACCTCTCTTCTCTCGTAGGACATCAGTTTCAAATAACAGCTTCACGGACATATTCAGTGCACTAAGTCTCACCAAAATGCACATAACAAACACAGAACTGAGGTCGATACACCCAACTGTTCAGAATGTCGTAAATGTTGCAAGTAAATGAAATGTCGACGCTGTAAAGCCCAAGTCTGCGTAATAATTGTTAACTAGGCTTATTTGTCCTATTCTAATTTGTATCCTATTTCATTATTTCTTATAATATAAGGGCAAATGAGCAGTTCGAGCCGTTAACTGAGGTCCCAAGTGTCTTTACCCTGTAGGCCTAACGTGTCATCTATACCTACCACAGGCCGTGTGAAAAAAAATCGCATAACTTTCACTTCAAGTTGCACACGCGCATGATTCGGTTATAAAACAGTACTACCAGGTATGCTACACAATGTACCGGTACATTGTGTAGCATACCTGGTAGTACTACTCGGCAAGCTTCGGCCACAGCGGCCACTTTTTGAATAAGTTATTTTCTACCCTGATATGTTTGTTTGTATTCTTTCACACACAAGGTGACCTTAATTGCTACCTTAGCGATAAGATTGTCTTTTGTGTACATACTTTACTTCACAGTAACTGCTTTGATTTATTATATTATATGTATGTCTGTTGTGTACACAATAAGGTATACTTCATACATTCATTCATTCCTGACTCTGGACTGTTATTAGAAATTACAAAATTCTAGTGACAATTTTTCACTTGAACCTCACGACATGCCACTGAACAATGAATATGCTGATTACTTGATCACGAGGCAGTATTTATCGTATAGAATATCGTCAGCGTAGCAGGAAGGGGTGAATATGGGAACATCACCTCGCGACATATTTCACAGAAGCCCGCCATATATTATTTGTTTTTCATCCGCGCGAGCTGCTTCGCTCGCGGCTACAAAAATTGTATAAGTATAAAAAGTGGCCCGTTACGCTTCACGCTCGCGTAACTTCGCTTAACATTCAGGATGGGCGGGCGCGAGCTACACAAACATTTGTTTAGCATCATAAACAGGCGGACGGTTGTGTAGAGCTTCTATAATTATTGTTAGGGTCCGACCGAACTTTCGGTTTCAGTTTCGACCAGTTTCGGTAAAAAAATGTAGTTTTGGCTAAAAACAGGTCGAAACATTCGGCTTCGTCGAGACTCCGTACACGTGAACTGTCGTGCGCCATTTGGGTCAATTTGTTGCTATCATTAGTGGTAGCAAGTCAACCGCCGCTCACTCGTATGGTCGTGTTTACTTGAACTAGTGTTTAACAAATAAATGTTTATTTAAATAAATAACCCTTCTCCAGCTGAACAGGACGGGCCTATCTACATGACGTTTGTCCTTACTTTGAGAGCAAAATCTGTAAATTTATTATAATTAAATTAATATAGCCCTTAATGTTGCTAATTGTGGAAATATTTTCCATTTTAAAGGGTTGGAATATATATATATATATATATATATATATATATATATATATCTCAAGAAGAAAGAAATATCGGTCTAGTGTGATTCACGCACAGGGTGGTCCCCTATAAATCAAGTGACTAACACTTCCACCACGCGTGTCAAGTCGAAATTCACTGAAATACTGAGTCTAATACTTGTGTGAGATTATAATAAAACTACTTTTACGGATTTTATCGCGGTTTATTAAATTATTTATGTAGCCCGACGTTTTAGAAGCTTTAACTTAATAAACCGCGATAAAATCCGTAAAAGTAGTTTTATTGTAATCTCTAACATTCGCGTAAACTTAAGACATCAACTCGTGTGGGATTTTCAATTAATATTGAGTATTCAGATTTATTTCTTAGTGACGACCAGGAATGCATTTATGCATGATACCTGGGAGCCCGGGTAGATCCCCAGACCTATGTTAGACTCGGCAATTGGGTAGTAATATCGCCGCATATTTAGATGTTCCTAACATGTTTATTCAAAACATTCCTGTTCACCTAGAATTAAATTAACTGAAAAGTGGCAAATTTTCTTCACATATAAGGGAGAAACGAGCGACTACTCATTTGCCTCTTGGTAGCTACTGAAGCAGAGAAACATTCGCACAATTAGTAAGCCGATCCATTTTCCTCATTTTTTCCTGTTTTTATAATATTCTACCACTCTAATGGGCCACCGGCTGCTCTCAAACCGCACGAAACGCGATACTAAAAATCTCCATTCACGGCACGGGGTATCATGCGAGCGAGAGGTAGCTCCCCGAGCGTACCAACCCAGTTCCACTGCAATGCAGCATCGCGCTACCTCTTACTAAGTTTAATTTTAACAAAATTGGCACCATTTGTTGGAACAAACAAATATTATTTCAATGTAAAGAGTGTAACATTGTTAACAATTTGACGAAACGGAGCCATAAAGACGAGCATTATCTGAATTCCTCCCCTCCAATGAGCCACCGGCTACTCACAATTCGCACGAAACGTGACACGGAAGCTGTATTTTACGGTGTTATTACGTGTGCAAGAGGTACCTCCTCGGTCGTGACGCAATTCTCCTACAATGCGGCATTACTAAAACAGCTCCTGCCTCTAACTAGTCCTTTATTTGTTTACGTGGGGAAACGCGTTTACGCGCTAGCTCCGACCTTAGGTCCCCACCCATAGTGGATAACTCCAGGGGCGGTACAATGTGGGGGGGGGGGGGTTCAACATCGCCCCATGCCCCAAGCGCAAATCTCCTCATATTCCTGCTCTTTAGTCCTCTCTTCTCATAAGAGTGGTACAAAGAGCAGCCCCGTCGGTTCAATTGGCTTTGTCCAAGTTGTCTCGGTTAAGCCTAACCCTAAATTACGGAACCCCGCCAGCATTACAATGCTTGGACCATTGTGGGGCATCTTACTAGACTTAGGTCTGGTAAGATGTCCTAATGAAATACTCTTAAAATTATGCATTAACTTTTAAATTACTTAACATTCAAATCTAGTGTAGACTTTGTTAGATAATAGAATTGAAAGTATAAACACGTCAGTTTCGGTTTCGGCCGGATCTGAGTATCAGTCCGAAGGTTCGGTTTTGGTTTCGGTTTCGTTTGAAAAACCAATTTCGGTCGGACTGTACTTATTATAGAAAAAGTGCCATAAAACCCTCTCTTGTCTGTGATTGATTTTCTCAAAGCCTACTAATCGGATTTCCATGCGGTTTTCCAATATTTGTTCATCCATATTATAAATTCTTGTATGAATGTATGTTTCTTATTACTTAAAAATACTTATGGATTTGGGTGAAGTAGCATGTTAAAAAAAGACGAAAAATGACTCTCTTGGGATAGGTTTTACGTGGATACCAGGCGGTGGCTTCCTTCTGCGAGACCGTCACGTCCCAGAAGGAAGCCGACGAGCGGGTGAGAGAGGAGGCTGCCGACGCGGCCTCCCCCCGCCGACGACGAATGGGGGTGCGAAGGAGGCGCTATCTGCAGCGCCTTCAGTAGTGCCCCTATGTTCCGTGTCGGGCCGGGATGGGAACCCGGTCCATTTCATCAAAGACACGGCGTCGTGGGGACTGGTCATACAGTAGCCGGACAGTCCCCGAGGAGGTGAAGTCTGGCCTTTTCGCCGAGGCCAGCCTGTCGCTGGAGGGGTCCTGTTGCCTGCAGATCCGGGACCCTCCACTAACAGCGGCTGAAGGCTCCCGTAGGGGTTTAGTTGGAATTGCTACCCAATTGCCGAGTCTAACATAGGTCTAGGGATCTACCCGGGCTCCCAGGTATCATGCGTAAATGCATTCCCCATCGACACCAAAAAACAAAAAAAATTACGTGGATAAAGATGCGTGCACAGTAAGGTAATGATAGTTTTCTTGTTGAAATAGGTTATCTATTTCATTTAAATTTCACGCTTCGGTTGTAAAGCAATAGCAAAACTTCTATTTTCTTCTGATTTAATTCGTTGCGGATCTCTAGGCAGTTATAACATTCCGTCGGGCTCGCTGCAATGATTTTTTACTTCAAGCGCAACGGAACTGGGTCGGCACCACCGGAGAGGTACCTCTCGCTCACATAATACCGCCGTAAAATGACATCTTCAGCTTTCGCGCGGTTCGTGAGTAACCGGCGGCCCATTGGGGAGGGCAACGCATCGGCATAGTTTTTATGTGGATTTTCATGGGCGTCGGTAGTCCTAAAAATTCTTAGATTTCTCATTTGTCCCCCTATTCTATAAAAAGAAAACATGTCCAGATACAGACGTGAGGGGTTCGGAGCCTGTTAATACATAACATACATCGGTTTTGCGAGGTACAAACTGTAACACGTGTCACCGCTACTAATTGAGCTAGCTCATCGAAAACCACGCCGCTGATACTGATGATGGATTAGATCCGGGTGAAACGGATATATCATCGGCGTCGCCGATGCGTAATCGTCTTAGCTCGTATCGGATACCCACCACACGCCGGTAATTTATTACATGCAACATGCGATACTCTCGATAAAAGCTAGATCAGATATCGACGTGTGCCATTGAATGTTAGCTCTTGTGACTTCTCCGTATCGTGTTTTTGATATTAATGTCGTGCGTATTTTAGGGAAGATAAATATGGAATCGTAGTTCTAAAATATTCTACATTTATCTCTATTTAGAGCTCAGGTTCTTTTAGTTGTAGCGTGGCTTACAAAACGTGCTCCGTTTCGGTGCGTGTTGTTATCATATACAAAAAGCTTTTTTTCTAGTTCGACTTGTAGTTCCATAGATTAGCGCGTTGAAACAAACAAGTAATTATTAATATAGATAAAATATGTCTTCTTGATATAGCCTTCATTGGGCCGGCAAGACCAGGGAGGTACCGCCCATATGATACCTCCGTAAATTAATAGCTATGCTGTCGCGTTTCCAGTGGTTTGTAAGTAGCCGATGGCCTATTGGAGGGGCGGATGAAAAAAGAGCAACGCATCGTCATGTTCATAATGCGGATGTCGTTGAGTCAGTCAAAGGCTTTCATTGTTCGCTTATCCCCTAATACTGCACAGATTTTTTTTGTGTGTTCTGCAAGATACTACTACTATTAAAAGTGCGAAAATTTGTATGTTTGTTATTGTTTGATGCAAAAATTGCTGATAGGGTTTCGATAAAATTAGGCTCGGATATAAAGTACAATCTGGGATAACATAAACTTTTTTCATTCCTAATAGTGAATTATTCTATTGGCTTCTCGGACGAAACCGCGCCGCGCAGTGCACCCGACCCTAACTGTGTTGGAGTGGTTTTGCATTCATTGCCACCCAATTTTAATATGCCGTGATGGAAGATGTTACACATATTTTGTGTGTGTGTACCCTCTATCACACCAATGTGTACTCTCTCACTACAATGTGCACAAACATAATTTTTTGTATAATTTAAATAATAACATTAGATACGTTGGATTGTTAAACTCGATTATCTCTTCTCCAATGCCAATAAAAGTCATAAAGAATCACTCAAGGATGGCATGTTCTCATTGTCTATTACTTATTATAAAACAAAGTCCCTAATAGCTGACTGGAAAACCTACTGAATTGATCGTAATGTAGTTTCCATCCATCATGTCAGTGGTAAGGAAGGTTTACGTATGACCAAATTAATCACGGGCGAAGCTGGGGCGGATCGCTGTACTACCCGTATAAAAAACTTTAAGGATGTTAAAAAAAAAGTTGTAAATGACGAAATGTTTAAGTAATTATTATCATAGGAGGTTGATGTCTTACGAGCTATGCCCACAAAAGCTATCTAGTTGGCACAGTGGGCCGCGCCACAGTTTCGGCGGTGAATAATGTGTGGGTGGTTGGGGAGAGTTTAGCAAAAAGTGTCGGAGCTGGCGGCCAGCCAACTGTCGCCGTTCGCGTGGCGACAACGCCGCGTCTTCAGCTAACATGTTGATAGAAGGCTTCTTGCGCCACTGCATTTGCTTGCTACGTACTTTATAATGCGCCCGCTCTTTGTATTACACAAGTTAATAGGAGGTGGTGTTGTGTTGCAGGAGGCAATGCCGTGTTGCATTGAGATCTCACTCACTTGATACCGCCCTGAAATGACAGCAATGGAGTCGGTTTTCGCGTAGTTTGGGAGTTTCCGTTGGCCCATTGAGCAAAACATCAGAATAACACTTATGTACCGTATGTTGCCGTTATGTGTATCTTGCCGTTGGTACTTATTAAAAGGCTCCTGTCAACTTCTTTCCCCTTAAAGCATAAAAAAGGCATTAAGTTCATCCGCTTTGATTTAGGAGGGAAATTGGATAACTTAGTACTTCAATCTCCTTCGTGTTGAGTTCATTGTCGTGAAGCATTTTGGGACTCGCTGTGGTGATTTTATCCAGGGGTCATAAGTGGTTGTACCCTTTGGACCAGCGTAATCTCAGCGCTGGGAATGTGTGTAGGGGTAAGTTCGTTAAAAAGTAGACAGTAGAAGCATTTACATCGCGTTCCCTGCCGCGTTAATTGCCGCTAATTTCTAAAATTATATTCCTGGTTCGATTCTGACAAGACATCAAAGGTTCCGACTGCTCGTTTTTCCCATTTTACAATACGAAAAATGTGTAGGTGGGGTACATAAAAACTTTGGTTGCCCAGACCTTTATTTGTGTCGACAACCGACAGAATAGTTCTACTGCTCATTTAACCCTAGTAATATATACACTTGATAATCTCATTTAGAGTGCATCAGGAATTTCAACAACTAATTAAAAATATATTAATATGATCAAAGCTGCCACATCCGGATTGCTCTATCAAATTTACTGACCTGGAGAATCCAAATTAACTGATAAAAGCGAATATATCGCGATGACTTTATAATCGGCCAAGAGCGGGGTAGTCTCGCGTATGAAGCGCTCCGTACCATTAATAATTGAAAACGTCAAAAAATTTCATCTGTTTAACGGGAATCCTCTTTAATAATTAATTTATTCTGTTTTTCAACATTTGTTGTTATAGCGGTAGCAGAAATACTGTCTATCATCGTTCATGAGATACAGCCTGGTGAAAGACATAAAGACTGTAGCGTCTTAATAATTGGGTTCCGTTTTTACCACTTGGGCACGGAATTATTAAAAAAGCTCCAAACACCTAATACACTCCTTTCGGAATCAATTATGTCGATTTAAGGTAATTTTGAAAGAAAGAATGAAATAAATAATAAATTTAAATCCGGGAAAAAAGCTTTTGATTAATTTCAATTAATTAGAAGTTATTTCCCGGCTCTAATTGTCCACTCTGCATGTCATCATTATAGAAAGTGAAGTAGAAAGATGCTTTAATTGCCGCTGTATTCAAGTGGTATGTTACTACAATGTATGGCTTTCCGTTCTCTCTGCCTACCCCATTAGGGATCTGGCGTGAACATGTGTTGTTATTGGATGCAATTGACTCGATACCATGACTAATTTCGCTCTGTGTGTGAGGCCTATGTCCAGCAGTGGACGTCGTCCGGCTGATGATGATGATGATGATAGGAATGAAATGAGCAGTTGCAGCCTTTCGATGTCTACCGACACCAAGACAACCGTGTAATCGTCATGCAGATGCCCTTTTTTCGTCTTCCACTACCGTGGGCTAGACTGCCTTGCCAGAACTTTTTGTTTAGTGATGGCTCGAGTAGATTGAACTTTAATGTAGATACATGTTTTTTTAGAATACGGGGCAAACGATTAATCGGAGCATTTTTACAACTAGCGACGCTCATGAGCATCCACATAATTACTATGAAGATGCGTTGTCCTCCTATGCCCCTCCCCTCCCAATGGGTCATTTATAGATTAAGTAACCAAGTCTCCCCGACGTTCCGTTTAGAGTATGAACTTACCTGTCCTTCTAGCTTAAAATTTCAAGCGGTTGTTTTTCTCATAGCTTAAGCAAACGAGAAATTCAAGACTTTTTACGACTACCAACGCTCACATCCGCACAATTGATATGCCGATGAGTTGTCTTCCTTTCTTCCTCTCCTCCAAAGGGTACCATTTCAGTTTGAAAAAACCAATGTAAACCAAGTGTGTATGTATGCTGCTGAATACTGCTGCGCTTGAATATACAAATTATATCCTACAATTGACAAAAAATTAAAAATATAAACCAGACAAGGACTGTTTCTTACATAGAGAGACAAAGGAGTAATCGAGACCATTCCGGGACTACTGACAATATACGCATATGAAGAAGAGTTGCCCTTCCTCCATGCAATGGGTCACCAATTACCACAAGCCGCATGAAACGCGAACACAATAATACCGCCTCTAAAATGTTGGCTAGTCAATTTAACTTGCGAGCGTGAGCCACTTCCCCGGTCGTGCCGCTCATGCTTCAATGTAACATGGCACTAACTCTTACTGAGGGTGCGTTGCCGGTCCAAATTATACGTAATACATTGGTCTTGATGAAATATCTTTCGACCACCAGGCGCACCAGTTTATTCTCGTATACGACGAGACTTAAAAAAGTAATTGAAATAGTTTCAGAGTGAAGATTTAATCGTGGATTATTCAATTGTAAATAGTTTAAGAGTGTAGGGCGGGCGCCGCCCACCGCTCTTAATCCGGCTTTAGCCCGCCCCGTGTTTACGACGCGCCTAGCGCATTACTTCTCTTATTTCAATATGGTTTATTGTAAACTAGGCTTAACTTCTTTGGTGCTTGTGCATGTTTAACGTTATAGAAATATCTGGTCTGTATATACTGGTCACACACTCAGAAGAACAGATGGCAGATGGACCAGTAAGGTTCTGGCTGCGATCCGGAAAACAAAGTCTTGGTCGATCGTTCACTAGGTGGGAAGACGATTTCTGTGTAGTAGCCGGCCAGGCCTGAAATGTGCCTCTTCATGCGTGATTTGAATAGTCCTAGATTGTAGGTATCGGGAAACATAGATTATGAAAGTGAATTCCACAGCTTAGCGGTTCTATTAAAAATGTCGACTCGAATCTCTCTGTACGAGTGGCTGGAACTGCAACCGTGTATCGATGTCGAGTCTCAGAGCGTCTGGCTGTACGATTGAAGAATGCTGAAAGTGTAAGAAGGTTGTGAAGCTCGGAAGCGCACTCTCCGAAATATGTTCTATAAAATACCGATAGGCTGGCAACTTCCCTGCTCAACTGCTCAATGCTCTAGAACCTAGACCTAGACGATAGTATGATTTGGAGGTACGGTGTTGATAGTGGAGCGAGGCTGAACGCGATTACTAAAAGTTACATATGGCCACAAAACTGCACTGCAAATGGGAAATGATCTGTAGACTCCTGGGACGCCCGAGTTAAAGATCCTCTCGTTTGGTCGCTAGCCGGCATGATGGCGTATCCCGGGATTACACGCGAGACGGCGGGGCAGCACTTCGTGAGTGGCTATTTCAATACTTGGGCCCAATACTATCTGCGGTCGGCCAACGGTGAACCATGCCTCGGATCCCGCTACCCTCCATGACCAGTCTCCAATGCGGGCTAGCAACGCTGTGCAATATTATTAGCATCATATGTAAAGCATCGCCCCAACTCTGACTGACAACACTAAACACCTTTCCGGAACACAGCAGAGCTATTTAGCGGTACGAATGTTGTACATAATTTTACTTATTTTCATTAGCGTAATATATTACCTAGAGGCGTGCTACTGATATTATAAATGCGAAACTTGATATGTTCGCTTGTTATTCTTTTATGGCAATTCTACTAAACGGATTTGTATCAAATTTGGTAAAAGATAGCTAAGATATTGGTATAGTATTCTTAGATAGCCAAGTCTACCCGTGACCATAGTGTCTGTAAAGGTTCTGAAACGTCGGGCTGGTTAAATAATTATACAGCGGTAATTTTTTTTTGCTTTTATCGCGACAAATTCATTGTAATTAATCCACATAGTTAGTTATGTCTTTTACCAATTTTTTAAAATAAATAAACCGCGACAAAATCCGTGAAACTAGTTTTATTGTATGGAGTAACATTCGCGTGAACTTAAGACATCAATCTGTGGAGTAGCATGAAAATTACTTTTTTCCAAGGAACGGTTGGTACTTGACGACTGAAGAGATTGAACTGCGAGACACAGCTGGGATAAGAAAAAAGTCTGTTGACACGGTGTATGTCCCCCTCCCTCTATTTTTATGATGACGAGCACGCGACTTCGTTCGCGTATTTCTTAGTAATTTTAAAAGAAATAAATGAACAGAAACTTTCTTTGAATGAAGGCTTATATCAGATGTGCCAGTTCTTGAAACAAACAAACATTCAAACAGAAAATTTCTTTTATCAATTTGATCCTAACGACTGTTTCCTTATCACCTTGTTATAATTATTTTTGCTAAATATTTTGTGTACTCACTTTTTTATTGTTTTATTCATTTTGTAGATATACATTTGTTTAATTATGACTATATCTGTATATATATAACAAAATAAGGGCCACTACGGTTTTTAGGGCCACCAGTTTGACACACACACACATGTATCATGAATATAATAAAGACATTAACTTGTTTAACTTAAATTGTTTAACTTGTTTAACTACAAAATAATGTTATTGATTGAATATTATATGATTGATTATAATATAGGCTAACAATTAATTAAAATAATGATAATGATTGTTTTTTTTATGTTCATAATAAAATTGGCCATTTTGAATGAAAAACATGAACAAAATAAATCACTGGAAAAAGACAGACTACTGGTTTTGTCACTTTTGTTTCTTCCTTTTAATATCTAGTATGTACTCCTCTCTTAGCAATACACTCCAGAAGCCTCGTATGCATATTCCGGATTAAGTTCCTCAAGTTTTCATCAGGAATCTCTTCTCAAGCATCTTTAAAAGCGTCCGTCGGCTGCTGTTGGTTGTAGACCCCTTGTTCATTCTCTCTAACTCTTCGTTTCAATTGGTCCCACAATTGCTCTATCGGATTTAAATCCGAACTGTTAGCTGGCCACGGTAATTCCTCAATATGATACCCTTCTAGAACAGTTTGGGTTGATAGAGCTGTGTGTGCACGGGCATTATCTTGCATCAGAATGAATCCAAGCCCCATTCGCTGTGCAAATGGGATGGCTTGAGGCCTGATGACGTCCTCGCTGTAACGTTCTGCAGTTACGGTATCCGAATTTAAAATGATGAGCTCGGTTTTACCGTGTAAACTAATCCCACCCCAAACCATTACGTTGGGACCACCGAAACGGACAACTTCGTGGATGCAGGACTCCGAAAACCGCTCGCCGCGTCGTCTCCACATTCTAACACGCCGATCATCATTGAGAAATTTTACTTTGCACTCGTCTGTAAAGAGCACCTCGCCCCACTGATTAATCCCCCAGTTCAAATACTGACGGGAGAATCTTAATCGGTTTGCACGTTAAACTCTGCTCAGAGGAATTCGAACAACTCGTCGTCTTGACGTTTGCTGGTGTTCGTGCAATCTGTATAACGTATAGTTTGATCACTGACACGGGTACCCGTCGTCAGCCGCAGGTGGTGTTGTGACTTACGGGCCGTTACTGTACGATCACGACGAACACTTAGTTGGATGTACCGATCCTCATGAGTCGTTGTTATGCGAACTCTACCTGAACCAGGTATTCTGGCAACACTGCCAGTGTCATAGAAGCGTTTCCATACATTTTGGGAATCTCTTCATCATCTCTTCGAGAAAAATCCCAACTGCAAACGCACGTAACGCTGTGAACGTCCTTATTGAACTAAAGTTATTGTTCTGGTTGCTTTATAGCAACAAATATAATATAATATACAATTATTTGTATCCATGTGCCTTCGTACTGGTGGCATGATTAACGCGAGATGATCAATGAATCAATTAAAATTGAAATTGTAATACTTTTTTCCTGAAATAACCGAAACAAGTTAAGAAGNGAACATAAAAAAAACAATCATAATCATTATTTTAATTAATTGTTAGCCTATATTATAATCAATCATATAATATACAATCAATAACATTATTTTGTAGTTAAACAAGTTAAACAAGTTAATGTCTTTAATATGTTCATGATACATGTGTGTGTGTGTCAAACTAGTGGCCCTAAAAACCTTAGTGGCCCTTATTTTGTTATGTATATACAGATATAGCCATAATTAAACAAATTTATATCTACAAAATGAATAAAATAATAAAAAAGTGAGTACACAAAATATTTACCAAAAATAATTATAATAAGGTGATAAGGAAACAGTCGTTAGGATCAAATTGATAAAAGAAATTTTCTGTTTGAATGTTTGTTTGTTTCAAGAACTGGCACATCTGATATAAGCCTTCATTCAAAGAAAGTTTCTGTTCATTTATTTCTTTTAAAATTACTAAGAAATACGCGAACGAAGTCGCGTGCTCGTCAATCATAAAAATAGAGGGAGGGGGACATACACCGTGTCAACAGTCTTTTCTCTTATCCCAGCTGTGTCTCGCAGTTCAATCTCTTCAGTCGTCAAGTACCAACCGTTCCTTGGAAAAAAGTAATTTTCATGCTACTCCACATATTGATGTCTTAAGTTCACGCGAATGTTACTCCATACAATAAAACTAGTTTCACGGATGTTGAACTTGCCGAAATATTATTTTCACTTACGAATATATAGCTTGTTACGGCATGTTCCCAAAGACATTACCGTCGCTCGGCTTCCGATAATGTACCCGGTGAATGCGCTTCCACAAAAAAAAAAAAACATAAAATAAAACACGAACAGCCAACAAAAAAAAAAAAGAGTCCCGTGTAGAACAACGGAAACAATACAGTTCCGCGCCGCTGCGTTTTGTCCTTTTATGTAACTACTTAGTTATTATTATGAGTGTATATACTTGGAATAAGCCTACGCAATGATAGGATATTTACTGGCTAATAAGTAAGTCTCGTCTGGCGATGGACTGATGACATGGTTATGGTGGCGGGGAGCCTCTGTCACGTTCTACACTAGAACTTACTATTCGTTTGTTGCCTCTACTATAGTAGTTATTATTCAATTTAGGTTCCCCTCAGCGTTGACGTATATACCAACGGCATATAGATCACCAATACTATCAGACATCTCAGAATTACGTCGATGACATAAAACGAGTCACAGGAGAGACGAAAGGTCGCAACCGATCGCCCGATAGCACTCGTCGAGAAAGTTTTTCAATTGTTTTATCACCGATCTTAGGTAGTTAAATCCTATCCCATTGCATTTATGCGACATCGTATCTCTCGGTACAGCGGCGTAATAAACGCTAACCCGCGCGAACAATGCAAAAAGCCGTAACGGGATGGCCGGACAGGTTGAAAAATTATAATACAGAGACGACCAGTGCCGACATGAAAATGTAAACAAAACAAACATCACACCATTTTGAACTCTAACCCCTCACGATAAATTCGACAACACTCGCACGTGTCGTATTGGAACGTAATCCGCGGTCGCAGAATAAGTGCTTAATTATGCGCTTCGGTCTCCCGGATTATGTTTTTATTTCGGGAGCTTCACCATTATAAATTCCTGAGAATATTCCCGTAATGCGCGGCTTTATCGCGACGATGGCTATTTCTCTCCGCTCGCTCGCAAATTATCCTGTAAGCGTAACAAATAGGCTAACAGACGCGGCGCTCTCTTGTTCTCAATTAATTACAGCTTAGGTTTATTAATTGCTTCGTCATTGGTGACATCGCGCCGTTCGACACACCGACACGATGTCACTTCCTGACGTCTGCCTTTCATTTGTTTAACAGTTTCGCGCCAATCAATAAATCATGTCTGCAATTTTGAATTGTACTATTTTGTTTATATTATATTACCAGGCTACGGTGCCACATATATCTACATTAGTTATCTTCCAAAGATTTGTAAAAGTGAGGTATTTAAAAAAATATGTTTATATCATGGCTTCATTTTACTCCTTAAAGTGCGCAAGTGAAGCAGCGATTATTACTCTCAATGGAAGTTATCACAGCTTTTTACTTCTTAAGAAAATACTAGAGCCGACATATTATAATATAACATATGAATGTGTAAATATGAATAACTAGCAGTCCGTCCTTGCTTCACACGGATATTACTCAAATTTGGCAAGTACTCATCTAATTACAAATATACGTTTATAAATTGTAATTTTGACCTCGCACCATCTTTGGTTACTCTATCGAAATTTTTCATAATGAGATCACTATCATTCATCATCATTATAAACCCCTGTCGGACCACAGCTGGTCACAGGCCTCTTTCAATGAACGCCAAGACGGCCGGTCTCCTACTACTCGCATCCGTCCCGGAACAGCTATTGCACAGAGATCGTCTTCCCACCTGGTGAACGGTCGACCAACACTTCGTTTTCCTAAACGCAGCCTCCACTACAGAACCTCATTGGCCATCAGTTCTTATGAGTGTGACTAGCCCGTTTCCACTTCATCGCGCTTATTTGACGCGTGAAGTCATAAGGCAGAGAACTAAAGTATCCCATGATACTTTAGTTCTCTGCCTTATGACTTCGTTACGAATTCTATCGGACAGACAAACACCCAACATAGCACGTTCCATAGCCCGTTCAGCTACCGCAAGCTTGCGGATCAGTCCTAAACTAAGAGGCCCAGATATTTCAGCCCAGTCATCACGGGGAGAATGCATTGATTGAAGACTTTTGTCGTGAAGCTCTACGGTATAGGCGACGTGAGGATGTGACGATGCTTCCGGAATGCTGCCCAAACCACCCGAGACCTTTTATCGAGGACTTTTGAAATCGGTCCAGTAGGCACGACCGGGGAAGTACCTCTCGCTCACTTGATACCGGCGTAAAGTGATAGCGCCGCTGTCGAGGTTAATGAGGATCCAGTGGCCCATTCGGGGAGGGGCGGATGATGGGAAGTGTCCATGGGCGTCGGTAGTCATCAAAAGCCTACGGTTGCTCGTGTGCCCCTTTACGCTATAAAAAAGACTGACTGACAACGATATAGCGGTTCGTATGATTCGTGTGTAGTCGATGGCTCATGGGTTTCAGGAGGTCAATCCAGATATTCGTAACTATTAACCGCGGATATTAATGGGAGACGGTAGTCACCAATAGATTATTTGATCGCTTCTTTACCCATATTCAGACATCAATATGTCTTAAGTTTACGCGAATGTGAATTATTACAATAAAACTACTTTTTTGGATTTTGTTGCGGTTTATTTAAATATTTATCTAACCCGACGTTTCAGAAGCTTTACAGCAAACATGTCCATTGACCATTGAGCCACAAAACACCGCCGCAAAAAATGTCAGCTACTGGCGCGTTTTGTGACTTGAGTAGCCGGTGGCCCATTATAGGGGGAAAGAAGGAAGTGAAATTAAATTTCATGACAATATTTTTCATATGTATGGACATGTGCGCCGGTAGTCGCCTAATGGCTTATCCTTTTGTCACTTTTTTGCTTACAATATAGAAAATCGAAGGTTCCAGATTCAACATTGATATGTACACATAGTTATTTAGTTAACACATACAGCATTTACAGACGAATCCGTATCCCGAGCTATTAATGAGAGTTCGGTCCGGCTTGTGTTCATTATTAACGATATTGACTAGTTATAAGCTAACCCGCTAAGCCACCTCCAAGCTCCGGAATAAATGAGCAGATAAAGCCACTGGCGGCGCTCCAGAGGAAGCTTCGCCCTGCCCTCGGATAACTTCGCTATTTATTCGAAATGTTAACGCCCTGTATTAATACTAACTATTCGTATGGTAATCGGTGAGTTTCCAAGGCCTTATTGGTTCACACTTGCCAGTATCGAAATATTAAAATATTACAATTATATTGCCTTGCCAGATGGTGCAAGACTTATCGTAGGATTCACCTCATAGCGGGTGAAAGTAACGACGCGTAGACGAGGGGGCTGCTCCTTTTACTCACTTTGTTAGAAGAGTAGACTAAACTAAGACTAACTTGACGTGACGTTGTTACGCGACAGTGAAACATGTCATATACACGCTTATATAAATTCAGTATCACGTTATAGGCATAGCGTAATGGCGCGCGTGTCAATCAATATTCCATCATCCCCTATGCACTCAGCACTATTCCTTATTTGTACGGGAGTTTACAAACGACTTAGCGTCTTCTTTATGTACATGGAATAAACTTATAGTAAACGCTATAAAGTTTCACGAATATAGAGTCTCAATAATTCACTCTTATCTATTTTTCTATACAGACACTCACCAGGCAAAAAGTAGTTCCTACTATCGTATAGCAAACCAGGCTGTCCATCTAGCCTATCCTGACCTGACACACACACACACACCACATACACGCGGTCATTAGGAAACGAAAGCTAAATTAACCTCAAAGAAACTGAGCATGCTCAATAGGGCGAAGCAGTAATTCAATTCAACCCATCCGCTGCAACTTTCAAGAGTCGCAGGTCCGAGTGCATGTGAAGTATCGCTCCCACCTGTAGCCCCGCAATATCAGCTCGTTTCATTTGATCATATACAATGTAGAGCGACTCGAATCGTTGACGACCAAGTCATTTCACGACAGCTCGATTATTTGGTGCAACGTAGAGATGTAGGTTCACTGTGTGTCTTCAACCGTATTTTCTATGTGGAGTGCTTTGGGGAATCGTTAGGCTTAGTACCAGCAGCAGAATTCCATCAGAACAGAAGCCGGCAGCAGAAATCCATACAGAACTGTAAGTGCCACGCCCATCAAAAAGATGTCCGTGAAATCACAACAGTGCGGTGTAAATGCCACTTTTTACCGCGCGCAACAGTACTGTGGAACGAGCTGGTTCCACAGTACAGTTGCCACTTCCTCGGTATTTCCGATCTGACACAACTTAGAGGTCTTTAAGAAAAGAGCATCTATTTCTTAAAGGCCGGTAACGCGTCTGTAAGATGCATAGTCTTGCAGATGTCTATGGGCGGCGGTAGGCACTACCCATCTGCTCGTCTGCCCTCTATCTCATAAAAATACGTGTAACAACTGGCAGCAATACCACAGGGTATATCACACGCCTGTATTGTGTACATTTTACTTTGTCTTTTATGCGGTGCCTAAAGCTAAAAATATTTATTAGAGAACATTTATGAATCGTTTTCTCGGATCGGAGCCATAAATCCGAGTATGTACCAGTCGAATTTCTAGTGCTTCTAGTAGAAGTGGGAGGTAAATGTTTACATAATTGTATGTATTAGCATTCATAAGCTATACCTCATTTGGTCTGTTAACTTATGCTCTTGTAGTGTACGTGAAATGTTCAATCATGCTCAGAGGTGCTTATGAGATGCGTGCACAGCCACAGAGATGAGGTGGCAGCTTGTCAGTGTAGCTGGGATGTGACAGCCCTTCGCCGCTATTGTGTATTGATCAATAAATCGTCTTGACAGATGTCGAGTGTATAGCTATTCATCGAGGAAATGGAATGAAAAATGGAAGGTAATCTTTTTGCTCCTATATTATATGTTCAAATATGTCATACACATATTAATATCATCAATATATTCTATATATATCTATACATATATATATATATATATATATATATACATACGGATCTGAAAAAATGTTCTTTACGTCCTATTTTTAAACTGAATCTCATATTAACTGCACACATTGGATACTCGTTAAAATAGGTGCTCCGTATACAGGAATCAATGTAAACTGCTTTGCATGTCGCTGAATAGCAAATGAGCGTAACTTGCCCATTTGGAGTTATTCGGTAGTTTTAAAGTGGGTAGTTTGTGATCACTTATAATCAGGCGCGCACGTGTACGTCTCGGGTTGTTTGCTCAAGCGGACGATCGCTAATCCGGGCCCCTACATTAGCAGTTATCTCGGTATTACGGTCGCAGACTGTTTGTCCATCCATTGTCCCCACCCCGCCCGCCTACCTGGGCAGCATTTATTCAATCACTGAGCTAGAGAATGTTTAAATTGCATTTCATCGAAGCTCCGGTCGGAGTTTGTGAATTTGTTGATTTGCAGAGGTTCGTGTGTACGGAGGATAAAAGTGAGTTAGGTCATAAGTAGCGCGTTGCCAGTCGCTGTTAAGTATATTACAATGTGCATAGATTATATTATAGCACAGTGGAAGTTTAGCTAATACTTGAAAAAAGTGAGTTAGGTCATAAGTAGCGCGTTGCCAGTCGCTGTTAAGTATATTACAATGTGCATAGATTATATAGTATAGCACAGTGCAAGTTTAGCTAATACTTGAAAAAAGCGTAGTCATCATAGTCATTTTGTTACATTACAACAACAATTTTTGGTAGAGTAAAATATCATGCTACAAGGCCCACGCAATCGGAGCTACGCCTACTCGTAACACGGCTCCGAGCAGCTACGATAGTGCTACGCTACGAACTGCTATTCGATATTCTTATATTATAAGGGGGAAAGCGAAAATTTGAAGTCTATTGACGACTATCGAGACCCATACACATCCGTATTATTGTTATGTAAATGCGTTGACCTCCTTTCCTCCTGCATCCAATGGGTATTTTTAACGTTTGATTGAACGTCCTACAGTACAGGAGCGAATATTTTGTCAGATGTCTACACAACATACGTTTCTTTATACGGCCGTACTCTGAAACCATAATAATATAGGAACTAGCAGTGCCCGGTATTATATGGGTTTACCATGAACCCGGTATATACCAGGTTTATGGTAAATCTATACTAATAATATAACGCTGAAGAGAAGGTTTGTTTGTTAGAACAAGCAAACACTACTAGCGCCAATTGAAAAATTGATTTCGTTTTGGATAGTACATTTAACAAGGGAGATTATTATATAAGCTAAATATCGTACCGCTACAATTAATAGAACTGGAGTTACGCGGGCGGAAACGCGGGATGATGTTAGTATTACTACTAATATAGATAAATGGTCTGTCGGAGATTATCGCTCCCAAATAAACAATATAAAATATTTTCAGCTTCATGACACTATTATTTCATTCATCATTCATTATTAGCCCTTATCGATCCACGGCTGGGCAAAGGTCTCTCTCAATGAACGTTAAGACTACCGATCTCCTGCTACTCGCATCCATCCCGGATCGTTTACTGCACGGAAACCACGTTTTCCTGAACGCGGCCTCGACTCCAGAACTTTATTGACCCATCTGCCATCTGTCATTCTGTACGTGTGACCAGACCAGTGCTACTACAGCGAGCCTATTTGTTGCGTGATATCGGATACTTTAGTTCTCTGCCTTATGACTTCGTTACGAAATTTGTCGAACAGGGAGACACCCAACGTAGCACGTTGAATAGCCCATTAGGTTACAGCAAACTTGCGGACGAGTACTAAATTAAGAGGCCATGTTTAGGCCTCGTAGGTCATCCTGGGGAGAACGTATTGGTTGAAGACTTTCGTCTTCAAGCTCTGCGATATAGGCGACGTGACGTAGCTTCCGGAATGCTGCCCAAGCCAACTGAATCCTTCTATCGGCTTCCTTCTCGAATTTATATCTACCTAATTGCATTAATTTCCCGAGGTAGACGTATTCGTCTACGCTTTCGAGAATAGCACCATCGACGCTGACCGGCCTAGGGAGAACGTGTTCGTAGAACATGATCTTTGTCTTGTCCAAGTTCTTCCTTAGGCCAATACGTCGGGGGGATTCATTTAGGTTGTGCAACATTTCCTGCAAGCTCTCCAACGATTCTACCAACGCAACGATATCGTCGGCGAAACGTAGACTTGAGAGGTACTCGTCGTTAATATTTATGCTGCATTCTGTCCAGTTTAAAGTCTTAAAGAAATCCTCCAAAGCATTAGTGAACAGTTTCGTGGAGATAACATCCCCCTACCGCACTCTTCAATGCAATTGTATTGACCTTCTTTGACCTCACGGAGTCAGAACCGACGTAAAAGCAGCGTCATATAATGCCCTCAGTACATTGACATATCCCCAATCTCCTTGACTACGCTTTATAGCTTCCAGAAAAACCCAGGTTTCGACAGAGTCAAAAGCTTTATCTTAGTCCACAAAGGCAAGGCGCAGCGGCTGATTGTACAACCTGCCTTATGGTGAAAATGTGGTCTATGGTGATAACTCCTTTGTGAAACTCAGCCTGCTCCGGGGGCTGGAATTGGTCAAGTTTTGTGGTGAGACGATTCGTCAAGGCTCTTGAAAACAACTTGTAAATATAGCCAAGAAGTGAAATTGGTCTGTAATTTTGAAGAAGTGATTTGTCTTCTTAAATTGTCTACTTTTCCTGTTCGTATACTTACTCCTACAATATCCTTCACCCATGTCCCGCATGCAACTAATTCCGCCACTCATGGCCTCGTCAATTTCCACTGTAGTTTCCGAGATGGACCTAGTTTTTTAAGTTCCAATTACAATTCTTCGGAACCTAAAATGGTTACTCGAAAGTTAGGTCGGAGTGTCGACTAGACTAACCGGACACGCTCGCGTCGAAAGCCTATATTCAGAGAGCCTCTAACCAATCGGTGACCACTTCCGGTTTTAAACCTGTTGATCACGGAGACATCCCTAAATATATGCTTTCGGTCCGTCATAATAAAGTCAATCTAGTTCCTTGTCACAGTACCGGGGCCCTGCCATGTCCACTTCCTAAGGGGCTTCTTCTTAAAATAGGAATTCATTGAGAATAGGCCCTCCTTCTTGAGGAAGTTTATCAGCATTTGGCCCCTGCAATTTCGACTTCCGACTCCATGTGGTCCCAGACTCGATTCGATACCATTTCATACTTTGCATTTAGCCTTGGCATTAAAGTCCTTCATAACAACATTGATTTACAGGTGTTATGTAAGGCTTTTGAGGCATCCTCATAGGTTGTCTGTACATCGGAATGTGTCGAGGTTGATGCGTATACTTGTATCACTTTAGGGCTACATCTCTTATTGAGTTTAAGTATGTAAGTGATACGCCACCCTACCCGACACAATAAAGATTTCGACGATGCTGCCTACGAGAGACTTATTCACGAGAAATCCCACGCCAACTTGTGATGGAGTATCGCCTTCCCTGAAGTGGAATAGGTTTCCCGATGGCAGATTTATGGTGTCCTTGCCTTGTCTTCGGACTTCACAAAGCCCCAGAACCACCACCTCCAGCTCAACCAAGTGGTTATCTAGTCTGAGTGTTCGTCCGTTATATGTAGCCCGGTGATGCTTTGCACCCCTTGTTCCACCGTTGCCGCGGCCGTCACCGTGGCCAGGAATAGTGGAAGTACCGGGAACTATCCCTTCGTACTATATATTCGTTATTAAAGGGCCGATACGACTTAAGGATCCTCAAGGAAAGAGCCACTTTATCTCTAAAAGGCCGGCAACGTATTTGCGAGTCCTCTGGTGTTTCGTATATCAGGGAAAATACTTGAGACGGTGTTTGCGTTAAATATAAATATTTATTAAATTTTATAAATATTTTTTAATTCCTCGTGAGTATAAAGTGGTTGCGAGTGAATTATTGTGAAACGTAGCGATCCCGGGCAAACAGTTATTGCCTACGAAAGCACTCATGACTGTTACAGTACTATGAGTCTACTGTTACGTTCTAAGTGTTAGTATAGCTGTGAGTGTAGCGGCAGCGGTCGGGAGCGAATATCAGCGACAGCTAGCGCTCCCGAGCGAGTATCCATTGCCTACAAAAATATTCGTGACTGTTGTCGTTTTGTGTATCTACTGTCACCGCCTATTTATTGCCAACATACTATCGTGACTGTTACTGTACTATGTGTCTACTGTGGTGACAGTACTAGCATAGCTTTACAGCTATACACTTACGCGTGTAGCGCGGTAGCTAGCGACTTTCGTCGGTACGTAGCGCTCCCGCGCGGGCAGTTATTGTACACAAAGCACTCCTGACTGTTGTTGTACTGTGAGTCTACAGTCTCCGCTCAGCAACAGTGTAGCAGTGAGTGTGACGCGGATGCGAGCGAATGTCGGCGAAATGTGGCGCTCCCGGTCGGTCTGTTACTATCTACAGAGCACTCATGACTATTACTGTACTATATCTCTACTGTCACCGCTCGTTTACAGTATAGCTGTGAGTGCAGCGCAGTCGCGAGCGAATGTCGGCGACACGTAGCGCTCCCGGGCGGGCAGTTATAGCCTACAAAAACAAGGGACACCACACACAGAACTGTAATTCGTGACTGTGGTTATGTGTCAACAGCTTCATACGATATGTTTACTTTTAATATTGTTGTGGGTGCCTCACATAGAGATTTTTGTAGTGTTTTTAGAGGACATTGAGGACTGCAGTTTCCATTATGGATGTCCGATGGCAATAACTCCATAGTCCCCAAAATACTCTATGTTATTAAAACACAAATCAAGAAAGTCTTGATAAAGGTGTTTGACCTGCAGACGTATTGTCCTCTTTCCCTCAACCCTATAAGATACTCAATTTACGGCGGTATTATTTGAAGAAAAAGTACTTCCCCCGGTCGCGTCGGATCAGTCGGGCTGCAAAGCACTGCCTATTAAATTAGTGTCTTTAAAAGAGATCTAAAGTTCTGGAGCTTCGGAAATAGCCCGAATTCTTTTTATGATTCCATGAAAAACAAAAAATTGACGGCCACAGATATCCGAATAAACAGAGACTACATTTTTATCCCACTTCATACGACACGTAACTTTAGGTATCTAGATTTTCACAAACCTTTCAATACGCGACAGATAAATCGTTATTTCACTGTCGATTATATGAATTTGAGCTACCATCTGATCATGCTGAATGCAACGCAGCAATGGAATGAACCCTTTGAGAGAAAACAGAACGCTACTCCAAAGCAATTATAGTGATATGGAGGGAAAGCGTAATCGTTAATTGGTCGTCAGCATGTCGGCGTAACGTGTCGGTGTGTGGGCGAGTCAGCGTCGGCGATAGACGGCCAATTGTCGGCAATTAAGTGTCGATACAAGTGATCTGCAGCACAAACACTGTTGCGAGGATGCGAACGATTTGTCTTCCCACCACTTGCATTGTGTAATCCTAACATAACCTGCATAGTGAATGGTGAAATTTGAATAATCAAGCAAATCGTTTTTTGAATCTTCATCAACTTCACAAGTCCTACAGCCTACAGCAAATTTGGTAATCACAAAATTTATATTATCTTGTGAGTTGTGAGCAAAAATACACTAAAATACTGTGAAATCGTTCTAAATATATTTTAATGTCCCCAATTATTGTTTTTCTGCACCAGAAAGACTGAAAATTAATCAAGATAACAACTGTTTAACAATTAATCAAGAAAAAAATTGTAATGATAATCAAATTTGTGCGAAAAATACTCGGAAGATAAAAGCGGCACGCCGCAGAGCGAGTGTTTATACAAAACTTGTGAAAATTTTACACAAACATTGGAACTGGATCGGCTTTCGAACGTCTGGTTGAAACAGGTGAACTGCGAACGGTTACATTACTAAAATAATATTATATAACTGTAGTGTGCATGTGTGAAAAACATTCAAAATGTAGTGAACCTTCACCCATGAAGGAATCAGAAAATCTCGTGGGATAGGGAAAAAAACATATCATTCTGGAGGTTTTTTGCATCATTTTTATTGTTGCGTGTACACAATTGTCAATTCCATAGGGTGATGGGGTTGATTTTTAATGCACCAGTGGTATGTGAAGTAAAAAGTAGGCTACAGATTGTTTGTTTGTTTTAAATCTCAGGAACTACTAGTTATTTGGAAAAAAAATGGAAAATAAATAGAGAAAGGCGAACATGAAATGAAATGAAAATATTTTTATTCAAAATAGAATTATAAGAACTACTTTTAGAACGTCATCAATTATATCTACGACCGGTTCAATCCTAATCCTGTCCTGAGAAGAGCCGGCGAAACAAACTCAGCTCGGAACTACCTATGGCACGAGTAAGAGAGTGAACCCGTGGGGCGCAGCTAGTGAAATATGCAGACTTTACTTGGTTATACAAACATTATTGTCCAAAATGAAGGCGTATGCAATAAATACACCTCAATTACACCAGCATTTGCAAAAATGTTATACTCACATGTAAACTTTGGAACGAAATAAAAGCTTGTAATAAGCGGCGGTAGGATGTAAAGTAAGCGGCGGTTGTAGGGGAGGGTGGAAACTCAAAGGAGTACTCATGAGGAGGGTTGATTTGCCTCGGAGTACATAATTACTGCGGGAGACGTAAATATTTGCGACTGTACTTTTACAACAGGAAATATTGTGTGTTGTTGTTTTTATTTAATTGCAGTGTAAGGAGAGAAACGAACAGTCAGACTCCTTTTATGATGACCTCCCAACGCTCTTGAACATCTTCTTAATTATTATACAGTTGTCCTCTTACCTTCGTCGCAACCCATGTCCCACTGGAATCACAAACTGCACGAAAGAGAGTATCTGCCGTACCATGACTGATGCAATTGATGTCCTGCACCATGGTACTGAACCACGTAGACACCTGCGAACATGGTTGTTGTAAAGCTTCTGAAATGTCCGGCTTGTGAAATAAATAAATAAACCGCGATGCAATGCGTCAAGCTTGTTTTATTGTAATGAGTAACTTAAGATTATATATCGTGAGCTCCTTAGATTTGCCTCGATAATGCGAATGGCACTGGGTGTCGGGTTTTATATTTTCTAAAACTTATATTTAGTTCACAATGTGTATGTATACGTATGCAAATAGGTTTGATCAGGTGGAATCTTTGAATTCAATTTTGAAGTGCATGACCCCATCCGATTGAGCTGATATTTTGAACACACGTTTAGTTTGTACAATGCACCACAAAAGTAGAAGGCTTTCTTTAAATAAAATATATTTCAATTTAATAATGGTTTATTTAAAGGTGATGCTTAGCCAGTTTAAAGCAAAGAAAAATGTTTGTAAATCAAATACTGTATTTGAATGTTCGCCGTTCGTCTAACTCCGTTAAGCGTTGGACAGAGAGATTTACTTTATTTGCACTTGGTGATTTAAAGTCTGTCGGTATCAAATAAACTGGATGTTTGCGAGCAAACAGTCTGCGCTGTTTGCTCTGTGTTTTCTTATTGTTGCCACAGCAGACAGGCAAAATATATGTTGTTCAGTGAAAAACATGTGTGAGAAATATATAATAGGTAATACATATGTGTAGCACAGTCTAAATGAATTCTCTCAACGTATTGGCCTTAGGATGAACTTGGACAAGACAAAGGTCATGTTCAACGAACACGCTCTCCCTAGGCCTGTCGTAATCAGTGGTGCTATTCTCGAAGCCGGGCATCAATTGCAATTAGGAAGACACGGATAATACCGAGGGGTATTCACAGGCCCTCAACCCAAGCCCAGGATGACGTAAAAGTCATCAAAGAGCAATAGCCTCTTAACAACAAAGAAACTTCAGCGAGCTGGTTGTTTGGTATCCCGTCTGTTTGATAGTGACAGTGAAGTAGACGGGAGCACCAAACAGCGGTCGCGCCGAGTGATGGCGGTACTATCAACGGTATCGGCGACAGGCAGCACCGACTATGAGACGGTCATGAGTCCGCTCGTGATCACGGCTGATGTAACCCGGTCGAAATGTCGAGCAAGTTATTTACAAAAGCTTAGCCAGTACCTTGTAATAAGTATTTTAAGTATCGCGTCAAAACCCGTTAGATAACTAAAAATGTGTAACAAACGTGAAATTCTCAAATAAATATATTGACAAGTCGTTCTTAAGAGTCTTGACGAATCGTCTCACCACAGAGCTCGTCAAATTCCAGCCACTGGAGCTTGCTGGGTGTCGTAGAGGATTTAGGACCATGGACCACATTTTCACCACAAGGCAAGTTGTACTAAAGACAACTGCTGTACCTTGCCCTTGTGGATTATGAAAAAAGCATTTGGCTCTGTCGTAAGCTGGTCTGCTCTGCTTTGAAGGACGTCTTTATGATTTTAAGCTGGGCAGAATGCGGCATAAATATTAACGGCGAATAGCTCTGACATATTCGTTTCGCCGACTATACCGTTGTGTTGTCCGAATAGTTGGAGAGCTTACAGGAAATGTTGCACAGTCTAAATGAATCCTCCCAACTTATTGGCCTTAGGGTGAATTTGGACTAGACAAAGGTCATATTTAAACACCTTCTCCCTAGGCCGGTCAACGTCAATGGTGCTATTCTCGAAAGCGTAGACGAATACGTCTACTTCGGGTAATTATTGCAATTAGGTAGATATAAATTCGAGAAGGAAGCCGATAGAAGGATTCAGTTGGGTTGGGCAGCATTCCGGAAGCTACGTCACATTCTCACGCCTCCTATATCGCAGAGCTGGTAGATGGGTCAGTAAGGTTCTGGAGTGGAGGCCGCGTTTAGGAAAACGAAGTGTTGGTGCACCGTTCATCAGATGGGAGGACGATCTTCATGCAGTAGCCGATCTTGGATGGATACGAGTACCAGGAGAATGGTCGCCTTGGCGGTAATTGAAAGATAGCTATATCCGGCAGTGAACCGATAAGGGTTGATAATGATGTTAATGATGATTGTGTATTTCAGAATAAGTCACTATTGTTGTAACGAAATTTATAACAGTGTACAAATTTTTCGTAAATAAACTTTTATTCTGTTCTGTTCTATTCTACTCTATTCTGTTCTGTTCTGTTTTGTTCTGTTCTGTTTTGTTCTGTTATGTTATGTCGTGTCGTGTCGTGTCGTGTCGTGTCGTGTTGTGTCGTGTCGTGTCGTGTCGTGTCGTGTCGTGTCGTGTCGTGTCGTGTCGTGTCTTGTCATGTCATGTCATGTCATGTCATGTCATGTCATGTCATGTCATGTCATGCCATGCCATGCCATGATATGACATGTCCGTTCCGTTCCGTTCGGTTCCGTTCCGTTCCGTTATGTTCTCTTCTCTTCCGTTCTGTTCTGTTCTGT
>JAFELO010002995.1:5477-18492 GCA_017140195.1 Eumaeus atala
ACCCACTCTCATAAGAGACGATGTCTAGATGAGCTGTGAGTGTTTGTAAGTCTCATGACACCAGGTGTCCAGGTACAATCACCCACTGTCATAAGAGACGTAGTCTAGATGTGCTGTGAGTGTTTGTAAGTCTCATGACACCAGGTGTCCAGGTAAAATCACCCACTGTCATAACATGCCATAATAGGATGTTTGCGAAACAGTACATAAAAGTCGTCTAAAGAATAATCAATGGATGAGAATTTCGCTCAGAGGCACGCTGGGGTTACCAACCGAGTAAGAGGGCGGTTGCCACATTCCATCTGAATCTGGCCGGCACGTTCGGGATGATAGGAACGTACCTAATGCTCACTCGCATAGACAACACCGCCACAAAGCAGGAGTTATGCGGTTGTTCATCCTGCNNNNAATGGACCACCGACCTACAAACCGCACGAAACATGACAGCGGCGCTGACACTGCTCACAGGTATCAAATGAACGAGAGCTACCTCCCCGGTCGTGCCGGCCCAATTCCGTAGCATACAAGGATGTAGTGTGAAGTTTCCGGTGGCCTATTGTAGAAGTGAAGGAGGGCAACACCTCTACAGTTCCGACTTCTTATAATTTATGACGCAGTTGGTGGCACCATGAAACTGAATTCAACGGGAGACTTACTGAATAAAAGAATTCCGTTTTGTTTTTATAAGATAGGGGCAAACGACCAGGTGGGTAGTGACTACCGCCGCACATAGACATTTCCAAGACTAGGCGTCTTATAGACGCGTTGCCGGGATTTAATAAATAGCTATGCTCTTTTCTTGAAGACCTCTAAGTCGTATCCGATCGGAAATATCGAGGAATGCAGCTGGTTCCACAGTACAGTTCCAGAGTTTTACGCGGTAAAAACTGGCGTTTAAACAGCACTGTTGTGGATTTTCGGATATCAAGGTGATGGGCGTGAGTTCTGGCGCGGTGTCCGAAGATGGAATTCCGCTGCTGGTGTTAAGACGAATAATTCCACGGAATAAAATACAGTAAGAAACGCGCAGTGAACCGACATCTCTCCGCAGGACCAAAGAATCGAGCTGTCCGGAAATAACTTGGTAATCAATGATTTCAGTCGCTCTACGTTGTATACAGTGAAATGAAACGAGCTGATATTGCGTGGTCCCTGCCCACAGGTGGGAGCAGTACTCCATATGCGTTCGGACCTGCGCCTTGTAAAGTTGTAGCCAATGGGCTGCATTGAAGTACTGCTTCGCCCTTTGAGCACATCTAGTTTCTAGGAGATGATATTTCTAGTTTGATAGGATATAATATAAAATGCGGTATGGTCTGCTTAGCTGTCATATTCAGATATATACATACCACAGGTCATGCACATCACCACATCATTCCGGCAACGTTCCTGGCATCTCATAAAGTGCACGATACCCGACATAAATATCATTGTAGTAATTCTGTCGCAGATCGGTCTCATAAGTCTTTGTCAGGAGAGAAATGTTACCTCAGCCGTAGTTACGAGATCTTGCCTTAACGGTGTCGTTATCAAGTTTCCGCCACGATTACGATCTTTACTTAGGGTTTTCCTACCCACAAAGTTTAACGTTATGTAAGGTTTCCCAATAATTACCTGTATGTGCAGCTGCTTTGCCTCAATCATTAATACCATTGCTTTTTCAAGCCGGTGATGTTTAACAGAATTGTGTGCAGGTTTCTTCGCCGTCCGATTAAGTCGCTACTCGTACCTAGATCTACTTCTTGATGATCGCGAATGTCTAACAGTTGATATACGCCATTTAGCGGTAGTACCAAAGTCAGATTTTGTTTTCTACAGGGGGACAAACGATCAGTCGGAGCCTTTTGATAACTACCCATACCCATAAACATCCGCATATTAATTATGCAATATGGTCACTGGTGGTACCGTCCATTGAGGTCTCGATGTGCCATGACGGTTGCCGAACAAAAACGGAGAGCCTCTTCTGACTCGGTCGTTGTTTTGTGTCTCCGTTCTTACGGCTTTCTAATCCTAGCTTTCTATGGTACTACCTCTTTCAGAAAATCCGCAAACATTCGCATAATTCTCATGCAGATGTGCTTTCCTACCTATCCTCCAATACGTCACTGAAATTTTACAAAACCGTGATGAAAAATGAAAAGTTAGGTTATGAAGGTTCATATATTTTTATCATGTTCATTGAATTTTGTGTAAATATCTCGTTGATGCAAACATGTTTGAACAATACAGTGAGATCCGGAGAACGGTATTATATTAGAAGACAGAACAAACGTGCTGTGACTTTGCGGCGGTATCACGTGAGCGAGAGGTACCTCCCCGGTCATGGTGACCCAATGCAGCAAAGCAGCCACCTTTTACCAATCTTTTCTATACGAGAAGTAATTTAGCATATACCCTATACATTTATATAGATATATGTCTTGTAGTACGTTTCGATCGCCTTCACGTCGACAGCCTGCTGGACCCGCCTCCTGCACCTGCTGCGACCAATCACACCCCGCCGGTCGGATCTCACCCTTAACCGTCCAATCACAAATGAGAAAACTGTCGACAATCCAGCCAGGGGTGCAAGTTCCAATGTATTCCGTAATTCTCACTTTGCGACCAACACAATAACGTCTAATTTACAATAATATCAAACTGTAAAATAAATCCCTTAATATTTTGGGTTATGACGTAGTGAAACGTTGCTGTAGAATTGTCTCGTGAGCCGGGTATATCGGTTGACGTGCGGTGCCGCGAGGTGTGTTTTCGTTTGGAAGTGTAAACATCCGTATTCAAGATTCATTTCCCGCTAATGTCCTACGGGAGCGAGACGCCGCACGTCTGGAGTAGTTCCTCGGTACGTTTATTTTACACGAACGCAGTAAGGAGTAACTTTTTAACTAGCCCTTCCGAACGGCCTCCGGGCACTTTTTATACTAAGGCAAATCCTAGGCAGGCAGCTCTACCCTTACCCCAAACTCCAGTGGGCCGAAGTTACATGAAACGTTCGAAAATAAAGAGTATACCATTTCGTGCTACGAATTTCATAAGACGGCTTAGCCATTATCTTGACTTTGTACTTGGTACGTGAGTGAGAGTTACCTCCCGCCTACATAATATCGGGGAATAACCGATCCGATCGAAAAAGAAAGGAAGCAGGAAAACATTAGATCAAGACTCATAAGACAACAACACTACAAACAATACAGTAATATAAAAATAGTGCCTTTAGGCTCGGTCGGTTTTGTCAGTTATTTATCAGTTATGTACGGCATACGCTAGTTATGTCGTGCATGGCACCTAACGGTATGTCGTGCCTGCCGATCAATGCTATAAAAGTATAGAATTAAAAAGTGCGCCTAACTCCAGAATACCGTTTACGGCGCTTGAAAACCACATGTATATACAGAGCCAGGTCGTGGCGCTACGAGTTCTAGTGTCACATCATAATTCTCCACAAGAAAGATCCGAGTCCCCAGATAGATAGATAGGAGACTCACCCAGAGTAATGTTGCACCGTAAATACTTTGGATTAAGTCCGGGTCGCGTAGACTTTATCTATAAACATAAGAGTGGATGTCGTGTTCGAATTTATATCGCCGGGCAAGCGTAATTGTAAAAAGGAGCCGTCATAAAGTAATATACCTTCAAGTGAATGACGTACCTTCCTTCCCATATTGACTACGTAAACCAAATGTACATGTTCGTAAACATGTACATTTGATTTACGTAGTCATACCCGCTGTTACTAACTACGCCAATTGATCGTTAAAAGAAAATGTATGTCAAAAATTAATGTTACCTCAAGGCGTCTTGCAAATGCCTATGGGCGGCGGTATTCACTACCCACCTGCTCGTTTGCCCTCATCTCATTAAAAATGTTATATGTACAAAATGCTAATGAGCGATGTCTCCAGGGTAGTGAGGTGTCGCCGTACGGTCCGCTTTGGGACGCTCCGCCCGCTCCTGTGCCATATCCCGACATCCTGGCTTTTCCACCCGCCGACCTTGGTGAGTACACAAGAATGATATATTATTTAAGTTCTCTCATATTCTCTCTCAAGGTTTTCTATTAGACACACCTATCTACTACTAGGGCGGCATAATAAGTACTTAGTATCGCCGTCAGATGGGCCCATTGTCATAAGAGAAATTAATGTAGTACAATCACGTAGACGGTTACTGTTCAAATTTCAGCAGAAATGGGCTCTATACCTCTGTGATTGGATTCTTGTTTCTCGAAAATAAGTTCGGCAGCTCTGAAAACAGAAAATGCTTGGATGCTATCCTTCTTCGATGGCCACCGCTAAAAATTGTTTGGATGGGTCAAAACATGCTAGCACGTCGGTTTTTGATGAGCCATGCCAGAGTGTCCAGCAGCACATCCTATATAATATACAGCCAACTTCTTGTACCAGAATACCACTATTTGTTGATGCGAGGAAAAGCATTTACGTGCCTTCGCCGGCCCTGGGTGGGGTCCAGTGGAGTGTGGGACTCGCGGCACATGATAGTGCCGAATACTCACAAAAACCACTGCGAGTGCCATCAGTGCCGCCCTTGGTGGGGTGGCCCGGAACAAAAATCATCAGGGCACCTGGACGGCTAATCAACCCCCTAAGGGAGCAACTCCACCTCCACAGATGGGGTTGCCCAGCACTACAGGACAACTCCACCGACTTTGGGACAGTACAATGGGGTGAGGTTCCCATCCTCGCCCCTTGCCCCGTGCGCATAAACGCCACCTCCTGTTGCTCTTTGGTCCCCTTTTCTTATAAGAGGGGTACCGAGAGCGATTCCTCCTCCTGATCTTTAAACCCCCTTCTTATTATAAGAGTGGTGCAAATATCCCCCTCGGTTCAATTGGCTTCGCCTGGGTTCACCCCAGGCTACTAAGCCCCACTGCCACGACAAGGCTTGAACCATGGTGGGACCACCCGCGACTGCGGTGAACACCACTTACGCTAGCAGTGGTATTCACCGCAGTCGCGGGCAACAGCGAGTATTTATATACTTAGATTTATTCTTTTTCATATTGAGATCTCTATGTTTATTTTGCTCATTTATTTATATAATAGGCTTCTGAGAAAATATTTTATGTAAGACAAATAATATCATTTTGTACAGGCATTTCGAAGGTTGTAGAAGCTGACGCGTTTAGATCTACCTTGGCCACCCTTGATATCTCTTGTTCCTGCGAACCCTTTATACATTGCAGTGTGTACAAAATACTGGAGTAGTGTTTTAAATTTCATTGGAAATTGTAGATCACAATAAGAATAAATTTGATTTTGACTACAACATAATGATCACGATAGTTGGTTGAATTTTTTAAGGTTTTGAACGTTATCTGTACTAGTGTTATCTCTATCAGTATGGTCGGCGACGGGCTGTGGAGGCCGGGGCTCCGCGCGGGCTACGCCGGGGGGAAAGAAGCCACGGCGAAGAGTTGCTTCGGTCGCACAACGCCGCGCCGCCAACATACGCGAGAGACGTCGCATGTTCAACTTGAACGAGGCCTTCGACAAACTTCGCCGTAAAGTATGTACTTAACTATATATATTGCTTTCTTTCATTTAGTTATGCATGTGTATTAGTTACTAGTGAGGAGCATTGGTTAGGCGGTTTCTCATTGTTTGCGAAGGTAAACAGGAAAAGCCTTTGAATGACTACCGACACTAATCATGTGGTGGTATTGTGTGAGCGAGAGACAACTATACGGTGGTATTGTGTGAGCGAGAGGTAATTATACGGCGGTATTACATCAATGGCTCTACCTACTACAAATGTTATAGGCGGATCGTGGTACACACCAGGAATCCCTAATCCTTTACCCAGAGTATTGTCTGTTATCATAACGATGTCATATATCACATATATTGTATCACCAATGTGGCTGCTACCAGCACGTATATTGTGCCAAATCATTCAATGAAAAAACAACTCTTGATTGTTTCCGTCGGTCTGCATGTCCGTCCGTATGTCACAGTCGTTTTACTCTTAGACGACGGGTATTGTGTGATTAAAAATTGGAAAGTAGGTGTGTTTCATAAACAGCAACAAAATGAAGTATTATGATATAAAAACTGAATTATTATGGGTAGCACTCAGGGATCAAATAAAACGTAGAACAAAATCTATTGGGCAGTTTCAGAGATATATTTTTTCACAGGCTAGCCTGCCTCGCTCATGGCCGGGTATTTTAACTATAAAACACCTACTAAGTTGTAAGAGGGAAAACGGAGCCTCGTGGAGTCTACAGACGCACATAGTCATTCATCATGCAGATGTGTTGCCGTCATTCCACTCATAGACCGCACGGCAAGAACATAGCAGTCATTTCGCGACGATGTCACGATAGCATCAGCTGCCGGCTGTATTCAGCAGCAAAACTTCTTACAAAATCGTGATTCCATATTTAATGTCATTACCTCTTTAGGTACCAACATTTGCGTACGAGAAGAGGCTGTCGCGCATAGAAACCCTTCGCCTGGCCATCACGTATATAAGCTTCATGTGCGAGCTGCTGCACGGCTCCCCGCAGCCTCACCTCGCCCCGCACGACCCCCTGCACCAATCCCGGCACGTGTTCGATGCGGAAGTGCCATGGTGCAACTGAAAACGCCGACATTTTACACAATTTTCAGTTAAAGGTTTTCATGTTTTTGAAGTTTACTCCTAAAGAATGATATCCGGCACGTGGCGTGAAAAACTATGAGCAGTGAAATTGTGTGAAACAGTCACCGGTTGAATGTAACACCCAGCGTGCGCGTAACGCTTTGTCGCGTGTGCGCCTCTTGCATCTTACGTTGTAGAATCAAGTTCGTTCTTAAAGAGTAAACTCCAGTAGTGAGTAATAATAATATCTAATATATGATAGATTTCCTTTGAAGGCTTCGTTTATTTGTAAGTTTTTGTATAGTCAGGCGTATTTTTTAAGTTGAGCCGGCTCCGCTACTGTCTGCAAAATGTTCGTGTGGCAACGTGCAAAGTCAGCGCTGACTTCTTTATAATTCGGAGTTAGTTCCTGGCCCTGTATCCTAATTGATGATAGATTTGAAAAATGTTAGATCGTAATTGAATGTTTAAACGACGTCCATCAACTTTCGCATATTATTTATGTAGACGTGTTGCCCGCCATCCCTTTTCGTTCACGAAACGCAACAGCACAGCTATAACAGTAGACACGCGTATATAACCCAACAACATACTATTAGTATTGTACAAACCAAAAGTCCCCACCGTTAATTTTCTGGTGCGGGCAGCTCATTGCTCCACAGTACACTCGGTGGCAATATATGCGCGAGCGAAGTTCTATTTCTCGGGCATGTACAATGTCAAATGTCTTCCATTAGATCTAGTAATATTTTTACGTCTGTTCAATTATAAATAATCAAATGTTATAAATTATTTACTTTTTAATGATCTCACAATACATTACAATTTTATTATATAGTCGTTTTATTTTGTACCTGCGGTCTCTTGCGGTTTTGCTCACCCACCTCCGCTACTATTGGTTATAGCGTGTCTATTCCATCTTAAGTATATGTCAATAGCCTATAGCCTGCCTGGACAGACGGATTATATAACACTGTAATAACTTATGCCCAACAAATAGAACACCGCTGTTTCCTGTCCACTACATAAAAAATGAAAAATTACCGAAATGTTTCGCTGGTAACTACACTGTTGATAACATCAAGTCATCGACATACAACACTAAGTTCTTGCGCAGCCTACTTCATACAAATATAATAGTACGCGAGAAATTACGAGTAGGTAGTAGTAGTAGGTCTTCTAGGCTAAATGTCATTTTCATAAAATCATACTGTCCAGACAGTGTTACGAATGCAGTCTCCTTCTAGTCTCACTTGATATAATCCTTGCGATAGGTCAAGCATTCTAAACTAACTCTTGCCAAATAGGCTAGTTGCTTGGCCATCGGTATGCGGTAGATTTTTCATAGTTCGGGCAATGAGTGAGTGCCTGTAATTGATGAGAGTAGTGGTAGTAATCATGAATTCAATGAATTAGAAAATTTTAATATTGAATATTTTTATCTGTGTGATACACACATTTCAGAATCTGTGCAAAATAAATAAATGATTTCGATAATTTCAATTCCTGTGATTTCTTTTAGAAATTGTTAGAAGTAATAACAACTAACATTGTGAACAATAGACTCGCTGAACGTATTACGTCTGTTGCCTACTTGTCTACAGCCGACGTAACAATTACACTACATTGCTAAGAAATATTTGAAATACTTGACCTTTACTATATGTTCCATTTAATATTTATTATTTTTTGATTCGATATTAATAATTTCAACATTTTTTCCATACATAACATTACTTTTCCAACATATGTTCCATTTTTACATTTTTTTATCCTTTATGTAATTTAATATTATTTTACAGAGATGTTATGTTTATTATAAATTATTAATAACGATGTTTATACCTGAAATTGACAAATGTAATCACGACCATAGAAACGGTAAAGAAGTTATTTTTAATGGTCGTGTATCAAAAAACTTGATTACTAAATTTACAATTATTAATATAAAATAAAATAATTATATGAAATTTGTATACATTTCATTGTTATACTACGTCCGGTCCCAATTATGGCTGAATATTATTTAGGATCCAACTCATGTATTTAGTGACGTCAGTGTAGATGCCTGGATAGTTCGAGCCGCACTGCTTAGGGCCGTGCGAAACCACGCCATATTGCACAATCCTAAATGCGCCATTATAAGTAGTCTCCAACATCAGAGGGCCTCCAGAGTCACCGTTGCACGAGTCTTTATTCAATTCTCCTGCGCAAAGTTGATTTTCTGTTCTATCTTCATTTGTTTGTGAACCCCTGTAAGAACAAAAGTAAAAGAAAGATGGAACGAAGAAGATATTAAAAATGTAAGAAAAATCAATCTCTAAAATAATAATCAAATCATGGATGTGTTATGAGACACATTCATGAGTACTTAAAAGGTGTGACGAAATAATTTACTTTCTACAGTCGCACAAAAAGCTCCAAAAATATGTGTCTACTCGGATACGCGACCGGATGATGTTGCAGTGAGAGGGACGTCGCTTACGTAAGCGCAGAAAAGCGCTCCGCTGCTGCTACTCTGGATCGCTCCATGGCTGTTAGACACGATTCTACTCGTCATATTCGTGTCTCAGTTGCAGTTGTACATGGGTGAACTGCAATGAAGTTTCAAGCTTACCGGATCAGATCTTACCTGTTGTAGGTGCTGCGACACTGGCTGCTGGTTAGAATGGGGATGTCTACTTTCAGTAGGACGGAAGAGTCCTCGTCATTCTCCGTGATCCCCCAGCCGGCAACTGTTGCTATTTTACCCCCTAAAGACACATTCCTCATAGCAGAGGATACTGGCAAACATATTGGCCCAGCGTTTTCTGAAAAAGAAATAAAAAATCATTTTCTGGAAAATTTCTTAACTTACAAGTGACCGGCTGCGAGTGGTGACCAAATGCTGTGCTCAAACTGTTTGTTTCTCCCGTACCACTTGTTGTGCATACTACGCTACATTGTGATACTAGAACTATCCGATTTTTTATAGTATAGGGGGACACACGAGAAATCTTTTGACAACCACTGACGTCCATAGACATCCGCATTATGGTTGTCATCCAAATGTGTTGCCCTCCCCTGCTCCTTCGCTCCAACGGGCCACTGGTTTCACGTAACCCACTCGAAATACGACAGCACAGCTGGCTCTTTACGGCGGCCCACCCATATAAAAATATACAAATCTTAAATATATGATGTCAAGGATTTTGTCCGCGATTGACACCGAAAATACTGGACCGATTATGATGAAATTTGGCATACGTGTGTCATTAGATCCAGCTTCAAATATAAGCTATTGTTTATTATGCCCCAGCCAGGTATGGCCGGGTCAGCTAGTTATCGGTCAACCCTGGAACCCGTCTGGCATAACTTATATTTTCTAACTTACTGTAGGAAAAGTTGATCGGCTTCTTCAGGCGTAACAGTGCAATGTCGTTGATAACGGTAGGCAGCCCTCGGTAATCTTCATGTACTATGCTTTTCTCGACGAGCATGTCCTAAAGTGCGAGTGTTGTTATATTATGTGTGTTGTTGTATAATGTCGGCAGTAGTATCTGTTGAATAACTACTTAAAACTTTAACAGTAACTTGTGAAATTGCTTTTTTATATAGAATGGGGGAGAAACGAGAAATCAAAGCCCTTTTACGACTATCCGCACCCATGAACATCCCCACAATCACTATGCCGATGCGTTGCCCTCCTTCGTCCCCCACCAATGAGCCACCGGTTGCTCATAAATCGCACGGAACGCGATACCGTAAACGTCACTTGACGGCAGTATTATGCGAGCGAGAGGTACCTCCCCGGTCGTGCCGGCCCAATTCCGTTTTATAGGAGCATGTAGTGTCATGCGCCATGCATGGCACTATCTCCTCCTATGCAGCATGGCTCTACCTCCTCCTAAATTAGATTTTCTTGTTATTCTTTCTGAACAAAGTCGGCGGTAGTGCCGTGCGGCATTTTATAGTAAAGGGGGGGGGGAGGCAAACGAGCAACCAGAGCCTTTAGAGGACTAGCGACGCCTATGGACATTCTCCTTATTGTCATGAAGATGCAATGTCCTTCTTTATTCCGCCTCTTCAATAGGCTACTTTTGTGAGTACCACACAAAACGCAACAGCCAAGCTGTCAATTTACTTCGGTGTCACACGTGTGAAAAATACTGCCCCTGTAGTGCCGCCAAATTATACCGACTCTGCTGGATTCTCTGTGTCCATGTGATAGATTCCGCGCAGGGGAAACCCTTGTACACGACTATTCGCACGTACCTGAAGGTGCGATTCGCACTCGTACTTGTCCCCCACCCCCTCGCAGTCGGTCGGATAGCGGATGTCGTACTCGCCGATGCGCACGCCCGCTATGTTCTTGTTGGCGACGCAGTGCGCCGCGGTGAGCACGTACCGCGAGTTGATTATACTTCCCCCGCATTGGAACTTGAGACCGACGCCTGAAAATTATAACGATGACTGCAGGTATCGAACGGGCGTCATACAATTCATAACGGCTAGTGAATGTCGTATACGTCTACCTCGAGCAACTGTTGTAATTAGATAGACATAACTTCGAGAAGAAATCCGATACAAGGACTCAGATGAATGTTGCCCAACCCAACATTCCGGAAGCTTCGTCACATTCTCACGTCGCCTATACCGCAGCGCTTGAAGACAAAAGTCCTCAACCAATGCGTTCTCCCCATGATGACCTACGAGGCCGAAACTTGCCCTCGTAATTTAGGACTGGTTAGCTCAATGGGATATTGAACGCGCTATGTTGGGTGTTTCGTTATCCGACATATTTCGCAATGAAGTCAGGCAGAGAACTAAAGTATCCGATATCACGAGACAAACAAGCTCGCTGAGGTGGTGATGGGCTGGTCACAAACTCAGAAGAACAGATGGCAAATGGGTCAGAAAGGTTCTGGATTGGAGGCCGCGTTTAGGGAAACGAAGTATTGGTCGACCTTTCACCAGGTGGGAAGACGATCTTCGTGCACTAGCCGGTCCGGGATGGACGACAGTAGCAGGGGGTCGGTCGTCTTGGTGTTCATTGAGAGAGGCCTATGTCCAGCAGTGGACCGATAAGAGCTGACAATGATGATGAAAGAAATGATGAGTGAACGTTCAATAGTTCGAGATTCGACAATAATTATAAAAGGATCATTGACTTCGAATACTGCTGGACACATTGTGCATATCGTAACATGGGTAACGTTTAATGCAATGAAACTTAAAGAACATTATATAAAAACTTTAGCATTCTGTGGTTCTACACATGAACTATAAGTGTGCCTAACTTCACACTCCTCCGTGCGACTTTTGTAAACAGGGGTGGAAAGTTTTAGTGAAAAACTCGCGTAATGTGATAATGTCCTCTTAGGCGATATTCAATTGCGGCGGCCATTTTGTCGGCGGTTGAAAGGCCTAACGATGCTCGAATACATCTGTACACTTCTTATGTAGAGTCACCCTGGACTGACTGGAAACTCCCAAACTGTACGTAACTTTCACGTAGCGTATCGTCTGAGGTGTAGTGCAGCGTGGAAGTGCCACGCTCTTGGTAAAAGAGGCAAAGATGACTAATTTAGGCATTGAAAGCTTTCCTGTAATATATTCACAGACACTACTAGAAGGATGTAAGAGGTGCTCGCCTTTGTTTAAGCCACACTCTACTATAGCTTCCACGCCGCGGTTTCCTCCGCGTTATATCTATCCAGCTATATGAAATGTTATGAAATATTTATCCAAATCGATTACTACTGATTGGTTTATTTACGTAAGAAAATACCAAATGTACATACAAACTATCACATTTAAAATAATTATATTAATCTGTGGACTTGTTATATTCCATTCAACTATTCTGGCGGATTTTAAAATTTATAAAGTCCTTTGAGCAGTATGAAGAATTTCCAGTCGGATCGAACTTGTCACGAGGCTACTGCCCTCTGCTGACCACATCATCCTGTTCTGGTGTTGGAGCATTGGGTGTTTTGAGTCGCGCAGTCAGTTGTTCGTAATTATATCGATACAGAGGTGGGAAGAAACAAGATTTTCTTGTAGAAGCAACTAAAATATGTTTTATTTAAAAATATTATTTTTTTTATGTTTCAATACTGTTTTAAGTACAGTGTTTCTACAGATGCTACGGAACCCTAAAGGGCTATGCTGTCGCGAGTCGTGCGAGTTTTTAAATATCCGTGGTAAGAGGCTAGCCGGGGAGTTACCTCTCGCGCTCATGATATCGCCTTCAAGTGACAACTATGATGTCGCGTTTCGTGCGTTTCATGAGTAGCCCATTGTAGACGAGATGGAAAGAAGCGCAACACGTCGGCATGGTAATTATGCAGCTGTTTATCGGTGTTGGTAGACACCAAAACGCTGGCCTTTTGCCCTCCAATAATTAAAAAAAAATCCGATGGCCCAG
>JAFELO010003012.1:0-17622 GCA_017140195.1 Eumaeus atala
AGCTTAACAAGGTAACAAATAATCTGGGCTCTGTTGTTCAAGGGGTGATGCCGGGGCGGATTGTTAGTAATATTATAACAGAACGTCAATTTCCATTGTGAGAAACCATTCTCTTCTCACTGGTCTGCAGAGGGTTCTGTACCTGGAGGTGCGAGCATCGCTCATGAACATGTTGACAAACTTACATTTCCAGTCGCCCGTATTTATTTTGTATGACATGAATTGCAAATAGAAGTTTGCTGTGTGTAAGTGCTTTTCTGTGACTATCCATAAATTACAAATTTTACTTTATTTGCAATTCATATTGTATTATATAAAATTTATGGTTTTTGGGAAGAGGAGCAAAAGAGGGCAAAGCGCCTCAGTTACATTTATACGGATGTTTATTGATCAATCCATCTATAAATTTATTTCATACCGTTAACAGTATTGCGAGCATAGATAGAGCCTCAAAAACAGCATACAAATTATTTCCAAACGCTCGGGTAAAACCCTCGCGGCAGCTACTCACCAAACAAACATTTCCACAACACAGTGTTGCAACACAAAATTCTCAGTTTTATTTTTCTAGCACGTAACTGGGAATTAAATGGTTTTTTGTTTTGTATTCCGACACGGAACATGCGCCATGCTGGCCACACAGAGTCACTGCGAGACGGCGAGCGCTTACTCGTACCATCAGGAAACCAGACTGCTGCTGCGGCTCCTGTACAACTGGAAAAGATTTACGACCGCAATAAGCCCTCCACTACACGTCTCACGACGCCCAGGAGCCCAGGCGGAGTCCATGGCCAGTAAGTGATGTTTAATTGCACAATTTATATAAAATTCGAAGGGAAAATAACTTTATGTACTAAATAATTATCTTTTCCTTGTATTAAATAACGTATCTTTGCTATTTAGAAGACTGCTATTAAGCACTACTTACCAGCACATCCTTATTGTAACTGACTCTAAATATGGCCTGATCGATGACACCTGATTTCATGTGCTAAATGTAAATGGGCTAGGACTGAGACTTTCCTCATTATTAGATGTATTTACGAAATATTTCATAATGGGGTTAACGTTTGTCTGTAATGGGTACCATCACATGTCGGTATTGTTGGCAATGGCGTAGTTGATGCCTTGGCAGGTGCAGCACAAGCCGAAGGTACCTTGTTCAGCATAAACTCTTGCTTTAATGATTTTGTAGGATTTATTAAAAAAAGTTTTTATGAGGATTGGAATAAATACTTTAAACAAATTTCAAAGAACTCTGGTATTTGGTATAGGACCTTTGTTAACAAACCACCCAAGGTACCCTGGTTCTCGGATACGAAAATCAGCAAAAGAGATTTAACGCTCTGTTTTCGCATTCGTTCCAATCACATTCCACTGAATAATTTTCTTTTCCTAATGGGTAAAATGGCCGACTCTAACCGTACAACATGCAACCGACATGAAGACTTATATCATCTGCTTATAGAAAGTGAAACCAAGAAAACCACCTGCGGGCTGATGAGTATTCATCATCATCAGCCCGCGCTGCACGATACAGCGAACGATATGTGTATATAATTTAAAAGCTCTGCACAATCGTATGCCAAGCAACATACAATTGTCAAAACACACAATATATTTGAGATAGTATAAAATATACGAGCTTATTTATACTGGCTTACTATCGTTGGAGCTTTAAGGTACAATAAAGTCTTACAATAAAGTCTATTTTCAAATGACACATAATTTTAACAAGAACTTGTTCTCTTGCCGGGGCTATCGATCTTGTTATAGATAATTGGTTTAATCGATGCATCTTATGACTCGCCTGAGAGTTAAGATTTATTAATAATCTGTCTTGTATCAAAGTTTGTTTCTGAATGTGCTACTAACGGGACGGCACTGACACTTGAATAACATTAATCTGTCAAGAGCAACGCTGGCGCGTCCGCGGAGGTAGCTGTTGATGTACAGATACTGCCGCAGTGCTATATGTAGCTATGCTGTCGAGCTTGGTGCGGTGTGTGTGTCGACGCGGCTGAATCTGCGGGGAGTGACTAATAATTTAGGTAATGTATTTTTATAACTACACGAATTCGGTTTTGGAGTATTTTCAAATCTACGTTATAGCTGTGGTGTTATGCACACGACGTTACATCGAAAAGCTCACAGTGAAAGCTCGTGTGTAAAGTTTAACACAGAGCGCGGAATGTAAAACTGAAACATGAAAGATGTCTGTTTGTTTTTGCACACATTTTCCGTCGTGTTTGTTGTTCTGTGGCTCGGTCAAAGAGATATTTGAAGTATACAATTCTCTTTCTCACTCTCTCCTGTATAATGTATAATTATTGTATGTATTAATAGTATAATATATATCATAATATAAAGTCTAGTCAAAGGCTCTCTGTCATATCTTTTTTGTTGATGTCTTAAATTTACGCGAATGTTAGACATTACAATAAAACTACTTTAGCGGGTTTTATCGTGGTTTATTAAATTATTTACGTAGCCCGACGTTTCAGAAGCTTGCTGTATCATGGTTGCTGTAAAACTTCTGAAACGTCGGGCTACATAAATAATTTAATATACTGCGTTAAAATCTGTAAAAGTAGTTTTATTGTAATATCTTTTTTAATTAGAAAGTTTTGTTACAAATTGTTGACCCACCGGGCGGAAGAAGGAAACAGGGCAACACATCTGTATACAAATTATGTGGATATTTTATATTTACTATCTCACCCATGGTTAGTAAAATTGGTATCTAGCGAAGACCAAAATCGTGACACGAAATCTTTTCCGTAAACATACATATTTAGCGCTTTAGTAATGATTAACATAACTTATTGAGTCATTTGACTTTACAGCTTCCTTTAAAAATTATTGACTCCACAATATTGTGTCCGTGGTACACAATGCACTTTATGCTACTTGATGGTTAATGCGTCACATATAAACATACATGATCCACGCGGGATTCGAACCCGCGACATCTAGCGTAACACGCGGACATAATAGCCACGTTACCAACTGAGCCAGCCGGCCGGCCAATGAGACATTTTATCACAAAAAAAGTATCAATTGTTGTAACCGCTCTTGTTCATTCCTTTGTACCATCAAATTGCTGTTGCTACATTGTAGCCGATTCAGGCCAGCACGTCCGGAAGGACTCTCTCGTACGGAAACGGTGAGCAGTATGAGGTGGCGGCTGACTCCGCTGCAGTGAAGCGACTGTAATTTTGATTCCATTTCTTTGTTCATAAAAATAAAAATAAAACACTTCTGTGGTGTTTTTAAATGAGGATATTTGACAGTACAGAGTTGACATATAATTATATTTTTTATAGTTCAGCTCATTCAGCGTAGTTTGGGTATTAATGATTGCAAATAAAAGAACAAACTTAATATTAATAACATAATACAAATATAATAAAAGAATAAACATAGCATAAATATTGTAACAAAGAAAAAATATTTTTTCAATTGCAAATAACATTTAGTACCTCTACAGTGTGTTAGTTTAATACACAAATTTAAAATAATTATAAATATGAAAAGCTTATTCGAAGTGGTCTCCATTGGCTGCAAGACTTTGTCGCAACATCTTAATAAAACGTTGAGGCCAGTTATCAATAGAAGCACGCACTCTCTTCATGGGGAAATTCTTCACTGCCAATCATATGAATTGTTTTAGGGGCTCTAAACTATCATTCGTTTAGAGCAAGTTGTACTCTCTCAAACTGACCATAAACCATAATCCAGCGTGCTAGGGTCGGGCTCAGATTACGTCCAAGTCGTTCGTTTTAACCAAGACTGGTTTGAGCGAGCCTATGATCTGGTCCCGAGATTGATGGAAGGACCATACTTGGTTATTGAACACGATAATATTAAGGGCTTTAACTACCTTCTCAACAATGGTAGCTTAATACTTGTGCCGATGTTTCGATACCTTCTTCACAAAAATTTCGCTCGGTCACTTCTTCATAGCTAACACCCCACCAAACCATCACTGAAGTCGGACAATGCCCTCGTTGCACTCTGTCGACTAATTAGAGCTTCCTTAGAGCTTTGATTATAAATACGGTCATTATATTTGTTCAGATGTAACTTCATTGTAAAAAGAATCACCTGTATACAAAATTTTTCCTTTGCGTACCACTTCAGTGGTTATTTCGATTTTACCACCCTCATCATTATCATTCCTATCCGGTCCACTGCTGGATATAGGCCTCTTTCAGTGAAAGCCAAGAAGATCTTTTGTTACCAGCCATTCATCTTTAATTTATCAGTTTAGAAATAGCCAGTACATCTTTAATAAGCTGCAAGTCATCTCTTTAAATACGCGACATTGTTCTAGATGCTATCTTTATTTCCAGAGATAAAATATTCTGCTTTGGGACAGGGCTTACTCGAATCCTTTCCCTCACTGCTTTAACCATCTTTTTCGTACGAACTCTCTCCACTTCATTTTAATCGTATAATTGACACAATCGTATAATTTTATTTTAATAATTTGCTCTAACTTGCTCTCAATAATAGAGCAAGTTAGAGCAAATACAGTGTTTACTCACGATAGTATCTGAACTCTAAACTAGCTGCTGCAAACCTCTCCGACAACTCAAATATAAATAAACAAGAATTAATATACATAAAGCATATTATGTTCCTCTTACTACTAGAGTCTCGATAAAACATGTGCACGGTGGTACGCACAGCGAGAGACATAAGAAATACGAATCCTATTATGAATAAATATATTTTCGATTCGTTTCATATTATGTAGCTGTTGATTATGTGTGTGTGTGTGTGTATGTGTGTGTGTGTGTGTGTGTGTGTGTATGTGTGTGTCTTGTGAATGCGCAGTTTCGGCCACCAACAGATGGCGCTAGACTTGAGCTACATCGCGCTATCGGAGTGACGGGGCGAGTTGACCACTACTATTATCAAGAGCACGTCAGGTAGTAAAGATTTTTCGAAACATAATATGTTATATTTCTGTAGAGTCACATGTTCTGTGTGCCTTCTTAATACACTATAACTATAACATACATAGTAGGCTTACATAATTGAATACAGGATGAGTTGCGAACACTTATCTTCTAACAATATTGTCTGTCGGTTTTGGTGCAGGTTTCTGTCGGGTTTGGTGCCACTCATCAACATTCATTACCTCAATAGCTTCGACCTCTCGCACAGTACAGGACAGCATTATGTAGATGCTGACGTCACACATGTACATATGGGGAACGTGCGCGATATTAGCATTTATGAAGCGGGCTCATTATGTTGACTGTACCTACTAATTGTAATATGACGCGATGAGATTTGAAACTGAAATTGTGAATGAAGAATCTCGAAATATTCATGCATATGGTCAAAAAATATATACAAAAACGAATGCTCAGTTTATTTTATATTTCATTCGAAATAAAGCTCCCATTTGTAGAGCTAAGTGGACACTTATAAAGTTACTGTACTTTTGTATGTATCAGCGAAGAGTGTCAGCTAAGAGCGCCGAGTGAAATTCTCTACATTTGTAGAGCTAAGTGGACATTTTTACAATTTGATCTACTTTTCTATCTAACAGCGAGAAGAGTCAGGTCAGGAAGGTCATTTTACAATTGGTTGCACTTTTCTATATAACAGTGAAGAGTGTCACTTAAGAGCGCCGAGTGGAATTCTCTACATTTGTAGAGCTACGTGGATACTATACAGTATATTACACTTTTCTGTGTAGCAGCTAAGAGTGTCATTTAAGAGCGCCGAGTAGAATTCTCTACATCTATAGACCATAAGTGGATATTTTACAATTTACAGACCAGTTCCTATAAACGGTCCTTCGGTCTAGAACACTATATAATTACTATAAATAATTATTACTTTTTCAGGGCTGAAGCATTAGACAAATGCATCTTACCACCGTATCCCAACCACGGTACATATGTATCACTGGGAAGTACCGCAGCCGGCCCTGGACAAGCGGCACAAGTGACGGCACTGAAGTACGCGTGCGAGCCCTGGTATGAGCTCAGCACGAGCGACAATGTAGTGGTCTGTCATGAGGGCGTGTGGTACAATCGAACACCTAAGTGCAGACGTAAGTTTTGAAAACAAAAACAGATATATTTCTAATTAATTTATTTTAAACGATTGTATTTAAAAAGTTGGGTGAAGACTTTGTTGCCCACTCATATAATAGGCCTTTTAAAGTTTATGGGCTCGCGTTTGATCACATTAGTATTCATCCGTGATTTGAATAGTCCTACATTGTAGACACCAGATAACACAGACTCTGGAAGCAATATCCACGGCTTAGTGGTTCGTATTAAAAAAGTCGACTGGAATCACTTTGTTCGAGTGGCTGGAATTTCAATAGTGTGTCGATGTCGAGATGTCTCCGAACGTTTCGTTGTACGATAGAAGAATGGTCAAGGTGGAATAAGGTTGTGAAGTTCGAAAGCGTACTCTCCGAAATGTATTCTATAAAATACCGATAAATTGGCAACTTCCCTGCGGTGCTCAAGGCTCTGAAGCCTAGACGATACTAATGCTTTGTCATTAATTACTCTAAAAGCTCGTCTTTCTATTGTATCCGGGGCTTCTAGTTGGTACTTAGCTGCGCCATCCCACATATGCGAGCAGTAATCCATGTATGACCGGACTTGTACTGTGTAAGGATTGAGCAGCTGTTTTGGGGAGAAGTACCTTCGACAGAATGCCCAGTTTTCACGCAGCTGTTTGCACCTTTGCCTCAATGAAGGAGCCAAAAATCATGTTGTGAAGGAAGAAGAAGTGAAAAAGGGCTTCTTTTTGTGGAAAATAAGCACGCTTGGGTTTTGCTAGCATTAAATTTGTCCAGATTGGCAACGCCCCAATCAGAGATGGTTTGAAGGATCAAGTTCATGCGCTGGATTATAGCTTCTCTCACAGATTGGGTTCGTTCGATTTGTGATTCGAGCGTTGGACATGTATTTCTCTACAACTGTGCTGTCATCGGCATATCTAAGCATGCCAGGTCCTAAAAATATCATTGATATGTAGCAAGAAAGTTGCAGAGACGATTGACCCCTGTGGTACCTCGGCATTAATAGACAAAGCCTCGGATGAGCAACCCTCAAGGGCCACCCGTATTGATCTTTCTTTCTAGAAGTCAGACATCCAATTACAAAGCTGAGATGGTAAATTTGCTTAGTGATCTGTCATGCCATACTCTGTCAAAGGCCTTCTAAATGTCAAAAGAAACAGCAAGTACTTCCTCGTGCTTCTCAATAGCCTCACGCCAGATGTACGTGACATACGCAAGATGGTCTCCATGTCTCCATTTGACCGTTTCTTGAGAAAACACATACTGGTTGTCTTCGAGGAGATCATTCGCTTCCAGGTAGGCTAGGATCCTGGTATTCAGTACTCGCTCCATAGTCTTACAGAGTATAGATGTGACCGAAATCGGCCTGTAGTTCGATATACTTTTTTCGGCACTGGTTGCATATTTATAATCTTCCATGACTGCGGTATTTTTCTAGCTCTTAGCGAAAGGCAAAATAGACATGTTAGAACTAGAGCCGGCTCAGGTGCGCAGATTCTGAGCAGCAAGGCCGGAATCCCATCGGGGCCGCTAGCTTTATTCACGTCCAGATTGCGCAACACTTTACGAACCTCCGATTGGCTAGGACATATGTCTAACATTTCCGTCTCGCACTTAAGTATCTTTGGTGACACAACGCTGCTAGCATCATGACGAGAAGCCTCCGTGAAACAAGCAGGTGCATTTTCTCTTCTGCTGAATGAGCCAGTGAGCCATCGGGTTTTCAATAGCGGTGGTAACGAAGGGTGGCAGAAATCGGCCTCAACGGACTTTGCAAGAGATCGAAATGCTTTACTTCCTGCTGGGTAAGAAACAAGTTTGTTTCTTGTCCAAGCTTAGATCTTGGCAGCTTTATTATAGTCTCCCTTCTGTTCACGGAAATCTCTGGACTTATTTTTTCGTGATTCGACCCACGCGAGATACGCAGCGAATTTTTCAGCTTCAGCTGGTCTGCATTCGGGTCTAATCCAAGGTGTTGTCTTCTTTACTATAATTACATCTGGAAATGAAATACGTTAATCCATAGTCTGTTGCAGCACACCCGTCACAACATCCGCACAAACAGAGCTGTCTCCAGACGAGAAGCATACAGCCTTCCAAGGGTAGGACGCAAGAAAAGTCTGCATTTCGTCCCAGTCTGCTGACTTGTAGTACCAGACCCGACGTGTACCTTCTTCTAATGATACAATAGGAATTGCCCTTATATAATATTAAATTTAATATATGTTCACGCTATTTACATTATTTATTTTTAAACTATAAAAGCGCTCACCAAATCATATAGTGATAAAATCGCAACGATGGATCTATCGATATGTTAAAACGTGATGAACAAAAATCTTATCCCTTTTATAAAGAATTCCGCAAATGTAGAGATTTGACTTAGTTCCGAATTCTATTGGACAAAGAAACACCTAGCATAGCATATTAAGTAGCCCGCTGAGCTACCACAAACTCGCGGACCAGTCCTAAATTAAGAGACCATGTTTTGGCCCCGTAGGTCATCGCGGGGAGAACGCTTTGGTTGAAGACTCAGGCTCAGGCCTGTGATTTTCTGGAGTGGAGACCGCGATTAGGTAAACGAACTGTTGATCGACCGTTCCATCAGGTGGGGAGACGATGTCCGTGCAGTAGCTGGTCTGGGATGGATGCGAGTAGCAGGAGATAGGCCGTCTTGGCGTTCATTGAAAGAGACCTGCGTCCAGCAGTGGACCGATAAGAACTGATAGTGATGATGATGATGATGGGAAATTAGAAATTTGGTGCAGTTGAAGATTGTTGGTTTGTGGTTGATTGGTGTTGATATGGAGAAGATGAGCTGAAAGCGAATATTTTAATACAATATGCAGTGGATTTTATTACTTCAGTAACAGAAAATATAATTCAATTTTAAATATATACCTACAAAAAGGCATATATTAAAAATTGCATTCGCAGTCGAATGTTCTTTTTTAAGATAAAGATCAAACTTGGATCTCCAAGGGATGACTTGTCAACACTGTTACTGAATGTTAAAATCTTTAATATTATCGTCCTGTAATCTACAATTTTCCAATTTACGATAGTACACGTAGGAGCTATCGATATACTGGAGGATGAAGCTAAACCTCCAAACAGGTAATTAGATATGGAGAGGTGGCCGTGCACCTCAGAGGTGGGATAGTTGTGAACAAGAGCCCCAGTCTCTCTCAGAGAGGAGAAGGCGCACACGCACATAAATAATAAGCGGAACACAACACTGGCACCTGTATGTGAAAGAGTTAACGATTGCGCTTCGTGATAATTAAACTTGCTCTAATAAAGGTCCAGCGGCCTGTCGCCTGACACGTCATCCAAGTGTGCAGTATCTGTGCCCCGGTGACGAGGAGCAGGCGGCCGGCCACAGAGAGTGCGCAGACGAGGTGCCGGTCGGGACCGTCGTCCGCCCCCGGTGTACAGCTCCGAGCTACTCCTCGCCAGCTCCGTTGCCGTTGATGAGGTGTGAGAAAGGCGGATGGGACAATTATCCCACCTGTACTGCAAGTTAGTGTCTTGTTGTCTAGGGTCTTGCAATAAATATTGTAACAAAGAAAGTTTTTTATTAATTGTAACTAGTTTTTAATACTTTTACAGTGTGCTCGTTTAACTTACTTAATTACACAACTATAAAACCGAACTGGTCTCTATTAGTTGCAATACAGGTCCTTTAAACGCTAAGACCTGTTATCTAGAGAATCGCGCACTCTTACCACGGGGGAATTTTTCAATGCCAATCCTATAGATTTTTTAGGGACTCCACATTATCATAGCGATTGCAAGCTGTAATCTTTAAAACTGACCAAATGTGAAAATACAACTTAATCTCATTGATCGAGACTAGACGACGACCAATCTTCAGCTCTAAGGAAATCCGAGATATTCGCTTGCAACCAAGTCTGCGTGGACCGAGCTTTATGACCCTGTGTCGAGTCTTGCTAGATGGACCGCACTTGGTCATTGAAAGTATAACACGTAAGGGGCTTGACTGCCACCTCTTGATACACTTGTGCCGATGTTTTGATACCTTTTTGACAAAAATATGACTCAGCAGCTCCATCGCTAATATCCCACCAAACCCCCACTACAGTCTCATACTGGCCACGCTGCACTCTGTCGACTGATTGGGTAATTTCTTAGTGCTTTGATCATAACAACGTTAATTTCGTTTTTAAAATGTTGCTCAAATATAAAGAAAATCTCATCCATAAACTTTCTTATTTCTGAAACGGTACGCTAAGGGAGGTCTCCTTTGCGTTCCGCTTTAGTAGTTGTTCGATTTTATCACCCTATTCACCTCTAATTTAACACTTAAAAATGAAGAGTGCGCCTCTTATAGGCGGCAAGTCCTAAGTCATCTCTTAAAATACGCGACATGGTTCTAGTTGCTAAACTTCACTTCCAAAGATTAAACCTTGTGCTGTCGGTCAGTATCAAGTCTGGTTTGAACACTACGTAAAACTTTGATCCCTTTTCATACGAATACAACGTGGACGGCCAGAACTTTGTCTGTCACAAACAGAGCAAGTCTCCTTGTACCTATTACCGGTACACAAATACTTGACACACACACACACACACACACCTACGTATTTCTACTTCGTGTAACGCAATAACAGCGATTCTGTTCTATGGCGCTAAAATGAGAAAACATAATGAGAGATTGTATAAAAATGACAGATCCTAAATATTGTAACCGATTCGTTGTCATACGAAGCATTTAATTATTTGAAATGAATCTTCCATCTCGTGCGGTAAAGGAGAAGTCGGATCCAAGTCGATAAAGAAGACGCACATATACTTACATTCGCACAATTATTTTTGTGTTTTGATTTCGTTCTATCCTTCTCGATGGGTCACCAGAAAGAACACGAAACGCGCATAGCTGTCACTTTGCGGCGGTATTATGGGAGTTAGAGTACCACCCCACTCATGCCTGGCAAAATCTAAGCAATACCTGCTGCTTTGCACCGTATAACGTGACTTACGAGGATTGTATATTTTACGGCCTGTATTTTGCGAACGATTTAATAATAATAACATATTAATATCTGTGGACTGATCACACCACGTCAGTCTAGTCCTGTGGTAATTACCGTGAGGACTTGTGTTACAGGCACAACAAGACAACGGAAATATGTTTAAATAGGAACAGGAAATATGTTACGACAGCATAAATTTATAAAATTTTATATATTTAAGATTTTTATTATATAAATACATATACTGCATCCATGATCTAGGCGGGATTCAAACCCGCGACCTCCGGCGTATCACGCGGATTAACCGCCACGTTACCAAATGAAAGCTCGTAAAGTTAACCCTGTCCGTCTTTCATATTGTTTTATGTTGCAGAGTGCGGAACCCTTCCTCCCCGGGGCACGCCGCTGAAACTCGACGGCTCTTACAGCGGCCCCCTCGAGAACCATTTACCATGGCACGCCATGATATACAGAACCACACAGTTCTCTAGTCACAACGTCAGTGATTATCTCAGGTATGGTTGTCATACTTACTGTATTTTTGTCTCGTGACTTCATAAGTTCATACGTGTTTACTCTTTCAGATATTTGAAACACACGGTGGAATGAAAATTTGAGGAGCAAATTAATGTGCAACATGTAACTCTTAGCGTAACGTAGGAGGAACATAGGAGGAGGTAGTACCATGCATAATGCATGACACTACCTCCTATGCAACGGAATTGGGCCTGCACGATCGGGAAGGTACCTCTCGCTCACATAAAACCGCCGTAAAGTGACATCATCAGTGTCACGTTTCGTGTGGTTTGTAAGTAGCCGGTGGCACATTAGGAGGGGGAAGGGACATAGTAATTATGTGGATGTACATGGGCGTCGGTAGCTATACATAAAATGCGTAATGAGTTAACATATAATGAGCTAACATGTAGTGAGCTAACATATAATGAGCTAACATGTAACGCGGTAACTTGTAATGAGCTTATATGTAACTAGCTAACATTTAATGAGTTAACATGTAATGTGGTAACTTGTAATGAGCTAATATATAAAGATATATTGTGTTAATATACAGTGAGCTAATATTTTCAGTTGCGCACTGCTTCTGGAGGGACGTTGACAAGGCGTTACCAGTGTCTCAGTTCTCTGTAGCAGTTGGGAAGTTATATCGACAGTGGGACAGTCCGAAAGACTATACAGCTCAGAAGTCGGAGGAGAGTAAATGTGATCTTGCAGCGATTAACGACAATTTTTAGTGTAACGTGGACGTAACGGCAGTTTGCAACGTGGTGACAACAGTTTTTGGTGTGGTGACGACAGTTTTTGGTGTGGTGACGACAGTTTTTAGTGCTACAAAGATTTTTGAATGTAGACTAGGATCGTCATTACTCATACGATGTCCAATTTGTCGGTGTATCACAATCCCCGCTCAATTAATGAATAATCTCTTTATTTTGAGCTGTCACTTGGGTTGTGAACAGAATCACTTGGATTCTGCTCATTTCACCCTGCTAGCTCTACATACGTAAATAAAACTGTCTCCCTGGTTTATCTGTGTCGTAAAATTCGAGGCTACTATATGTTTCAGATTAAGGAAATAAACATTCCCAAGCGGTTTGTGGGAGCTGCCGCAAACTTCCAGGAAGATATTGCACTATTGGTGGTGAGCAGTCCATTTCAACTCACAGCAAGCGTGCGACCAGTCTACTTGGACTTCGACCACGGGTTTGAACATCATCAGCAAGTGGAAATATTGGAAAGGTTTGTATTGACTTATAACTTTATGTTTACAAAGTAACATCTGAGGCGGATGGGAAGGGAAAGGTTTGTATTGACTTATAACTTTGTTTACAAAGTAACATCTGAGGCGGATGGGAAGGGAAAGGTTTGGATTGACTTATAACTTTATGTTTACAAAGTAACATCTGAGGCGGATGGGAAGGGAAAGGTTTTTATAGTACAACATGTTGACCAATAAGTTGTATTAAATATGAGGGGTCTACCGTTGCCACTGACCATCCGCGATTGACTCCTGCGCAGGTAAACACAGTAATACACACACACCCACACACACACACACACACACACACACATACATACTGTATACTATATTTATGTGGCATAATATGGCACGCGTGATAAGTGTTTAATTGGTCCTGCGGCCCAATGTAGCCCAATGCGATAATGTAGTTTGACGACAAAAATAATAGGCTCTGGTACTTTATAATAACGTATATATTATAGACATCGATAGAGCTTGTAGTTGTACACGGGCGCCGGAGTCGGTACGGAATACCCAACTCGTGCCATGTCTTATTGGTTTAATTCTCTTCTGCGGCTCCCTAGGTGGACGTTTAAAGGCGATAACAAGGACACTCCGGCTCTGGAAGTTGTGGACATGACATATCTGGATATCGACAAGTGCTTAGTTCAGTCTCCGCCCGACTTCAGGGAATATATAACCAGCGACAAAATTTGCTCCCCTGTAGTGCATGCTGAGTGCGTGTTCCTACGCAATTATTTTATATCTACTCTATCTACTGTAGGACACATACGAAAGTAATAAATACCACTAAGGTAAAGACACCCAATACTGTCTTAAATTGCAAATAATTGGCTGAACTACTGTTTACATTACTGTCCTCGACAGCTTCATGTTTTCATTTATGTTACCTAGAATGTTTTCTTTTATTTATTATATTTATTTGAAAAATATAACTTTTAATTAAAGACATCCGATATTACCGAGGCCTTAAATCTAATGTCGCATTAATGTGTCTCCTGTGATAAATTAGAGGTAGCGCCACTGAGGATATACGGATGACGATGGTAAGTTCATCCCTTTTAAGTCTCCATACTCATCACCACACGATATCAACAAGCATGTGGCGATAAGCATGACGACTTAAGTGAAGGCTTGACCGTCATGTTTTCTAGGATCTATTGACACAAGGGGAAAACATCACGCATCAAAAAAGAGAAGAGTGCCTTTTCTATAAATTTTCGTGAAAATGATAGAATTTTGCATGAAAGAAATTGGGTTGTAAAAAATAAAACTGTTTGTCCTTTTTCATAGAAAACACAACTGTGCGACAAGGCTACAGCGGGTCTGGGCTGGTCTTCCCCGAGCCCCAGAGAGGGGTGCAGCGACATTACCTGCGGGGAGTCGCGTCCACGGCGCCGTCCTCAGACTCATTCGTCTACCCCGTGATCACCTTCACGCAGATCTTAAAGCACGAACATTTCATTAAGCAGTACGTTCAATAAATATATTCATTCTGTTGAGTTTTTTATTTATTACATATTGACAAATCCTTGTTCTACAAGTAAAATTATAGTGAGAGATGGCGTGTGATGGTGGATGTGGCGTTAGTTCTGAAGTAGGTACGTTACGGGCTGTAATCACTAAATTCCTGGCTGATGTCTGTCATTATACTAGCTTATTAGTTAACTTTTTCGCCAGTCAACTGGCTTGATAATCGACTCGCTGGCCACTCAACTCTCACTCGCTATTCAGCTCATTTACTAATTAACTCGCGGTCAATATTGTAATCGAGTCGCAGGAGTTAGTGGCGATTTAGGCGGCACGGTCGATGAGATTTCTCTCCCTCGCACTAGGTATATCACCGGAAAGTGTTTGCAATGCATCAAGTGATGGACTGAAAGACGGCAAAGCGGATAGCTGCGCTGATGTGAAGGAGCTTGGGTAGTAGCATCATCATAAAAGAACAAAAGAACTAAGGACTTCAATGTTCATGTTTACAGACAGCTGCTCAACTATTATCAGGGTCCGGTAGGCCCCGCCTAAACAAATCCGGTGCTGTTTATTGCTGATGTACAATAAGTCTTCGTATCAATACTGTGTGTACCTACAGGAGTAATGGGTAACGTGACGTGTTTGTACGGAACGTCGGCAACTGCCCCCTGGCGACTGATCTCTAATCTCTATACATTTTTAACTAACTCCACGAGTAACTGAGCATTCATGAGAGAAAGCTCGCAATGGAACAGATTATAATTCTATCTGTAAAGCGGCTCGATTGTGCATGACATTAAATGTTAAGTCGGGGTTTCAACTGCTGCTACAGAACAGTAGTACTCGCACGCAAGCTAACTCAATATTACTTACTTTTACTTTCGCTAAGGTATATTGTTATATGAGCTTGGAAAGAAGCTCCTCAATATAGCGGTTAGTGACGTCACTAGCGCGTTCACTACATTGACCAAACGGAGCTGATTCCTAAACAGCATTTCTCGTTTGTACAGTAAGCGTTCTATTGCCAACATTCATCGCTACGTCACCTCCACTAAAGCTTTTGGTTGAGGGAACTAAATTTCTCGGGAATTAAGTAATTCGCAGGAATTACTGCCTCGCATTGGAAAAGTCATTTTGTGTTCAATAACCCAGGGCTGCATGCTATAGACCTAGAATCGCCGTACACATTGTAACAAAGAAAGCCTTTTTCCTATTTGCAAATAGCATTTACTACTTCTATAGTGTGTTGGTTTAATCCACAAACATAAAACAATTAAAAATATAAAAAGCTTTAAAGGACTCTATTGCAGCCATTCGCTACAAAATAGTCCTTAGTCCTTTAAACGTTGAGGACAGCTATATGAATACTAAAGACCCTAATATGATTACTATTAAAGTTCCTGACCTTACTAAGACTTCAAGATCAAATTCATGTCAACCATTTTTAAAAATACCTTTTTTTCAATGAAAATCCAAGTATTTGCTCAGCTGGATGTTTATTACATTACATCAATTCTACAAATCCGTCGCGAAATTCTGGCAATTGTAACTTGTTTACCAGTTACATAAAACCTCTTAGAAACTTGTTAAATCTCAAATATTAAGTCTTTGGTTAAAAGACACACGCGGTGTGGATGTATCTATATTTAGCGGTCACAGCACGTCATGCAGCTGTATCTTGCTAAGTTTTATAACAGAGATGTTGTTGTGGATAATTTTGCACGTTCTTACTGTACACATCTGGAGAGAAATAAAAATCATTAATGAAGTATTATTAATTGTAATTAAACCTGTTAAGTAATTATATTTACCTTTCATCAAAAACCTGAAAAGGAGAACTTGTTTATTATGATTATACCTATAGATGTACACTATTACTCACATAATACAATAAGTTGATGCTGGATCTATACTTTATTAATTAATTATATACCTACCTTTTTTCGGTACAAATACACGTATTCACAAACATTTTATATTTGTTGATCTCTAAACATCCTACATGTAAAATTTTATAATAAAATAAGAAGAAAAAGAAGCTGCGAAACATAATTGAAGATCAAACAAACTTACCTGTAAGTAGAGTTCGATCACAATTATGTGAGCAGCTTCGTTCAACGCGATTTATATACACCCACCCGAAAACTTTAATAGAATAAGTTAAATACATATAATTACAAATAACATAATAATAATGAAGCGGTGGGCCACGCTCGATTAAAAAGTGAAAAAAACCGCCGAAGAGCACTAATCGAGCGCGAGTTACTGAAACAAATTGCACAGCGTCCGGCGACCAGGCAGTCATCTTCAGTTGATAAATGTGTTAACATTTACTTCAATCATCATAATACTCATTAGCGTTTCGTGCCTCAAGAGTATGAACGAACCCCTTATAGAAACAGTTTTTGTAGTATAGTGGGGAAAATGACAATTGTGTGGTTCTAGACGACGTCTGACGCCCGTAGACATTTGAATTATTGTCATGAGATGTGATGCCCTCCTCCTCCTCCGCCGCTGCCGGCTACTCACAGACTGCACGAAACACGATAGTATAACTGTCACATTATGGCACTAATACTACACTAATACTTACTAAACTTACAGTGTAAATAAATTAATCCGAAATTAGTAAGAATTACACCATAATTTTATCACTGAAAAAACATAACTTTATAATTATAGCTCCTAATACAGAAAAGATATGAACAATATATTTTAATATAGACGGCTCGGGACATATTTAAATCTTTCTGGAATATTCCAAGCGAACATAAATTCGTAAAAGAATAGGTTTATATGAACATGTTTTAATGTCTTCTTTACGTAAATGAGGCTCCCGGGGGACAGTTTATATACACGAGGATTACAAAAGGTTTTTGTCAACATATTTGTATCTTTTTATGTGAGTATGTATGATCCACAGTATGTATGTTGTGAGTATGTATGATCCACAGTATGTATGTTGTGAGTATGTATGATCCACAGTATGTATGTTGTGAGTATATATGATCCATAGTATGTATGTTGTGAGTATGTATGATCCACAGTATGTATGTTGTGAGTATGTATGATCCACAGTTTGTATGTTGTGAGTATGTATGATCCACAGTATGCATGTTGTGTGTATGTGTGATCCACAGTATGTATGTTGTGAGTATGAATGATCCACAGTATGTATGTTGTGAGTATATATGATCCATAGTGTGTATGTTCCAACGGGCAAATTTGCCCGTTGGAACTATTTTAACAACTGGGAGTGCTGAACAACTGAGCTCATATGGAACATCCGAAACATGTTACCATCAATA
>JAFELO010003020.1:1762-12044 GCA_017140195.1 Eumaeus atala
ATGCCTTTGCTTTGGTCGTAAGAATGTCACATGTCTTTAACTAAATAGATAAAAGTCAAATTAGGTTTTCATGCAATAAATAATTAAAATAAAATTTCCTCAAATTAGACGTACCACTTTTGGACGAACTAAAAAATATACTTCTTAAAAAAGAGGTCAGAAAGCCCTTGGATTTCCATCGAACCATATATATACGAAGCAAATTTAAAACAAACGAAAGAACAATCAATAATTTACATAGCCAAGGCGCCGATGGTCATAAATCTCTTGATCTGACGTCAAATGATTGAGACAGAAGAAACGGGCTAGATAAACACAAGGATACCGCACTACCGATTCCGTGGAATCGACTCATCGAAAAGAACCGACGGAATAAATATCAGACAAAACAAGATGAAAATATTCGTAAATTCCGCCGACAGAGAAGTCCGCACGTCCAAAAATGTCAACTCCGACCGCATCAAACTTCACGGGTGGGTGTCGGCAAAAACTGGCATACCTCAAGCGCCTGCCTCCGTCCCGATTGTACATTCGGAGCGCGCCGCAGCGCCTTATTATTATTTCAATCAGAGATAATTGGATACTTGTCACCATAAAAGCCTTGCTCTATCAGCCGTGGATCACGATTCCAAGTTGAGTTGCGAAAGATAAAATTGATAAGCTTCGTAGCAAGTGGCACGAGTTCGGCATATCCGATGCTTGATTTAAGCGATACGATGTATTGAGTAATATTTAAGGAGTTTTTTATAGCACAAGGGGTAAACTAGCAATCGGAGCCTTTTGATGACTATCGACGCCCATGAATATCAGCATAATTATACGGATGCGTTACCCACTTATCATACCCCCCCTCCCACAATGGGCCACCGGCTATTCACAAACCGCTCGAAACGCGCCAGGTACGCTGTCGCTTTACGCCAGTATGAAGTCAGCGAGAGGTACATCCCCGGTAGTGCCGGCCCAATTCCGTTGCATAGCAGGATGTAGTGTCATGCACCATGCACTACATCCTCCTATGTAGCATGGCACTACCTCTTCCTAAAATATACTTTATACAAGAAGTAATGAACTTTATATAATAAGCATATTGTGGTCCTGGGCATATTTCCCATGTAGCGGATGATGTACGTAACCTAACCAAGATTGCAGAATATATGCCGCATTGGCTTAGGCTTGATTCCCTAGTTATAGCAATATTTTGTAACATCGGATTGCTACCGAGGATTTGAGAAATCTTAATTAACTAATTAACTAACGAGACTGGTGGAAACTTAGACTTGTAGATTTGTAATCACACAACTTACTATGCAACTTTAAAGTCATAATTCAGTAACATTTAAAAGGAGAGAAGTCACCAAAGGTGCGGACCTTTGGTGACTACCGATGCCCATAAATATGCATATAAACATTATGTAGATTTCTACATTAATCCATTTCAATAGGCCAACGGAAACTCACACAACCCAAAAAAATGATAGCATAGCTGTTACTTCTATGCGGTATCGTCATAGGGAGAGGGGGACCTACCCGATCGTGTCAGCCCAATTCAGCTACAGAGCAGAAATAGTAACATCTGTTACACCCTTATCATCGTCGCCATTGTTCCATTCCGGATCGTTCAGTCTGATCTTTGTATAATGCAGCTCAAAACACATCGGCACATCCATCAATGCTCGACCGTCATATAATTTAAAGCAAATTGCATCTCGTAGAGTACACAAGTAATATTGTAGGACAAAAGGAATATGGCCCGCAACCGGCGCCGGACCAACCAGACATTTATAGCCATAACATAAAAATAATTAAAGCCAAAAATTGCCGACTCGTTTATTTAACACTTAATTGTTAGCACAAAGGTACCCATTCATAACTCAGCCCACCCAAGGGAGGAGAAACCGTCAGGTAAAAAAATCCTGGCGCCGACAAATTGCCGGCTAATACAAATTGTAGCGGGTTTTGTCTTGGACAATTGGTGTGAGATTGTTTTATTGCTGTACGTGTTATATCTGTACAAATATCATTCACAATTGTACTTTAGATTTTTTTATGAGGATCATTGTTGTGTACCCATTGAAAAACATTTCAATTATCACTGCTCTTCCTATTCCAATTTATATAGTGGCACACGAGTTGTCGGAATCTTTGTTTGCTGCTGACGCCCATTAATTATTCAATCTATACAAGAAATCTTCTCTATTTCTCCATATCACCCCAATGGACCACCATTAGTGGGAGCAATGGTCACTCCGCTTGCCGATATTAAGAGAACCAGAGGTTACCCCGACTTTGTGACAAGAGTAACAGTATGCTTTCATTTCTTTTTGTTGTTGGCGCGCGGAAACGCACTTACGCTCCATCACCGGGGTCGAGTGAGGTACCGTGATGTGTGTACAAAACCCACAACAACCACCGCGAGTACGAAACATCAAGGCATCTCGACGGCTTGTCAATACTCTAAAGAGGCGACTTCACCTCTGCAGACCCCATCAACTTTGGGACAGTGCAATGTGGTGAGGTTCCCATTCTCGTCCATTACTCCGTGTGCAAAAGAGTCTCCTCTTCCTACTCTTCAGTTCCCTCTTAAAAGATAGGGTAAAATAGGTCGCCTCCTCTTCCACTTTAATCGCCTCATCTTATAAGAGGGGTACAAAGAACACCATGGGTTCAATTGGCTTCGCCCAAGGTGTTTACGTTCACCCCAGGCTGCTAGGCCCCGCCGCCACGACAAGACTAGAACAATGGCAGGCGAGTAACATTATGTCTGACCAAGGTCCAGCTGTAGCGTCCATCTCTGCAGATAGTTTGCAAGTGATCACCTACGCCCACAGTAATCCCAACACAGAGGTCTCAAAGATGCGGGTCTTCTAAAGATGGGTAGGCTTTTTCTTGAAGATACCTAATACTTCTCGGTCCGGAAGTACCGTAGGGGGTGGCTGAGTCCATGAAGAAGTTGTGCGCGGCAAAAAGTGTTTTTTTATACTTATATACACGCGTTGGACGTTATAATTCTTTGGCGTAACAAGAGCAAAACTAAAATGTTGACTATAGCTGGCTTCAGAGTGTCAGTTTCGCGTGACGATGTACGCGCGCATCTTAAAAATTTACTCCCATCATTTTCCCCTAACGCGCCAAAAGAAGTATAACTTAAAAAAAATTGTCAAGATATTGCAGGGTCTACATACACAACCCTGGAGGAAAATCAGTTTTAAGTGTGCTACGAGCCACGCAGGAGTATATCTCCTCGTTTCCTGACTGCAAACAGTAGTCTAAAACTTCATAAATACCATATAAATTTGGTCTGACACAAAAGTCGAATCCGCCACCTTACTATCTGCGACTGAATATATCTGCCACGATACGAACCAGGTAACTTATTATTACATTTGTCTGTTGGCTTAATCTTTTTCCTCTATTATATCGCACCGCGAATATTTTCAACAGTGTTTGTCACGTCCAGGCAACTTTTTACTGACAGCAAGATCGGCATGCCAAGCGCATAGCTACAATATATTACGTTTAGTGATATATAAGTATTAGCATGAGAACATGGCGGAAAAGTGACGACACAAGAAATAATGATCGATGTTTAATTGACCACCGTACTGTCACCGTGACTAAAATGATTTGACCATACACAGATAATGAGTAGAAGCCAAAGTAAATTCGCAATAGGAATGTCTGTGACGCGAGTGAAAAACTAGTGTAATTATAAATTCCAGCACTAATTACTCTGTTCACTGTTCTGACCTCTGGGCGGATCTGGTGCCCACTGTGTGTGGTGAACTGTGGTTTAATTTCTACGTGCTTAACCATAATCTACTCAACAGTGGCATGATTTAGGAAACGCGTTATGTAAAGATATGATGAATATAATCAAAAAGATATGATGAAGATTATCTCTTTCTACTTCATAGTGCTTCACGTCTCTTACCGACCTTTTACATAAGGATCGTGTTAGTTCTCAAGCAGTAAACCCATTGATACTTTTTATTTTGTTTAAAGGGGTGAATGAGTAGATTTTGATAGTTATCAAAGACTTCCATTTGATGAATTTATGTCCGAAGTCCATAGATACCCGCATAGCTGTTATGCATGCCTCCAGCGGTCCACCAGAAAATGCTGCTATGATAAGTAATCGCATGATACTTTTTTATAGGACCTTCACAAGTGCTGTGAAAGAAGTAAAGCGAAGGACAATACAGCCTCATCGAATTGTAATGAGTGTCCTGGTAACAGCAAATTTAACTATGTGTGTGTTACCGGTGATGACACATGGAACTGAGACCTGGCCGCTAAATGTGGACCTCTGCAACATCTCTGTAACAACTGTACTTGGTATTTCTGCGAGAGGGCAATAGACATTGCTCGGAGATTTACAAAGCTGAAATGGCAATGGGCACGTCACATAGCTCGCACAACCGATGACCGTTGGGGAAGAAAGGTTTTCGAGTGGCAGCCTCGCAGTACAAGAGGGAGTGTGAGACGGCCTCCTTATTACCTGGTGAACTGACGGCTTGGTCAAAGTGGCGGGGAGCCACTGGATGCAAGTGGCTCGTGGCCATGGCTTGTGGCGCTCTGTCGCGGATGCCGATGTCCACCAGCGGAAGTCGTCCGGCTGATGATGATGAGCAAACCCCCCCCGCATCTCCAATGTTTCGCTCTGTATACCATGAGGTGGGTGAGTGGATACGATGACGATGATGAATTTAACTCTTATTATAATGACCAGAAAGACGAGACTCTGATGTCGGGGCCAGCTCGTGCGCGGTAGCTAAAATAGCCTCGGCTCTGACGTGAACTTTTGGCTCCTGGAGAGGACCATGACCGGATCCGAACGATAATAGAATAGCTCTATGCGAGCGAGGAATACCTAGTTTCTCGATTGCCGACCCAATTCAGCCATTATCTAGCAGGGCCTCTAACTATACTTTTTAACTAACACACGCTCGCACCTTCGCGCCAGTTCCCTAATGGTGTAGTCGAAGATAGCATAGGAATATATAAAAAAAATAATTGATAATTTGAGTCGCAACTGGTAAACGGTCGACCAACACTACGTTTTGCTAAGCGCGGCCTCCACTCCAGAACCTTACTGGCCCATCTGCTATCTGTTCTTCTCAGTGTGTGACCAGCCCATTGCCACTTCAGCGAGCCTATTCGTCGCGTGATATCGGATACTTTAGTTCTCTGCCTTATAACTTCTGTCTGTCCGACAGAAGAAGACATAGCACGTTCAATAGTCTGTTGAGCAACCGCAAACTTCTAAATAAAAATGCCATGTTCCGGCCCCGTAGGTCATCGCGAGGAGAACGCATTGGTTGAAGACTTTCGTCTTCAAGCTCTGCGGTAAAGGCGACGTGAGAATGTGACGAAGCTTCCGGAATGCTGCCTAACCCAACTAAATCCTTTTCTCGGCTTCCTTCTCGCAGCTGTAACTACCTACTTGAAATAATTGCCCGAGGTAGACACCTGGATCACCAGGAGGGAAGACGCTCTCCGTGCAGTAGCCGGTCCAGGATGGATGCGAGTGGCAGGAGATCGGTCGTCTTGGCGTTCATTGAGAGAGGCCTGCGTCCAGCAGTGGACCGATAAGGGCTGATAATAATGATGATGATGAATTGGAGTCAATTTTCTAATCATACATTTTAACGTTACTACGCCCCGGAGAATGAGTTTGTAGTTTGTAGTTTTTAAACGTAACATAATAGTGGGCCCGGCGACTGGCTGCGGCAAATTACATGTCAGTTCGTTTGACCGAAGCCGTGTATCGGCGCCTCGTTGCGGAGCCGTCATTACCGGCGAGGGGCAGACCCGACCTGCCCACAGACCGACCTCGCCTCAGTCACGACCAAAATATACTTCGTCATAATTAATGCTTACTTACTTAGTCATTATTTTTTTGTGATTATTTAGGGTTTCTTTTGTTATTTAGTAGTGCAAATGTTGATGTATATATATTTTATGTAATGCATTTTTTTACAGAATAAGGGGACAAACGAGTAATCGGAGCCTTTTGATGCAAATACGTTGCCTTATCACCCCCCTCCCCTCCCCCAATGGGCCACAGGATACTCACAAACCGCACGAAACGTGATAGCGAGGTTGTCACTTCACGCCGGTATCAAGTGATCGAGAGGTACTTTCCCGTTCGTGCCGGCCCAGTTCCTTTACATAGGAAGATGTAGTGTCATGCACCCTTCCAAAATCATCATAACATTTATATTATTATAATAATTATGTTGGAGGAAAGAGTAGCAGTGAATACTGTGCTGTATGAGGACGCAGGAGCCGTCGCAGATTAAGAGGAGAACGAGAAAATGGCAACACGTCGGATTATGCGGATATCTGTGTGCATTAGTAGTCATTAGATACTACTGATTTCTTTGACACCATTCGGTATCAGACTTATACGATGTATAATGAAAGTCAATATCTATATATCTAGAAAGCGTCAGTAGGTATTGGTAGCATAATAACTTGCTAGTTATTGAATTACAGCGGCAGATCCAGCGGCATCCCAAGAACAATGTAAACGCCTATGATAATTTTACTCAACTGTGTCAGAGTGATGTAATTTATAACAACACCTCCTTATATCATTCTCATAACAGGGTAGACAGAGAGAACTGAGAGCCACGTATCATAACCTTACAGATCGCTTCCTCAGAATGTCCTCCTTTTTTATATAAACATCCGAATATACAACCACCTTCGGCCAATAGTTACGCCGTAAATCTGATCCGATCATCGTATGTCTTGGTATTCCCCGGTACCTTCATCCTTCTAAGTTGGCATTGTAAAATCAGATTCCTTAACCTTTTATCTATTATTCTTTATACATACAGAGCAGGAATTCACTTTCTGCATATCTGAACCAACAGAACATGCCCTTTTTCATTTTCACACCGCCAATTTCATGCAAAAATAACGTTCTTTTATATAGTTGATGGAGTGTATTGTCATTTTTTTGATGGAAATTCATGATATCGCTTAGTGAATAAAGTCTATTTTTAGACAATTTCCACTATTTATTACATAATAATTCTTACTTGTGTTCGCTAATCACACTATCCATCTATACCAGTTTCCACTATTTATTACATAATAATTCTTACTTGTGTTCGCTAATCACACTATCCATCTATACCAGTTTCCACTATTTATTACATAACAATTCTTACTTGTGTTCGCTAATCACACTATCCATCTATACCAGTTTCCACTATTTATTACATAATAATTCTTACTTGTGTTCGCTAATCACACTATCCATCTATACCAGTTCCGACAGTCCCCAATTCTTTATATGTCAAATATTTACAACCAAATAGAAACTGGATGATCTACTTAAGATAGGCGAATGTGTCATTGAAAGGCTTCAGACAAATTATAAACGTAGAATAACGTTTCTATAATACTGAATCAGGTATGGGAAGGACTGTACAAATTGTTTGAAAAAACTGAGGACTTCCAATAAGGAACACTAAATGGTTGTGCTTTATAGGGATTGTAGAAAGCTGTGAGCTGACGACCTGTCTAGGTCTAGATTACTGTTGACTGACTGATATTATCATCAGTAGTTAGAGGTAGTGTCATGCTGCATTTAGCCGAACGGGGCCACTGCTGAACACCGGCCTCCCCCATAGAGCGCCATCGGTCATGAAATTACATTATATCATGGAAATATCTGACGTTTTAACATAAAATTCCCTTTTTTAGTTTCGAGTAAGTGTATTGAATTGTCTTTCGTACTCAACACGCAACATTTTTTGTTATTTAACGTCAAAAAATATTGATACATAATTAAGACGAGTATAATTTGGGTATAATTTGTAAGGATTAGAGATTATTCTTAACAAAGAACAACAAAAATTATAGTTTTTGTCTCTACATAAACATTAACGTTAACGACCATATTTTTGTTATACATTAGCAATGATATCATATTCAGATAATAGCTGTGTTAATCATTAGGAGGTAAGGATAGTTATAACGGACAAATAAATAAACCATGGATATTATCTTCCATCTCTATAGCCCTTTATCCGTAACTCATAATCTATCAACTGAGCCAATTATTGCCTTATATCGGTGATCTGTATGTCGTAAACAGACGAGTTGCAGCGTGGAATGAATTTAAATGAGTGCAGTTGAAGCCTGCACGGGCGGCCATGTTGTATCGTGACGTCAGAGGGCGGGGCCACAGCAGTACCGCCCACCGCCTCGCGTTAACTTTTACGATTGTTACCACGTGTGTTTTTGTGGCCTTTTATTATAACGTGTATTAGTAATTTAGGTTATCAAGATGGTATTTATATAGTGTCAATGTATATGATTTAGGATCGTGTGGACGAAGTGTAAAAAAATCTGAAGTCTTAATTGAACATTATAATCTATAATACGTGTAGAAAAAAAACCTCTCCTGTAAAAGCTTTCGCGAATGGACGAATCGGAAGTTAGGTACAGTTGAAGATTGATATGGAGATAATTTGCAGAAAACTAATATTTCGATATAATACATTAAAAATATTACTTTAACAAAATAACACGATACACACTAGGCACGGACACCATGATTAAACTCATGTATTAGGTACACAAATAGACGTACAGTTGAACACGATATAATGGGTTATGAATTTAGATGACATTTACAACAAGCCTTTATTTAAATACACATTATTTTATAATTGAGAACCATTTTAGATCTCCGGCCAATCTCTAGTTGTAGCGAGTTCATGCACCAATGCTATACGTAACAAATCTTTTTTATTGGATTGATATTTTTACATAAAATTCAATCTGATTCACAAACACCGCTTTTAATTAGTTCAAAATAAATACTAGAATTTATAGGTAATCTATAAATATATATTTAAAGGAAAATTACATAAGTAATGATAAATGAAGCCGGTGCCAAGACAAGGGCAGGTTTGCTAGGTCCTACTAAATCGCTCCAACTATGCGGCGAATATGCATATAGGCAAAATAACATGCTTGCTAAGGGTACCTCGCAAGCATGTTATTTTTCAGAACCTTATTGATAGATCACATAAATGTAAACTTTTTTGAATGTATACGGTAACAAACTAAAAATCGGAGCACTTTTACGATTACTGACTGCAATGGGCATCCGTATAATCACTGTGCCGATGCGTTGCCCTCCCTGTCTCTCTCCCTCACCCAATGGTCCACCATATACTTAGAATCCGCACAAAACGCGACACTTTGACACAAGATGTCACTTTGTGCCGGTATCATGTGAGAGTGAAGTAACTCGCCAGCTGTACCGGCCCGATTGCGCTGCAATGTAGACCACGTACCACAGAAACCATATTAGCAACTATTAGCATTTATGCTAATGCATTATAAAAAATAAACTTATCATAAGTATCATTAATCATAATAAAATTGTTAAAAAATCCTCACGTACATAACATTAGTATACTTGCATACCCACATAGAACGAGAAATATAAATCTATTTCTTATTCCTTGCAATAGGAATGCCTTCATAACATTCGTGCAGCAGATAGCCGGTACAGCACGAGCACAGAAGGAGAACCTTTTGAGTCGATTGAGCGAGAAATATTCAGCAATAGACAGATTACAGCTGAACTAATATTTGTTATCCTTTGTAAAATAATACTCAGTGATTAAAACTTTGTGTTATATAATCGAATTATGATAATATATATTCAAACATTGTGAAGGATCTAATATATCAGGCGATTATTAATTTATAATCTGAAATCAGAAGTTAAGGAGAGAAGATAACGCGAGCAGCGGCGACACAAGCTTTCAGCAGTTGACTATGACAATGGTATAGGGGGGGAAGCTGGCAACTGCACCTTGTTGACGGCTACCGACGCCTATATAGATCCTTTCATTTGTCATGCGTATACGTGGCACTTCCTTCCACCTCCCACCCACTCGGCCGTGACGACGATAATAAAGATGACGATGATGATGATAGTAAAGAACACCATCTACGTAACAGATAATAAAGATGACGATGATGATGATAGTAAAGAACACCATCTACGTAACAGATAATAAAGATGACGATGATGTTGATAGTAAAGAACACCATCTACGTAACAGATAATAAAGATGACGATGATGATGATAGTAAAGAACACCATCTACGTAACAGATAATAAAGATGACGATGGTGATGATAGTAAAGAACACCATCTACGTAACAGATAATAAAGATGACGATTATGATGATAGTAAAGAACACCATCTACATGACAGATAATAAAGATGACGATTATGAT
>JAFELO010003020.1:34819-47328 GCA_017140195.1 Eumaeus atala
CTTTTTTATATGTGTGCTCATCTGTCGACGAGACTAGGTTGAGCGTCCGAGTAGAGCGTGAGCTTGTTTCTAAGAGACACGATACATTTAGCTTTTATTTGATAATGAGGTATATGTGAGACGTACCGCGCTTTATTACTAACTTGGTTATGTGCTCTTTGAAGGTGAGAGTACGATCAATAGTAACTCCGAGCGCGTGTGGGACATTTTCCCGGACATTTCTCTCCCGAGAGGCAGTACGGGCACTGAGGCGAACCTCATAGAACGGATCAGGTTGCAATTTTATCCCCTGGGTGAAGGGAGGTCCGCATATACTGCTGATTTCCGCACTTGAGTGCGAGGCCATTTACGGCCTAAGGGCTCAGGGGGGAATGGGCATAGTTAGGCCTCATGTGTCGTGTCGTGTGGTATGTCTGTTTTGTGGGTGAGTAGTGGGGTGGCTGTCTTATGAATGTGCATGTCCTCGTCTGGATTACCAGACACGCAGACCCTAGTCCGCTAGGTCGATCACGGGGGGCGAGTTCACGCGGGTACGGTCTCCCGTGAAGTGGTCTCGCGTGCTGTGTAGTCGACAGGAGGTCGTGTAGGTGAGCATGCGGTCTATTGTCTGACCTATTAAACATAGTGCTCGACTAACGAACCACAAACTCCGCCAGCAATTACATCGGCAAGTCTCGCGCGATCACCTCGTCACGCATGTAGCGACCGGCTCCCGTGATGACCCGTAGGGAGATATTTTGCTGGGCTTGCAGGCGCTTTTGCTGTCCAGCCCCTACGGCAATCGGTCCACCATACGCTGCGTACGCCTAGTTACGAGCTCCGGCTTTCGAGATGACGTTGTGTAGGCGCTATCACGGGAAAACAGTGCGAGCATGATATACGTCTTTCCCGAGTGCTTATTCAGCATGGGGATGTCGTTGGTAGAGTCCGCATTAAGGCAAAGGGGATGGATAGCTGCCTTCTGGCAGTCCGGCATGCATGGCCTTTACTGAGGTGTGTCTGCACTTCACCACATCCCGGAATGTCCTACCTTCCAAGAATAACGCCACTAGTCTCACAAACGCCAGCGGGACGCCGGCGTCCACCAACTTGTACAAGAGCTCCGGTTGCCACACCCTATCGAAGCTCTTCTCCTTATTGGGAACTACCGTGATAAAGTCTCCCCTTGTTCATCTCTACAGACAAGTGGTGGAACAACCGCGTCAGTTACAAAGTGTGTGACAGCTGCGTTATCGGCTGGTACTTCCGGGCAGGCTTTGGGGTTTCCCCGACTTTGACAGAGCGATAACCCTCCCCTTTTAACAAGTCACCGGAAAGTGGATTCATGATTTGAGTGAGAGCCACGGCTGTACACCTGGACATCATTACCAGCGCTGTGGAGGGGGGGGGATGTCATCGGGGCCTGGAGCGTTGCTTCTCGTGAGGCTCCGAGTAGTGGAGACGGGCTCTGAAGGAGCTCTCGGATATGGCTTTACACCTGATCGTGATACTTTGTGGATGGTGACCACACTGGATGTGGTGAAAAATGTGTGTATAAATGTGATGTTATCGCCTCAGCATGAGCTTTACCTCCGTAATGTTTAGCGCCTGTGGTGTATAGAAGAGAACTGGTGGTGGTTTTAGGCCTCGTGAGACGTCTGTTTAAGGCGTTCTGGTCTGTGTCGTTTTGCCCCACTGTGGAAGAATGTACTCTCTAAGCCTGCTCCTCAACACTCCCTCACCTTCACAGTCAGTACATCGGCCATTTTCTTCAGTGTGGATTTGATCCTCTGGCAGCGGTTGCGAGTAGGTCCAGAGTTTCTTCATCTGTCGTTTCCTCTGAAGGTCCGCCAGAAGGCTCTGGTGGAGCTCACCTCGCCTGCGCATTGTTACCGGTACTGTAGTAATTGCCGTTGCCTGTGTCTCTCGGATTTTATCCGCAAAATAGCAAGCAGCAGCTTTCACCCCGTCTAGATTGGACAACTGCCCGACGATGGTAAAATCGGCTAGCCTGTCCCGCTATAAAGCCTAGTCGATTCTCTCTCTGGTCCGCACGCCTGCCTTAGGAATTGGCCCAGTGTGTTGAGGATTATAAGGGGGTTGTGTATCGAGTTCGTCTTGGACCTCTATTTTGGCTGTACACTTAGGGTTTTGGTGTATAGTGATGTCTTCAACATCCGGGTTGTGCAGAGGTTTCCTTGGTAAGTGGGTAGGGGCATGGAAGCCCTTTCACCGTATGACAGCGCTCTTCGGAGTCCTATAGTGATTCTGAAACACTTCACTTTCTTTTGTTTTCTGTGCCGTAGACGGTTATGGGGGCAATGATGCGTCTAGCTACTATAGTTAAGCACATAGCTGCTATTTTCAGTGTCGACTTCTATACTAAAGTATGCGAACGACTCACCGTTCGCAGTGATGGCCCGCTGGACATTAGCATGAGATACCCTGATTGTCCTTAGACTCTTGTTTCTCTACAGTACACCCGCCCGTAGTGGGAGGGGGACGGTTCTCTCCAATCATGATAGCTTGACGAGCTCTTCCACCCCCAATGATAATGCAAGGCCAAATTAACTGCCTCGCTCAAGCTGCCCCAGAAGTCAGAGTTAGGGGGGGGGAAAGATTTCTTAGCCTCTCGGCTTCTTCTTCTTTAATAACAATCAGGATGCATGCTCCCCATCTGCGAGAGAGTGGGGTCTTTTAATCTATCGACCACAATTCTCACCGTCAACCGACGTGTCTCACATTAACCGATGAAGCTACACTGAACATCTTCGTTAGCATAGAGCCGCGTGGAAAAAATTACGGTTGCCCACCGAAATAGGGAATAATGAGATAATACTCGTAGAAGGTACACTTGCGTCCGCGTTATGCGTCTATTATAATATGACGTCACTACAATATGATGTCCTGCGTAGAGGACGGTATTACTATTTTCTGATCTCGTCTCTTGTAATGAGTAGTACATCTTGTTGGTGATTAGTAACAATCCCCACCTTCTTTCGAGCCTCATAGCGGTGGGGCTCAGTAGCCTGGGGTGAACCCAGGTGAAGCCAATTGACCATAGGGAGGTGCTCTTTGTATCTTATATGCAGAGGGGATTAAAGAGCTGGAGGAGGAAACACTCTTTGTACCTTGTTTTCCCTCATCAACAAGAAATAATAGTTAGTAATAAAGGACGAGACCTTATAACAAATTATTGTAATCTCATTGTTCATCGAAAATGTATTCTGCAAACAGCTTTTAAAAAGATTCGAAGGGTATTTATTTCTTGTTACTAAAGACGAATTTGACATGTCGGATTAAAAAAAAAAATGTTTTACTAATACTCAAAATAACAGTTTTGCTGCAAGGCGTATATGTATAACATTCTCGACAAAAAGACAATATGTGTCAACCAAGGTCAAAAAATTCGCATACAAAGCGGCTCATTTATTCAGGCATGACCTGGACGTCCAAATGTTGGAATTATACGCGGGCCGAACTGCAAACAACTGCATATAATGTCCCTCGTACATCACTACGTCTCCAGACATCGGCTTCTGTGTTCTATGATTTATTCATGAGTTTAGTTGATGTTTCTTTATACAGAATAATTTTATCATTAATAAATCCAAGGAGACAGCACGACGTGCCAATGTAATGTTACTTAAGCGTGATGTTATTTTAAAATATGCGTGGCACTATCTCTTCTTATAGTCCGTTTGTCTTATATAAGATTCACCAAATAATATGGACTAAAGTGGCATATTTTATTTCTGTAGTAAGTAATACGAATAGAAACGTGACTCTATTATCGGATCCGCGCAGGTCCTTGTAGGAAAGTTCATTAGATACAATAAATTGACGAGTTGCAATAGGTAAAAAAATCAGTTATGACTGCAAGATTAAAAAAAATTACATAACAGAACGCCGAATATAATCTTTCTTAGAGCCCACTGCCGATAGTAAAACGGATGCGCCAAGTTTAGGGTTATTACGCAACATCATGTACAACAACAAATAAAAAATATAAATGTTAACTAAACATATTATGATCATGTCGCGCTTTTGTTATGAACAGCATGCAAATATAAATAAATATTAACACTTTTTAGTCATAGACATTTAAAATGTACAACATCTAAATATAAATACTAAATAAATGTTATGACACAGAAGTAATAAATAATTATTTTAGATATAAAATTAATTTGTCATTTAACCAACATTGTAATCACCTTATATCATCATCAATTTTTATGGATCCTTTGCTAGATTTTTATCTTTTTTGTATAGAGAGGCAAACGAGCAATTGGAGCCTTTTGATTGACTGGCGACGTTCATACAAATTCGCATTATTATCATGCGTTGCCTGTCTTTTCTTCTCCTTTCCAATGGGTCACCGGCTACTCACAAACTGCATGAAACGCGACAGCGCAGCTGTTACAGCGGTAGTATCTCGCGCGAGAGGTACCTCCCCGGTCGTGCAGATCCAATTCGTCTTCAATGCACCATGGCACTGTCTCTTATCTGAAATATGCCACATTATTAACATGAATGGAGACCTCGTATCATGCTGTCAAAAAATTAACAGTCCTCAAGCAAAGCCAAGACCGTAATTCTAAGAGCTCTAACTGTAAAGGAAAACTCCTACTTACATACTACTACAGAGCAGTAAAGTTTTGTGATTGTCATTGTGGTGTTTGAGATGCGTCAATTTGGTGTTAGGTGTAGTTTTACTATACGTCCCTTCAGTTACAACAACATAGTTCCTGTAACATGCCTATTGCCATTATCTGTTGCAGCAAAGCGGTCATGTCACGATAATTACTTTTTTTCCTGACCACAATCTCACCAAGACTGCGGCAGCACACAGCAGTAAGTAAAGCCTGCCAGGTAACACTCATGTTCATCAGCGGATATATAAAGCCATCAGGTGTCCAGCTAGAGTTATATAAAGGTGAATGCATCGCCATTTGAATATTTCATAAGCGTCGCCCTCTATAAATCTGTTGACAGCCAACTTTTTTTGGGCGTAATAAAATTTACACATTTTGTCGATTTTATAAATAAGTGCGTCTGGCTTAGTGTCGCCATTATACTCGAGAGCGACTCTAAGTAGTGCAGCGTCTAGATCATTTGTCATGGAAAACATGAATGTTTCATGGCAGAGTTTAGACCTTTAAGGACCTCCGTTATTGTTTCAGACATCTCATGAACTACATGTTACGATTACTTAATACGTGCTTCAAGCTTAGGTAGTACAATGCTACACAGGAGGAGGTAGTGCCATGCATTACAAATTTGGTAAGAGAATACTTCTCAGTTGTCGAGCTGCCCTGTTACTAAAAGATCCGGGGCATCTCAGTATAGGCTGTCCCCGGTACTCGCGGGATTTTAGTCGGTGGCCAGTTCAGTTTTAGGAAGATATCCTATCACTGGCTTCTCACAAACCACACGAAGCAAGACAGCACATATCTACAACGGTATCATTTGAGTGAGAGATACCACGTTGTACCGGCCTATTTCGGCTGCAATGCAGCATGTCACGGCCTCTTACTTGTTTAATGTGTAAATAAAATTGAAAAACTTCAATACGGATTTCTATAAAATATATAACTAACAACCAATGAAAGCAAATTTAAAACAAAAACGAAACATTAACTCTCACATGACGTATTGATGTCTTAAGTTTACGCGAGTGTTACTCATTACAATAAAACTACTTTACGGATTTTTTCGTGGTTTATTTAATTATTTAACTAGCTCGACGTTTTTGAAGCTTTACAGCAACCAATGCATGCAGTCCACCCGTGGTTGCTTTAAATCTTCTGACACGTCGGGCTAGAGAAATAATTAAATGAACCGCGATAAAATCCGTAACAGAAGTTTCATAGTAATAATAATATATGACAGCCAGCTACGACAGCTACAAGTAATTTGTAATGTCAAACGTATCCGTGTGAAATGTAATGTCGAAGTCAAAATATGGTTGTGATGTTTCAATAATGTTCAAATGTATTAACAACTTCACTAATCATGACGTCTAGATGATTGTCTGACTCATTGTATGCGTCGAACAGCTGTGTTCATTGTTTTATGGTTCTAACTCGATGTAATTTATTTTTATTTTATATGGTGTTTTTGTAAGATGTAGTGCCATGCTGCATAGGAGGAGGTAGTGCCATGCATAGTGTATGACACTACATCCTCATATGCAACGGATTTGGGCCGGCACGACCGGGGAGGTACCTCTCGCTCAGTTGACACCGCCGTAAAGTGACAGCCACGGTGTCGCTTTTCGTGTGGTTTGTAAATATCCGGTGGCCCATTGGTGGGGGAGGTGAAAAAGGAGGGCAACGCTTCGGTATAGTTATGCTGATGTTCATGGGCGTCGGTACTCGTTGAAAGGCTCCGATTACTCCTTTGTCCCCCTATACTATATATAAAAAAAGATGACCAACGAGTAGTCGGACCAATATACACTTCCATTTGTCCCCTCCAATGAGCCACCGGCTACTCGTATATTCCAGAAAATGCAAAGCATTCTATTGCTCTTTGACGGTATCATTTGGGCGGGAGTTACCTCCACGTTCCGGCCCAATTCAGCTGCAATGTAGCGTGGCCTTGACTGGAATTTTCTTCCGGCTTACATAAGACTGGCGTGAAATGCCCGTGACGTGCAGATTTTGCGAGTTCAGTGGCGCGTTCGATATTTTCTATTCGGATGTCTATAGGCATATTCACTTTGGTGAATGAACTGGAATTTACCATTTGAACGCGACTGCTCGTCTGCCGACTAAAATTACAAAAGGAACTAAACAATGAATGTATGAGAGCTATGTAAAGTTACGGAAATATATGAACTAGAAGATATTCAAATATTCCAGGATAATGTAGAACAATGCATTAGGTGGTCGATACGAGTATTTTATAGAAAAATATGTGGTAATATATACCGTGCTATGTTGGAAGGTAGAGAAAGTACCCACGGAACACTATGTGAGAATAATATTATATTGCCAAAATTGCAAAATCGTTTCCAGCGAATTGCCACTTAAACATATATAACGAACATTGATTTGTCCACACCTCTCACCTGGCTACCATTTCGATAAAAAAATATGCATACGCATAAATAAGACACAATATAAAAAAGCGAGGTGAAACTGTCGCAGATATTCATGCCAACATGATTGCGTTTATGTTACGACCACTTAAGGAGAAACAGACGATAGAAATAAAAATGGAATCTCAAAGCCTTGCACATAAATGGGGCTGCCGCTTAACATTTTATTACGTCATTTATTTTATTTTATGTCACAAGTTTTTTAACGTTCCGTTTTGCAAGCGCAATGAGATATATAAAAAGATAATTTACAGTACTTATAGTATTATGTCGTGGGTAACGTGGCAGAGGATGTAAATTACGATATTACGGCCTATGATGTCAATGTGTAATTTCTTGTACACATTCATTATCATCAGTTCAGTGTCCTCTGTTTAATAAATAACAATTTCTAAATCATATAGTCTCTAAGGCCCTTTTAAGGATTTAGGTAATATATACCAGAGAGGTCTGGTCTGTCTGCCTCGTGGTGTAGTGTTAGGCATGTTTAACCACAGATATGAAGTCCTGGGTTCCATTCCCGGGTCGGACCATAGCAAGGTGCTACGGGGATTTACCAATTTCTAATAACAGATCGAAGTTAGAAAGTTGGCGGTGTTACGCCCCGTGCCTCCGAGAGCACGTTAAGCCTGACCAGAGCTGCCACTGCTACCTATGCTATGTCATACTAATGAAGGTTTTGTTTCCACTGTATATTGGAACAATCTGTTATTGCACGATTCACTTTCAGATACTATAATGAATTGTTGGACATGATACATAAGTATTATTTACTCGAATAAATAGGTGCAAAAGAAAATTCAAGATGTCTAGAATATATTTTTCCTGTTATTAAAATATTATAATAAAAATATAAGTACTTAGCTAAAATAATCTATTGTTTAAGTGCTCTTATACTTCATATTGTTAGAATTAATAAAAATAAAAATAAATTAAATATTATAAAACTAATATATTCAAAAGAAGGAAATGTAGACTTTCTTGTTCTTGGAAGAAGGAAAAAAATCCAGTTGAATATTTCATCTCATAAAATTCGCATTACATGTAACAGCACAGATAATTAACATACAAAACGCAATACATGTCCAAACTAGCAATAAACATTTACAGAAATACGATAATATGAATTCATTCGCTGAATGAAATTTGAAGCAAACAATAAAGTAACTTAAAATATGATCCATAAAATGTTTGTCTTATCTCGCAATATTTTATTCAAACGGTCGATATCAAAAGAGAATATTAAGTTCACAATAACGATAAGTAGCCAGGCGCGGTGATACCGACATGACGACATAACGACATAACGACATAACGCTAAACGTCGCTGATCGTAGCCCCGCTATTTATTATAGCTTCGAGTATTATCGGCTTATTATAAATTTTATTCTGCCCTCGCGATTATTTAATATATATTAGTATAATATATTAACTTATTAGTATTATTGTTTGTGTATATTATTCCGAAATAATATCTATTTTTATCGTGTATTAAACTTGGGTGAATTTAGTCTTTTTATAGGCATTGTCTATATCGGTTTTGAAGATTATTATCATTTCATTTTTGAAATTATGCTTATTCTGTGGTTACACGGGGAAGCAGTTTATGAGATTTAGGCAGAGATACGTTGTGCTGGAATCCAGCTTTAGAAGAGCTTTTAAATGAGTTTCCTGTTAAAATTGTAGCGAGCGTACGTAATGTATGCTTTTTGAACCTACTCTGATCTTACACAGAAACCTGGAACATCAATCAAGTTATTCTAAAGTTCAGTATTAAAAAGTGTTTTTAGTTGTTTGAAACTTAATTCCACAGAATAATAATATTCAGAACGATTCTTAAACATATCAACGTAAACAAAATCATAACAACATTTTTGGGAGACGTTTGTACACACTTATGTACGTACGCTACCCACGTTTGCTTTTTCAGTGTATCATTATAATAATAATAAATTTATAATACATTTCCATTTTGCATTATAAATTAATTATTATTATAATGATACACTCCATATAAACAGACATCTTCTGAATCTTTTTGTAGTTAAGTGGATTAGTGTAATATTAAGTGATGCTTTCTGTGTCAAAGTAATATATTCACTATTTACTCCATAACGAATGATGAAATATTTTCTACGTGTTGACCGTGATCAGATTTTGAACAATTTATTTTGATTTATGGAAGTAAAAACTTCTTTATAGGCGTTAGGCGGGGTAAAATGTTATGAGTTCGCGTCAGTAAACATCCTCTACGTAGAACACGTGGCAGCACGCAACTCGCGGCAGGTACATGTAGCTATTTCCGCCCCTAGTACTAAAGTTTTTTTAAATTTTCTTGCTACAGACAATTTTAGGATGTTTTACTTGAAACTCACTTTCATACAAATCATTTTTTTTTAAATCGTCGAAAAAGATTTGAGGACGTTGCCCAAATTATCTGCAGGATTTGTGACTTTATTGTTACTGTGTTCCCTGAGAAATGTCCCGAACACGCGCCACGGGGGCTGGCTTCGTTCGCGCTCAGTGAAATCGAAGCGAGTCAAAGCGTAGGGTCGTTACGTAGAATGTCGGTGTGTTGTTGTTTTATAAATCATTAATATAATAACTACATCTCCTTGCTCTGCCCAAACACCTCGCGGCGGCGGGGCTATGCTTATTAATGTGCCACGCAGATCATAAACTTATAGATACAATCTCTGTTTAATATCATTATATATTTAACACAATCCTGTTATTAAATTGCTTAGACTTTACTTCTCAATACTTTGCTACACCTAAGTAATATATTTATGCAGCTGGTCAACAAGAAAGGTGTTAGTGTACATTATTTAAGTGTCACTGGCAATGCTGCTGCTGGGTTTTTTAATAGTTTCTTTTATGTCACTTTCATATAATTGTATTGTATTTAGTGTATTAAATAGTAAGTTAAAAACTATTGCAGTAGGTCCATTAGTCGGTTCCCCACCAAGGCTCAAGCTTTACCGTGGCGGTGGGGCTTAGTGGCCTGGGGTGAACCCAGGTGAAGCCTACTGATCGGAGGGGGGTTTTTGCACCCCTCGTATAAGAAGAGGGGGCTTAAAGATCAGGAGGAAGAATCGCCCTCGGTACCCCTCTTATAAGGAGAGGGGACCAAAGAGCAACAGGAGGAGGCGCTTTTGCGCATGGGGCAAGGGGCGAGGATGGGAACCTCACCCCACTGCACTGTCCCTAAGTCGGTGGGGTTGTCCTGTAGTGCGAAGCAAACCCATCTGTGGAGGTGGAGTTGCTCCCTTAGGGGCTGACTAGCCGTCGAGGTGCCCTGACCACCAAGGGCGGCACTGATGGCACGCGCGGTGTTTTTGTGGGTATTCGGCACTATAATGTGCCGCAAGTCCCACACACCACTTGATCTCACCCAGGGCCAGTGAAGGGGCGTAATATAGTGGAGGTGTGACATGAAGGCTGGCTATTACCTCTCCGTAGTTTGCTCCGCCTCACCGCTCTGTAGTTTGCCGCGGAAGAGATAAGGCAAGAGAGAGCAACACATCTGGAAATCATCTGGTTGTGCAGAACTATGGTCATATCTGCTTGCCATCTGTTTATTAAGCCATTCATTTTCCTTCTATCATGAAAAAATAAGTTTATGATAGAGTAAACACAAGTAGATAATAATTTACATGCAAAAAAATCTCGGCAGCACAATTACTCTATACTCGATATTTAATCACACGACTGGCTGACCCATTAAACCACTATTAAAGCATTTACATATATGATAAATAACCCATAAACGTCGATCGGCCCACGGCAATATTAATTATGTATCTGCCAGCGCCTGCGCACTTATCATGTCTCATAATAGTCTTGTTAGCCGACTCCTCATGTTGATTTTTCTGATGCTTATCTTTATTGTGAGGGTAACGCAATAATTCATGAATAAATGCGTAAGGTATATTATACGGGACAGGCAAGTTGATTTAGCTGCTATAAGAGATTATGTTAAGGAGTGATTGGTCGAAGGCAACATGATTCTTTACAACTTTTCGTTCTGGCTGACTGGCCATTATTTTCTCGTGGTCTATTAGTAATGTCGAAGAAGAGTTCTCGTGGTCTCTTGGTAATGTCGAAGAAGACTGGCCAGTCACCAAGGTTGATGACATTTCCTGGTATCTCAGCAGAGACGCCGATGGCTCCTGCGTGGCTTTATACCTTGTTTGTTATAGCCATGAATCCCCATACTCACAGGATCTCTTCCAGGAAATATAAGGATTTCACATGAAAAAATAAGCAGTGTCGTGTGATCAATGTAGAATGTAGACTGATTTTGAAATTATTTTTAATTTATAAATACACCTTTTTTAATACAAAGAAATATCTATACGAAGAACGTATTATTAATTTCACTAAAAAGATTTCTTTTTAAAATCGCCGCTAGAGCACTCCAACTTCCAAACAAACTGTCACAATCAAGTATACATAGCTCCCGTTCTACGAGGATGGATCTGAAAGTTCTAAGCCCGACCAAGAAAGTGAAAGAAAAGTGGATCTAAATTTATTTTTATTTTTCAACAAAGCCTCCATCTAGCTCAACACACTTCTTCCACCTGACCTGCAACTTGTTTATCCCCTCTAAAAAAGAAAGATACCGGAAGGTCGGCGAAATAATCGTTTACTGCGACTATCAGCTCATCTTTGGTAGAAAATTTCGAGCCACCCAAATGTTTTTTTTAAATTTGGACATAAATGATAATCCGAGGGGGCTAAATCCTGCGAATAAGGTGGGTGGGACAGCAATTCGTAGCCACAATCATGGATTACAGACATTGTTTCAACCGAAGTGTGAACACGTACATTGTCTTGATGAAACAAAACATTCTTACGCAACATTCACGGCCTTTTTTCTTTTATTTCTTCCCGGAGTCTTCATAAAAGGTTACAATAATAACTTGAATTTATAGTTTCACCTTTCGGAAAATAATCTACAAAAATAATGCCCTTCGCATCCCAAAAAACAGAAGCCATGATTTTGTTAGTCGATAAAACTACCTTAGCCGTTTTTGGGGTAGGAGAGTCTGATCTTTTCCACTGTTTGGTATGTTGCTTTGATTTAGGAGTATGGTGGTGAAGCCAGCTTTTGTCCATGGTAACAAATCTAGACAAAAATCCTCGGGATCAGTCTCAAAAAGTTCCAAACATTCTCGCGAAATTGTGTACCGAACTCGTTTTTGTTCAGCTGAAAGCAACCTCGGGTCCCAGCGAGCAGAAACCTTATGGAACCCCAACTCTTCCGTTATTATGTGTTACACCGGGCCATAACTAATGTTTGTTATCTCAGCTATCTTACCAATGGTCAAACGTCGGTCAACCAGTACGAGATCACAAATTTTATCTATGTTTTCTTTCGTGATAGAGGATGTAGGCCTTCCACTCCTAGGTACATCTT
>JAFELO010003020.1:52049-69093 GCA_017140195.1 Eumaeus atala
GGGGTGATAGGAGGACAACGCATCCGCATGATGAATCGCAATATGGCAAAGATTCATTGATGTACGAAAATATAAATATTATATTGTATTTTAATTTCGGCCTCCTGAACATTACATATTACAATTACAATAAGTTAAATTTAAAGTATGCCAGGACAGCTGCTACTTGTCAATAATTTCTGCAGCGTTACAAGGATTTACTTTAATATTTTTTTCACATTTTATTACATTATCGAAGTTTCCAAAATCATCAAAACGGTTTAGAAAATATTATATAGCCTTTGCACAACATTGATAATGTAGGAATGGTAAAGTAATTTTTATATAGCCTTTGCACAACATTGATAATGTAGGAATGGTAAAGTAATTTTTAAAATCGGTCCAGTAGCCTCGGAGTCTATTCAGTCAATTGATGCATCCTCTTTATAATATAAGTACAGATCAATGTTTTATTAATGTAAGAAAAAGTCAAACTAATTAGATTACCAATGTCGTACAAGAAATGTCAATTACTGATTATCAATTTGAAAACAAAAATAATCAATGTTTAAAAATACCATTACATCACACAGAAGTGTATATGAATGAAACGAGCAATTGTTTCAACTATATCAAATAAATATTATGTGTACCATAATTTTCTTTTTATATTTATTTAAGGTCGTTTTATAACAACTCAGGTCCTTAACGATCATGGTATCAACTTAAATAGATTTATAAAATCGAGTGTATGTGTGCATCCCTCTCCAACTAAGCAATCTTTTATGTTGTTAGGAACGTTACATTTAATCCTTTCGCTGTTGAGGGGATGTACCACTAACATGCCAGCACATATTTATGACATTTATTTCTTTCCGCTTTAGTAATTTAGTGAATGTGCGTTATATTCGTATAACCAATGCGAAGACTAGTCATAACTACCTGATCTTTCCTGCATGCAAAGGAAAATGGGGCGATATCAAAACTGGAATTTCCTACAGCAATTAATTTACTCGTGTTTCATGATATCCAATTTTTATCCCAACTCCTTCTAATTTCTAGTTTCAAAAACTTTTTTACTTCAGATGGACTTGCTTTAACTGATTTATCTATCTGCATTATATTAGCTGCATTGTTAGTCTCAATATCCGCCTTTTCATTTCCAATTATATCTTGATGACTAGGAATCCAAGTCAATCCAATATGAAGGTTAGATTTTATGAGGTGTAGAGTGGCAGAATATTTTTAATATTTTGAAGAGCTGTTAAAAATGAGTTGGAAATTAAAAATGAATTTATTTGATTTTGAATAAATTATAAAGATTTTAGAATAGCGATTGCTTCACAGCTAAAGATCTAAAGGCAATCCAACAGTCTATAGCGGTGGTAACTCTTCCCAGATATAATAGCACATCCTGTCTCACCCTCCATAATGGACACATTTGTGTGACACACCTGTCACTATATTAAGCTCATGGAATACTATTTTATAAATATATTCTGTTGAATCCTTTCTTTTAATTTCTGCTAAAGGAAATTCTTCTGTCAATAGGAAGATCGGTTTTTCCCCATGGTGGAATGGAAGATATTTTTTTAATAAGGACAGGGGGGAATCCTAAGGCTTAAATCATTTGAATACTTTGGTACTCTGATTTTTAAGGGTTGTTGTAATGCAGGTCGACACTGGTATTCTGAATCTGAATCAGACTTGTTTGTATAATAATTAAACGTTGGCTTATCTGTTTCTCAACAATTATCTGGGAATACTTGTTTAATCCATATAAATTATGAAATATCAATGCAAGAAATATATAAGTCTACTACTTTGGTATCGTATTACCTATTATTGGTCTACTATATATAAGTATCAATACCACCTGTGGGTAAATTTTTAACTACAATATTGGGTATGTTATCAGGTCCAGGGCTAGTATTACCAACTTCAGTGAGAACAAGTGACAGTTCTTGCATTGATATTTTATAATGTACGGGATTTAAATTATTGTTAAATTCAAATATTGGTTGATCTCTTTCCAGTGTAGTTTTACATTTAATAAAATTTTCATCATAATTATTTCAGCCTGAAATGAAAAGCAAAAGCTTTAGCCAAAATATCAGTTGTCTCATAGAAACCATCTTGTTTTTCAAGTGTGATAATGCTTAATGAAATATTATGCTTTTAATACTTTTCACCAATAGGAGTTTTAGTAGAAATAGTTGAAGTCTAATTTTCCCAGCTATTTTTTTTTTGCTTTCTTTAAGCATTCGTCTACATTTAGATCGCTTTTTTTGTAATTAATTTTAAAAACATAATTGGGGTCATTTTTGGCGTATTTTTTATATAATCTAAGTGCTTTCTCAGCTTCTTTAATTGCTAACCTACATTCATCATTTAACCATGATGAACTATTCTTTTTATAACTACCAGTTGTTATTGGTATACTTTCATTAGCTGCTTGAGTAATAACTTCGCTGAATGACTTTACGATATAATTTATTGTACAATCTACATTAGAGCGCAAATCTGTTAATTTTGTGATATTAATGTCAACTTCATCCCTGAAAGTCATCCAGTTAGCGTCATGGAATTGGACCGGCTATCGAAACACTGGTTATAGGTTGATAATTGCACTGGTCAATATCTAACTGGTCACGGCAATGTTAAAAGCAAACTTTTTAGTTAGCGTCATGGAATTGGACCGGCTATCGAAACACTGGTTATAGGTTGATTATTGCACTGGTCAATATCTAACTGGTCACGGCAATGTTAAAAGCAAACTTTTTAGTTAGCGTCATGGAATTTCCATTTTTTGAAATTTCAATGATATTCTGGAACCCGAGATTTAATTAAAATTGGTAAGTGATCACTGACATATAGGTCTTTTAGGGCATTCCATTCAGAATATAGTACAATATTTTGTGAAGTAAAAGTTAAATCTGTAACACTATTAAAACTCTAATGTGTTGGTTGCTATATATGATTACCATAAATGACAATGAACTATTTTTTCTTTTTAATTTAAAAAAATAAATAATAATAATTAACTCGAAATACCAAAATGTATAACTAACATGAAAATTTGCTAATTGAATATAAGTCTTTGATTTTTAACCTCTTTACTATTTCTTCTTTTTATATGTCATTGAAGGTTACGCTTCAATATCATCACGTAAAGCATTGTAAGCTTTTATGCACGTGACTTGATAAATTCATATCGTCCCATTTTTGGTAACCTATCCTGTACTAGTCGATCAGAGTTCTTTCTATTTCTCGGATATACGATGTGTGTCTCTTAAAAATGATTGTAGTACATTTTAACGAATTCTACCAGCTCAAATATGTGTGAACGATAGTGGCAAGCTTTTCTACAATAAAAATTTGGAATATAAAGTTTTTATTTTTGTCATTGTCAAGGTTAACATGGAACATCTTTTCTCTCTTAAATTAGTACCAACTCTCTGTAAGTATAAAGAATTTTCATAGGAAGATTAAAGATTAGGGGCGAATATAGAATGATGATTATTGTTTATGAATATTACATTACTTGATTATGAATACTAAATTTTTATATTAATACCCTACAAGCAAATTCACACATTACATGCAATAACTGGCGATGACATCGAGGCTTTTGTAAAAACTCAGGCGTCAGGATAAACGAATGAAAAAACTGCGAAACAAATTTAATACCCTCGTATATTGCGGCCAAAAGAAAAACCGTGGCAACGTTCATTTGCAGGCTTTCTTGCGGCCTGAAGCAATGTCTCCCTTCCGGGCCCGACAGAGGGCGCTGCAAACACAAGCTCCATTTCCGCCGCGGAAGGGGAACATGGCGGTGCATCCGGCGACCGACTGATTGGGGCTTTATTAAAAACTGACACCTGCGGCGGTTAGTAAAATTGCGTGTCGCTTCTCGTTTTGGAAATACACCAGCATTTTAGGATGCAGTAGCGTTGGCTTTGTTTGAACAAAGTACACTTTTTGTTTCATGTTTGGATAATGTTTCTTTTACGATTAATGTATTTACTTATGATATTAAAATTTATAATAAAATAAAAAGATATCTGGGCTGATAGAAAGTAAGTTTACGATGCGAGAAAAATCTATTTTGATGATGACACTTATAGTAAAAAAATGTATAGTATAATAAAAGGGCACATCGATTCGCCGGACGTACTTGAGAGATTGAACTTGATTACAGAATCGAAAGCCGTTTCATTTACCGTTACGTCGTACAAAAATAATCCAACATGCGCATATATATCACCCATGTTATCGCACTGATACTCAGAGGAACACTTGTGAAATAATTTCATGTTCTATGACTTCGTTTAAAGAACAGCTAAAGTATGGATATTAATAAGCATCGCAGTACGCACTCGTCGCTTTAAAGTTATGTATGGTTACATGTTGGGTTAATTTTGTGTCATTATTTATTTTATATTGTGCAGTTATTTTTTTCTGCCCGTCTTTAAGCAAATAGTGATAGTTTCTAATCTTTACATATGCTGTGGTCATTTCGACAAGGTGCAATCGCATAATGTTATCCTTTATATGTAGTCGTGTCTGAAAATGTACCTACACCAGTTTAATGATTCTAAAAAAATAAAAGATGGCTAGTAGCTGCAGCATCAAGAACAAATTGTCGCAAAGAATGTCAATTTCATTAGCTTTCGCGGAGGATTCCTGGTCATTCAACGCGTTACAAAATCCATAAATGTGGAGAAATCGATGTAAAATACAAGAGAACAAATAGCTACAAATGATTATTATGGTAATTACCATTAATATCGAAGAAAAACTATCTATGTTTTTGATTCCTTCAAATAATAAAAAGTTAGAAAAGACCGAATAAATAATATAATGATATCGTGACGAGCAAACGTCTGGAAGACTGTTAAATAATATAATGATGTCGTGATGAGCAAACGTCTGGAAGACTGTTAAATAATATAATTATATCGTGACGAGCAAATGTCTGGAAGACTGTTAAATAATATAATGATATCGTGATGAGCAAACGTCTGGAAAACTGTTAAATAATATAATGATATCGTGATGAGCAAACGTCTGGAAGACTGTTAAATAATGTAATTATATCGTGACGAGCAAATGTCTGGAAGACTGTTAAATAATATAATGATATCGTGATGAGCAAACGTCTGGAAAACTGTTAACCAACTGTTGCGGGCTCGTAGCTCTGACAAAAAGTATTTTTGCAACAATTTAATTACATTCGTAATTAAAAACGTATACCACGTTACTTGCTATTCGCGCGAAACGTACAATCCACAAAAACATTAATTTTTTTGTTATTTCCACCTTATTTTTGGTAGATTACTGTTCTGCGTGGTCAACACGGCTAAGTGTATTGGTTATTGCGTCATAAAAGTGTTCTATTTCGTCCTCTAATGCGCCCCGTGGGTCCGGTCAGTTATATCCTGGGATTGCTTTATCGCTGTCCTATCGATCTTGAAAGACTGCTTGAGCACCTGAATGATGTCAACAGATGGAAACTTTTATTTATTTATCAATAAGCCTCTTCGTTCTCATCTTTTATATTTTGTTATAGTACGTGCTTGTTTCGATCTTTTTACATACATACTTATAGAATTACTATTAAAATGTACTTATAGAATTTTATATAATAAAAAGAATGGAGGTTTTAGGGAAGTTAGAAGAAGTTTGTGAATATAGGGACGACGATGATGCAATTTATCGGTTTAAAAAACCTTCCACTTCCTTAAATACACATTGCAGTGGAAAGCAGCCAGTCCAGACTCCTTAGAGAAGTAATTAGTTTTATTCGCATGCGACTAGTGAGTGTCAGCACGGGGATAGGGCGGTGGAGAGCAAGGTATATCTGCATAAACTCTCCTAAATGATTCCCTAAAATAGTGTTAATTACAAAATACTAAAGAAATTAAAGATACGCTATAAGTTAATAGAAGCTTAATGGTATATTAGCTTACAGGCGAAAAATCGAGTATTATGACACAGAAGAGTAGCGAGAAGTATAAAACGAAGTGCGTTAAAAGATATAAATCCCAACGATTTTGGGGGTCGCGTCCGAATCTCCTTTTATTGGACCCTGTGGGCTTTCCTACAGCCTGGATAATAAGCCATTGTACAAACTTTTGTCGTTTTAAGCATTTCTCCAATTTTATTGCTGTGGACATGCGATTGGTGTCTATTTATTTTGATTCCGAATCCCAAGCGAAATAACTAAAGGTGCAAGAAATGGTTTAATAACATAATATTATTGTCTTTGTAAGAGGTAGTGCCATGCATGCATGCCATGGCACGACCAGGGAGGTACCTCTGTAACCTCTATCACCTCTTGTAATATAATATGCGCGAGAGCTCGTAACACGTAATTATCTGGATATTCATGGACGTCGGTATTTGTAAAAAGACCACGATTGCTTATTGCCTATCAAAATAATATGACTAGTTTTGGAAGGTGGGTACCTCGGTCGTGCCGGCCCAATTTCGTTCACTCGACACCGCCGTAAAGTGACATCTAGGGTGTCGCTTTTCCTGCGGTTTGTAAGTAGCCGGTGACTCGTTGGAGGGCAACGCATCGGCAGAGTAGTTATGTGGACGTTCATGGGCGTCTGTAGTCGTGTAGTCGTGAAAAGGCTTCGATTGCTCGTTTGCTCACCTATTTAATAAGAAGAAGGTCCACATAAAATTGCAATTGTTCCCCCGTTCACGCTAGTCGCAGCCCCGAATTGGGACAAGTTATACGTACTGATACCTCGCCTCCCGCTCTGGCAGTGATATTCAATAACTCTAGCCTATTTAACCAATTCACCATATAGAGGTATGTGTGTTGTGTGCACACACCCACTGTACGTACGCAAACAACGTTTCGCCTTGTTGACCGACGACTTAACGCCGAGTTTCCTCTGATTAGCGGACGCTCACTAAAATTCCAACGCAAACAAAAGATACGATCATTTAACAATAGGCCCAAATTAATGTGTACAATACTTGTTAGACGTGTTGCAAGCAAAAACTTGTATTGATTTAATGATGATTGTGTATTGTGATTGGCGGCCCGACACTTGTGGAACTTGTAATAATTACCTACAACAAATGTAACGACTTGTAATAATTACCTACAACAAATGTAACAACTTGTAATAATTATAACTGTCATTATTCAGTGCCATTTTTACTCGTATTTGGTAGGAGGGTAGTGTTTCTCGAGCATATGTATGTAAGTATGGATGTGTATGAAATGAAATGAAATGAAATGTTCTTTATTGTGCCCTTAACAAACATACAATTCAAAAGAAACACATTTACTTATATTACGTACACAAAGGCGGCCTTATTAGTCAGGTAGTAATTTCTTTCAGGCAACCTTGTGACGAAAAATATTTATATTTAAGGAGAGGTAGAGCCAAATCATAATATCGATAGCTACACATAAATAAAGTAATACATATATACTTACATACATACAAATACATATTCATAACAATATAAATACATACAAGTACATAAACATAAAAATATACATGCATACACAAATACATACATACAATACACATACTATAAGAAAACATTAATTGAATGATGTACATTTAATATAGTTTAGCTGGAAAGATAATAATTTTTTAACATATTTCTAAAGTTATTTAAGTTTTGGGCGCGTTTAATATTATTAGTAGGTAAGGCGTTCCATAATGAAATAGATTTGATAATAACAGAAGAATTTAAAAAAATCTATAGTGGACAGGAATGTGTAGAAGGAGATTAGTTGCAGATCGCAACTCCTTACCATCAGAGTTGCGAAATTCAAACTTTGTCAAACCTTGTCGCGGCGGTGGGGCTTAGTAGCCTGGGGTGAACCCAGGCGAAACCAATTGGACCGAGGGGGATCTTTGCACCGATTGGATTCGATAATGAGTTATGTGCTCTTATTTTCGAATGCCATAAACTAATCTTATAGCTAAATTTTGAAGACGCGAAGACCATGACATTTGCTCCATTCACCAATTGTTGGTAAACCTTGGTTCAAGGTACTGATAGCACTGGGAAGATTCTCCAGGTTTGTCTGAGTGTAAATTTGTAGGTCATCTGCGTATAAGTAAAAGGATGAAGAAATAGACTGAATAATATTATTAAAAAAAGAGAAAATAGAAGTGGAGATAGTACTCCGCTTTGCGGAGCGCCAGTGATAATTCTGGCCCAGCTCGAGAAACTATCGACAATTTTAACCCTCTGTCGTCGTCGCGAGATGTACTGTACACTCAAGGACTAATGGCGAGACATTAAATGACTGCGGAATACTTATAAGTAATTCATGATCAATGGTTTTGAAAGCATTACTGAAATCTAATAACGTAAATATGGTAAGTCGTTTGGAGTCCATGCCGCTTCGAATGTCGTCCGTGATCTTAACTAAAGCAGTAGTGGTGCTATGACCGGATCGGAACCCAGATTGATAGGAACTAAGGATGTTGTTTTTCGTAACAAAATGGGTGAGCTGATGGTGGACTAAACGTTCAAGAGCCTTTGTTAGTAACGGTAAAATTGATATAGGACGGCAATCTGTAACTAATTTTCGTTTGGTAGTTTTGGGTAAGGGTATAATATTAGCTGACTTCCAAATACTTGGAAAAATACACTCAACAATAGAAAAGTTAAATATATGTGTAATCACTGGAGCCACAATATCTATAATGGGAACTAACATTTTACGTCTTATGCCATCCTCACCAATAGCATTTTACGACATAGACAAGATATGTTTTTTATTTCGACCTCGGTAGATGAGTTAAGGATAAAGGGTTGTATGTTTGGAGTAGGTCGTGTAGAAATATTGTGAAGCGTCTGAGGTTTAATAATTGGATTAAGGGGAGCAACTGATAAAGAAAAATGGCGATTTAAAAACTCTTTATCAATTACAGTATTGTCTGGATCAATGTTTTTACCTATACCGAGGAGAAATGCCGTCGCTGCGTGTTTTTACACATCCGGTTACATCTGTTTACGATTTTAATATATTTCCCGCGGTGTTCATGGGAGTTAGTTTTCTTATATTTTGCTTAGGCTGCATGCTTTAGATTAATAAGTAACTTTAGGTCTTCAGAGAGCTAAGAGCAGGAAGATGTTTTATTCGTACCGGTTTAATAGGTGCATGTCTGTCATAAATTACAGTTAGTAACTGGCTAGAAACTGTAATTTTGTCGTCAGTAGTGTCGGTGGTTAATACTGAAGACCAGTCAACGCTCTATGCATTATTGCATGCATGATGGTAAACTAAATGAAGCAAGCATATCCGGGTAGTGCGCTGAAACGCTTTGCCCACTAATGTGGACTAAATTAAACTTTATAACATGGGAAAAAATTCTAATTTATGTGCTAGAGATGTGTATGTGGCGCTAACAATACTGTCATCACTAGCGCTTGATGATGCAGAAATAAAATCCACATGATTATCATCGGGTAAGTCCATATTATCTTATAGTTTGTGTGACAATAATAATAAAATTTATAAATAATATAAATAAAATAACAAATATATTATACCTATTATATCTATAGGTATATCTATAATAAATGCAACATTAATTACACCTACACCCTCCAGGGTCAAGAATGTGAGAAAAATAAAGAAAAATGTAATAATATTTAAAAGTATAAACAAATGACATAACATTTTACATAAATTTGAATTTAAGAATAGGAGGATAGGGATTGCAAGTCTTTAAATTTCTTTTTTTTCGTTGTTAAGAATACATATTCTGTTGAAACTAGTACCAACAATTTACTGAAATTAATGTAACACAACAACTGGTATTTTTACAATTATTTTACTTCAATTTTACAAATAGTACAAATACTTATAGCATAGTAAACTGTAGCAAGACGAAAAAAAAGACGAAGAGTAATATAACATTGCGTTAGATGTCAAACCGTCTGACATTAGGCTTGCACTTTAATGATTTAATCTTAGAATACTTATTACTATATACATGCTTGTGAATCTTAATTTACAAAACTGTACTTACTATTTATATGGCATAGACTAGTAATTTAACAAAAAGGAGACAAATTATTAAATTTGTAGAGAATTATATTTCACGAAGCTAAGTTTAATGAGCAAAGGGTCAAAAACAATAAAGAAACAAATATTACCAATTTTATGCTCAATTAGTAATAAAAAGTACACGAAGATTTAAAAATTAAGAACAAAACTATTTCCACAGGTAAATACACTAGCCTAAAAAAACATGGTATAGATGTACTCTATTTATTATGTCTTACAGGGAGTAAGGTTTTCGATCTTTTTGCAGGTGGAATTTTCTCTTTTTGCACTGGTACCCGAGAGGCTTCAGCTGCTACAGAAGGATCAACGGCGGTAGGACTCTGTATGGCATCCAGATCCACCGTGCCAGTTACACTGTTTCGGGAACTGTCAGGTGCAATATCTGCAATGCAGCCGTCCTGTGTCCAACATCTACCAAGGCCAAAACGTTGACGAGAAAATAGAAACAAATGATGCCTTCTTTTTGTGAGAAACTCAGAAATCGGTTCCCCATAGTTCTTTAAATTGGCTTTAGCTTTCCATACCTTATGTCGAGTTGGTACCTCCTGATTTTTTACTAGAACTGGACGGAAGCTGGTATCACTGACTTGACCTAGCCGATGGATATATTTTATGGACATATGATCAACATCAAGTAACTTTAATTGAGTACGAATTAAAGTCAATATAGTTTGATGCAGTTTCTTCTGCCCCTCGGGGACACCATGAATCAGCAAAATCTTTTTTCTGGATTTCATCTCCTGTGCTATTCTGTATTGATGTAAGGGCATCCAGAACAAATGTCCTAAAGTGATTAAAATCAGAAGATAATTTACTAGATGGACTTGCCGGGTGGTGTGAATTGGATTGTAGTTCCTTTTGAAATTCTGCCTTCTTTCTTTCTGAAATCTTTGTATTACTTGGTATTACTTGGTCTTACTTGGTCTTAATTGGTCTTAACTTGGTCATCTGAGACATGGATTGCTTTAATGAATTCATTTTAAAGTGTTTGTATAAAATAAAAGGACAAAATAAATTCACTAGGAATCTTGGTAAATTAATATGGAAAGTGATATTTCTCCTGTATTTAAGGTAATATTTTAGGATATTATGACACTGGTAGGCACAGGTAACTTTAAATTACATTACTTAACATATTTATATATGTTTACACACTGGCTACGTATGAAATGTTGATAGATTCGTCTTATAGACGTCTTGCAGACACTAGTAGTGTTTATACAGGCATGTTCTAAAAGAAAACTGCTTTATGCACGCCAGACTTAGCCTAGAATTCAAGACGAGATCGTTACGGAAACATGGCCAATTGAAGCTGAGAGAGAGGTTCACACAATATTTTTTATAGTAAGTGCTTGAGGAAATGTAAAATAGTATTAAAATGTATTTCAGTTGAAAGTCTCAAAAGAGTTTTCACTTTAATAACAATAGCTTTTAGACTAAAGAACAGAGCAAACAGCGATGTACTTTATACAAGTTGCAAGTTTCGTGTGCGGACGAGCAGTCGAGTCAATGGATGCAGATACATACGTGCCATTTATTTTTGTTTCTCGAACCTTCCTTCTTAATACCTTCTTTAATTTCTTATGAAGAACAATTGCTAAAAGAATAAAATACCTTAAAGTTCTGCATCAAAATAGGCGAGATGAGCATTATTCACGGTACGTAGGTACCGTTTTTATTTAATATGATAAAGCTGAAGAATTTTTCGTGTGTTTGTTTGAACGCGCTTATATCTATACCTGGAAAACAGATTTGAATAAAATGTGTATGATAGATACATTTGTCTGGAAGATATAGGCTATATACGTTTATGCCACGACCTATAATACCAGGGATTAGGGGGTTAACAAAATTGTCATCTTGTAAGGGATTGTTAAGTGCGCTAGTAGCTATCAAGGGAGCTGCTCTATGTACCCCGTATGCATGTTAAGGAACTACAAAAATCCATTACTCTAAACTAAAACGGGTAGCGACACTTCCACAGAATTACAGAAACAATTAGCCCGTCCGTGATTGAATATTTGCGTAGCTTTGTGCCGCGTCGGGTCACGGGTGTTTAGCGTGAATATGTTAAAATCGCGATACTTGGGACTCGTTCCCAGAAGGAACGCGGTCAATACGTGCTGTTTGTTCCCCGATGTCTCGCCCCACGATGTCTACAATATAGATACACCATTGTAGCACTACGAAGTTCACGCTGATTGCTGACATATGATAACTTACTTGCACAAGAATAAGTACTGTCGTACTAACTTAATGTTAACGAATTTTGGCTGCAGCGGCTAGTAGAAGATTCTGGACACATCACAGTGCACGAGCGCTTGTGCAGACACAAGCGTACCCTCTGGTCGCTCATTTTCGTCTGTCTGTCTGTCTGTCCAGATATGGGACGGCAAATTCTACGCGATCTAGAACAAATTAGGTCTAAGACCAAATGCTTAACGCATTCTCCAGGCACGGTCCATGAGGGTGTAAAATCTCTAACTTCTTGATTCTGTCGTTATGTTAGAAACTAAAAAATGCCATTAACACTTTTCGTTTGGTCCGGATCAGGAATTGAACCCAGGACCACACATCGCTGGCTGTGTTTTTGGGGGTGGTTTCAACTGCTCGTTTGCCACCAAACCATTATAAATTGTTTTATATACCGTATTCTCACTTGTAAAAGTTATAGTATCTATTTTAATACATCTAGTCCTATAACAACCTAGCAAGTATCGGCGCGTCACGCAAAAGGGCACACTTAGTGTTGTCTCGCTAACACGTAGGGGATGACAAAGGGAGCCGATCCTGGCAGTTTGGAAGTTCACAGAAATATATTTTGGAAATATCTCCAAGAATCTTACTTCAAACCGTAATAAGTAAAGTAAATATGTCAGTATCCACCGATAACCTACAGATGGCTGGCTTCTGACTTTTCTCGTGGATATACTTGGATTACTAATACACGTCGAATAGTAAAAAGAGGTCTTCCTTCCCTCACAAGTCATACGAAATACAAGAGGTACCTCCCCGGTCGTGTTGGCCCAATTCGGCTGAAATGCAGCATGACGGTACCTCTTACAAAAGTTTTACATTATAATAATGAAAATGATAATGTCTGCCAAATTTCGGTCACGACGGTCATCTCACCGGCAGGACGTATTATAGTGCGCAGGCCCGAGTGTGTTCCTATTCCCTCGTTCTCCTATTGCGATGGGTAATCTGACACGACCGGAGAAAAATTTGGCGCAGGAGGGACGGCTAAACGTGCTCACCGGAGCACGGGCGTGAAACACCGCCAACTTTATATCACCAGGACATCTGTCATCTCAGTCCACCCGTGACCACGGTTGCTGTAAAGCTCCTGAAACATCGGGCTCTGAAAAATTGTTGTTTTATACAATGTATAACATTCGCGTAACTTTAAGATCATTATTATCTTCGGACTATTATTAGAAATTGAAAAATCCCAACTACACATTGGGCCGGAGACACAGGACTAGACACCAAACCAGGGCCTCGAGACTGTGGCGGAACACGCTTGCCGCTAGACCTCGATGCAGTTTTCTACACTAACATTATAAAAAAGGTAACATTTGACTGTTTGCTTATTTGATTGTTTGTTTGTTTGCCTAGGACTACTAGTATAATATATAACCAGTGAAACGTGATAATGGATAGTGTAGTGTACAGATTATATCAAAGGAATAAATGTTGATAGTAATATGTACGTAAGTATGTAGACGCAATTGTACAATCTATCGTCCCAAACCATCCAAAGTAGAACTTGAGAGAAGGAGATAGCACGCCGTGGAAGAAGCAGGCGACGCTGTGAGATGGGATAGGTAGCCAGCGAGCCACTATTACCTATTTAAACATTATGTTATATTTACGATTGTATAAATATTTATATTTATTTGTATTACAATAATATTATACGAGAGAAACGAAAAAATTGTAAGTTGGCAATGTGTAAGTTGTAGTTAAAAGCCTTCAAACCTCGTATAGCTATAACAGTTGTGGACGCAAACAGGCGTTCCCATAAAATCAGACAATACCACAAACCGACCCAACATCGCATCGGGTAAATTGGATAGGCATTATGAGATGTTTATTTAACATTCACGACACGATATCGTATAGGGATTGTATTTTTATGACACGAAAATTATGTACCTATGACAATCATAGTATTATATAACTTAGGTATTGCGTGTTTCCCCACCATGGTTCAAGCCTTGTCGTGGCGGTGGGGCTTAGTAGATTGGGGTGAACCCAGGCGAAGCCAATAGAACCGAAGGGGATCTTTGCACCCCTCTTATAGGAAGAGGGGGCTAAAGATCAGGGGGAGGTAGCGCTCTCGGTACCCCCCTTATAAGAAGGATGGAACAAAAAGAGCTATTCCTATTGGAGGAGGCGCTTTTGCGAGGGACGAGGATGGGAACTCACCTCATGGCACTGACCCAAAGTCAGCCTCCCCCCCCAGAATTTGGGTCAGTGCCATGGTTTCCTGTAGTGCGGGGCAATCCCATTTTTGGAGGTGGAGCCGGTTCCTCAGGGGGCTGACTAGCCGTCGAGGTGCCCTGATGATTTGTTGATCCGGGGCACCTCACCAAGGGGCACTGATGGCACTCGCGATGGTTCTTGTGGGTATTCATCACTATGCGAGTTCCAAACACCACTGGACCCCACCCAGGGCCAGTGAAGGCGCGTAAATGCGTTTCCCCGCGTCAACAAAAAATAAATAAAAAAATATTGCGTGTTTGTTACATCTCATTAAAAACATAAATAATACTGTGAAGATACATGATACATATTCAGACATAACATTCTGAAATGTTGTTTGCATAGGTATCTAATTTAAGATAAAAGGTTTATCTTGGCCAAACTTTATCTACGCGACAGACTACATACGTTGTTAGAAGCTTGTTCAGAGACCGAAAGAGCTTGAGCATAGACCGGGAGAGCTTTAATTCAGTGAAGCTATGCTGTTCCACCACCACCGCCACCATATGTGATATCCGATGCGATTGTTAAATTTATTCGACTTGAAAATGTAAAGCAATATTCATAATTACTTAATAAATAGTGCTCATCGCTGTCAAATATTTTCCAACTGTTGTCAGCTATTTCCATAATCTTTGCATGAGAATCAAATAACTGCCTCAAATTAAAATATATTGACAACGATGCAACATTAATTACTACTAAGAACATATTCAAATTTCTGTGGTCTTTTACTTTGAATATTTATGTATTTTTGTAATATTCAAACGCAGAAAATGGGTTATACGCAATATAGTATACAATATAGCGTTAATTAGCATTTCAAATACGTTTAGGAATCTCATAAATTCACAAAACACAATTAGACGCACTAGAGATTGTTAACTCGGTGGGTTTTGTAATGTAATGAGCCATAATAGCTGTAAATCTCATTTATCAGCACCTATGCAATTAAATTCGCCATTAACTATGATATGTACTCTTTTCATTGTACATATAAAATTTCATAATTGAAAAATAACAAGAAATAAAATTTCGTACAGTACATAGTAGTAGTTCATTAATTATTCAGCGTTTGTATATCACGGAAGGATAAATCAACGAGTACGAAAGAAGTAAAACTATCTGTTTTGGGTAAGTTAGTTAAGTTTAGGTTTCTCATGTTGCTCGTTACTTGGTTCTGAATATGGTAGACAGAATTAGGTGTCTCAAGCTGCATAGAAGCTGAATGAGGCTGGCATGGTGTTATATCTATCGCTATCATAGCTCTGATGTAAAGTCACAATGGCAGTTTCTATGCAATTTACCAGAGTGCGAATGGACAGAGGAGAGTTTGGTACAGCACAAAGTACATCCTCTGAAGTGTACATCAATAATCCCTCAAGACTAATATAAAAGTGCATCGACTACTTTTTTATGACTTAGGAGGCCAATGTGAAATATCAGTACGCTATAATATAACATTATAAATATATTATCGTGTCGTGGTCGTCTCGTGACGCGGTCGTCGTGTAAACCGATCTGTATCTATCACGGCGGGCTTATCGCCGGCCGTTACATTATCGTAACACACTGATTGCACCGGCCGGGCTGTTCGGTGAATAATCAAGACGTCCTCGCTCTGATATGCGTAATAAATTTTAAGTGCCTTTTAATTTCCTCACTCAAGATGCAAACCTAATGTTCTTGTTATCGGATTTAACACTCTGGCACGCCTGGCCGCATGATAACCTAATTCCTATGGGCTTCATCATCAGTAGCCTGTATTCATGCACGTACATATGAGCAATGGCCCCTTTAGGTATATTAGATATATGCTTCATCAATATCCTGGTTGTACCCTCCCGAGGGAGTGGTCGTGGTCATGGGTGGTCTTATCTTTCGTTTTTCCTCCAAGTTTCTATGTGTGTAGCATTATGTTTCTTTGTGTGTAGCATTATGTTTCTATGTGTGTAGCTTTATGTTTCTCTGTGTGTAGCATTATGTTTCTTTGTGTGTAGCATTATGTTTCTATGTGTGTAGCTTTATGTTTCTTTGTGTGTAGCATTATGTTTCTATGTGTGTAGCTTTATGTTTCTATGTATGTAGCGTTGTGTTTCTATGTGTGTAGCGTTATGTTTCTATGTGTGTAGCATTATGTTTCTATGTGTGTAGCATTATGTTTCTATGTGTGTAGCATTATGTTTCTATGTGTGCAGCGTTATGTTTCTATGTGTGTAGCATTATGCTTCTATGTGTGTGGTATTATGTTTCTATGTGTAGCATTATGCTATGTGCGTAGCATTATGTTTCTATGTGTGTAGCATTATGTTTCTATGTGTGTAGCATTATATTTCTATGTGTGTAGCGTTATGTTTTTATGTGTGTAGCATTATGTTTCTATGTGTGTAGTATTATGTTTCTATGTGAGTAGCGTTACGTTTCTGTGTGTGTAACGTTATGTTTCTATGTGTGTAGCATTATGTTTCTATGTGTGTAGCATTATGTTTCTATGTGTGTAGCATTATGTTT
>JAFELO010003052.1:0-51018 GCA_017140195.1 Eumaeus atala
CCTATACCATACCATAAGAAATGTAGCTTAAGTTATGACTTTAGGTAACAATGGGTAACAGCTGGCATATAATATTGTACGGTATATTCTCAGTTGTAAAACAATGGAATATATTTGTGAGATAAGACAACGAGTGAATGGAATATTTCAGTCTATTTTGTAGGATAGAATAGAAGCAGATATGAGCGGGGGGAGGTGCAGGGAGAATATAAGTATAGAGTTAGTAGTGGTCAGGAAGAGTCGGCCGATATTAACGTATGAGTAGCATTATATGGTTAGGTCAACAATACCAATAATATACTAACAGGTATTTTAACGTGCAAAATATCTACTGACATATAAGGGTCCCTGGGTTCACCGTGACGCGAAAAGAAGGACAACACATCTGCATGACACTTATGCCGACGTCCGAGCGTCAGTGGTAGTCAATGGTCCTAATGCGCTGCTTTATCCTTGGCTCCCCCATCCTATAACAGAGAAGCTTTTAATTCTTAAACTAAAGATGGCAGAAGGAGGCGTCGTAGATTCTGATCCAATAACATAAGAACATATTCGCAACATTAGAAGTGCAGCCAACGCAACATACTCTACCTTTCTACAAGAAACTATATGATCAAACGAACTTGCAAAGTGAAGTTCTTTCGATGTTATGTTCGTACGATTCATTCGAAGATCACACAGGTAACACCGCACGCAGCGAAAACAAGTTGATTCACTCGACTTAAGATAATTTGTTATTCACTCGATCAATCGTTCCTTCTCTGCATAACGTCATTTTCTAGAGTAGGTACTTTATTTATTTTTTGTTATTGGGTTCATTTGGGGGGGGGGGGGGCCTGGGTGCCTATATCATCGAATGAAGCATACTAATATAAAATCGATCGAACTTCACTTTGTTAGTTCGTTTGATCATATATTATATTGCGTCGCTTCAAATCCTTATTTCAGTACTAAAGTACATTGGTGGAGAAACTTATTGGCTTATACTAGCATTTACCGGTCACAATACCGGGTTACAATAACCGGTCATTAAAGAGATGTATAATTAAATTTAAGTATTATTAGTTAATATTGAACTTGCAAAGTTACTTTCGTTAACTTCAATAATTTGACGGTGGTAGAATTTTGCGAAAATTTGAGATGAAGTAGTCCGACAGGCGGTTTTTCTAACAGTTTCCAAAGAGATGCGCGACTTGTTTATCCACCTAAATGACTGAAAGCACGCTGGATTATGAGGGCGATTATGCTTTAATATTAGATTGTTAGTGGTCTTGAGACTCAAATCCTTTGTGTCAAATATATAATACATGAGTGTAGTCGGGGGATATATGGGATATGTTACTATATTGGATTTAAAATATGATAAATCTAATACTGGTTGCTCGATAAACCTAATATTTGATTACGTCAGAAATTAAGGCAAGAGTTTATACTCTATGAGCTGTGCGTAACGCCAAAAGGACAACTAAGTTTTTTGGTTAGATTTCCTAGCGATGATTTCTATTGTGAACCCACTCTTGCACAAAATCTAGAACTACCTTAAGGTCCTAGACATGGTTATATTTTGGGGAGGCAGGTCTTAATTTGTAAACGCCTTTGAGGAGCCTTTTAACTCGAACATCAGAAGTAAACTTACTACCTAATAACAACGAAGGGGCGGAACGGTGATTGTTTAAAGATCCACGAAGAAGTAGGCAGCTCATTTATAAAATCGTTCGGTTGAGAACAACATTATAGATTAGAGACATGCTTGCAAGGTTTTATTAAGAGTACAACAGAACTGCCACCAGAGATTATAAGTTACATTGTACTACATGATAGTGTTCCTGGAAATTGATGACATAATAAAGTCCATAGCTGGGCCAGGTGTTCCCGTAGCTGGGAACGCAATCCAGGGAAAATGGACGTATTGGGTAGCCCTAGCCAGGACAACATTTCTGTCACTGATGAAAACGTCCAGGACAGAGACGAATCAGTCTTTGGAACTAATTTATCTGACAAACTTAAGGCCTCCTAGGACAACGAGATACAGTGCTTGCAGATTAAATAGTCACGCCTTCGCGCTTCTACGTCTAATAGGACCACAAGGGTGAACCAGGGAAACTGGCAGTGCCCTCCTCGCTACCCGTCGTCGAGCAGAGGGGGCAACCTAAAAACCGCCGACATCGAACCAATACCGCCGCAACCTGTCACCAACAGCAGCACCGTCACGGGCGTCTAATTCAGCGAGCCACCAGCGTGCCAAGACATGCCTCTAGCACAGGTACATGCCGTTTGTCTGCACCGTTGTTATGCATGTCGGCGACGTATAACAAAAAATCATACAGTATGGAACTGCATACGTAACGGCTATGAAATTCCCTTTAACTTACGAAATAGTACAAAGGATTGTACCTCGCAACAACCTGTCAAGTAAAGATAAGCAAAATATGGTTTCAGCTATCAAAAAGCTATCAAATCAATTTCTGTATGTAAGCCTCAAAGAGACCAATTTATGTCTAATATGTTTCTAGCAACAATTCTGTTGGTTACAGATTTATGTTGAATCTTAAACAACTAAATCAATATGTTGGTCAATCTCATTTCAAGATGGAGGACCATTGAACAGCATCCAAATTAATATCTAGAGAGGGCTGGTTAGCCACCATCGATCTTAAAAAATTCTACCTTCCTGTACCTATTTTAAACCACGCTGGGCAAGTAACTCTTAACCAAAGCTAACTAAGTATAACACAAGCCAGCCTCTCAGCGCGGCGCAGGTACAACAAACACGTTGTTCGAGTAACAGGACTCCAGTCCAAAGCCGTTTTTCACAAATTGAACAAACGCATGATCTGAATATTTCTATTCGTTTTTTACGTTGAAAAATAACAGCTCTGTTTGATTTATTCGTGTCGCTCGTGCCATTATTTGCGCAATGTTCAAATGTATTCTAGTTATTTCCCGCATTAATTTGCCTGCTGTGATGTTATTTTTTTATTGCATTGGAGGGTAAACAAGCGAGTCACTTGATGACTACTAGACTATATATTTTACAAATGTTTTTAAATCACACGAAATGCAATAGCATTTTAAAAACATTTGTATGTACAATACAACTACAGCATATACATCTGTATGAGCAGGTATAATATCTCTTTCGTCGATCTGGTCAACCAATAGGGATTTCGACCCTTCGAATGCCACACCTGTTACCGAGGTTCATAAGTACGCGAGCGTGTGTGTATGTTGTAGAGGCTCCATACAACTGTTTACGTTTTTTTAATTATGTTTCTGTGGTTCGGTCTACTTCATGTAGATTAATCATGTCAGCAATTTTGTTAACTACCATTTTATTTTTTGCTGAATATACAATTTTTTAAATATACTTCTAAAAATTACTCCCATCATTTTTTCCTAACGCTTTGGCGCGTAGTAATATTTACGCTAAATATAGTCAACATTTTAGTTCTTCTCTTGTTACTCCAAAGAAGCATAACTTCTAACGTGTGTACATAGCCACAACTTTTTTTCTGTTGTTAGTGTCGTTTTGTCTACAAAATTAGAATAAGGCGAAAGATATTTCTTTTAACATTTTTATCTTGTTAGGTCAAAAAATTATAATTTCAAGATCAATCCGGCTACAATACACTATGTGTAAAAATATATATGTAAGGATTTTTCTTCTTCTTGCATTTTTCAAACAAACGGACGAATCCTCTAAAAACACAGAAAACTTATACACTTTTATATTACTTAAGAATGCGCAGTGGAGTTGTTGAAGGCTCACATCTATCACTCGTCGGTCGGGCCTTTGGAAGTACTAGATAACGTGCGAAATGCGACAGCACAGCAACAACCTTCTAATGGTGATATTATTTGAGGGAAGAGGAGCCTGTAAACGATCGTGACACTATACAAGGAATAAAAGGTCTTTGCACGCGTCCCTCAGCATCTGTCGGTGCGACACGTGACACAATCAGTGAATGCCATTTACACAGGTTGTTTTGTAAGGCCTCGTACAAAAGCACAGGTTTCATTCCGAATATTAATAAAGTATACATATACTAGGGTGCCACTCGCCCGTACAGCTGACGGGCCCGGAGTCTTTGACTTTTGGTGGTGCGAGTTTGTATAGGCTTCATACGGTGCCCATGTGTGCTAAAAACAATGGCACTAAGTTCGAGGAAGCTTAATCCTTACATAAGCTATATTTATGTTTTATTGTCCTTTTATAGTATAAGTATGCAAACGAGGAATATACGCCTCTTGATGACTACTGACGCTCATAGACGTTCGATTGATTGTTGCGGAGGTGCGTTGCCCTCCTATCATCCCCCCACCCATATCAGCATATCCCATTGGTCGCCGGATACTCATAAACCGCACGAAACGCGAAAGAACCTTGTCACTTTACGCCAGTATCAAGTGAGCGAGAAGTACTGCCCGGGCCGTGCCGACCCAAATCCGTTGCATAGGAGGATGTAGTGTCATGGACCATGCTCCATGCATGGCTCTACCTGCTACTACGCAGCATGCTACTACACAGCATGCTACTACGCAGCATGCTACTACCTATTCCTAAAACACAGGACCGTTACCTACCGCGTGAGATAACAAAAGTTAGATTTGACATTATTAATGTCAAATCTTTTATGATTCACGATGTATAATTTGTGTTTACTCCACCCTTCTTGTTAAGTAACCAAGCGACTTCTTCAGTGCCACTGCTGGCAACTCTTAAGAGGGGAAGAAACATTAGAAAGGGAAGAAACATCGCTGGGAAGAACATTTGCGCACGCAAATGTTCGACGTGGACGGGACCTGATGGAACGTTGAATATCCATTAAATCCGCGAGGTATCAGCGGCCGCCTATACGTACGGGGATGCCACGATCTGCCAGCAACACAGCGCCGGCTGAACACACGACGCTTGCCTTCCTGTGCCATGCAGTGGTGCATTTGAGATAGACGTGATATATCAATGCTGTTGAGCGGTTGAATTATTTGTGTGGGTGGACCTTACAGTTGAAGTGAAGTAAGCGGAGGGAGCGTTTAGTTGCAAATGAAGGTTGTTTAATTATCACAACACAGGCAGCGGTGCGCTGTCGTCTCCCACCAACAGCTATTGAAGCTGCTCTCTGCCACGTCTTGTGAGCCATATATTACACCTCTAGGACTTATTGTCAAGCAGCAAAAAAATAAAAATCTTAGTAAGAATATTAATATTTATACTGCAATGAAGATTGGTGTAGATAAATAATTAATATTTTAGCGCAGAATTTTAATGTTATAACAGTAATCTATTTCTATTTCCAACAACAAACGTCTCTATAATAACATTATATTTTCAGTTAAAATAATTACAAGTGCACTTTATATGTACATATATACCCAGTCTTGCCTTAAATTTTGTAACAATTTTTTTATTGCATTGAATAACATTTTATATTTGGTGTGTTAGTTTTGGTGTGTTAGTTTGTGGTAATACACAAATGTAAAACAATTAGAAATATAAAACTGGTCTCCATTGACTGCAATACAATCCTGTAAACGTCGAGGCCAATTATTAATGGAAGCCTTTCCACGGGGAAATTCTTCGCGATTCTTGTAGACGACGGCCAGTCTTCAGCACTGCAAACTTTCTCATCCGTAAACAAAATTTTTCTGTGACCTCCTTTTGCATACCGCTTCGGTAGTTGTTTCTATTTTACCACCCGATCCATTCTTAATTTATCAGTTAAGGAATGATCAGTGCGCCTCTTGTGCAAATAAGCAAGCAAGTCCTAAGTCATCTCTGAAAATACGCGACATGGTTTTAGGTGTTATCTGAAGATGATCCCGAGATAAAATCTATATTTTTGGACGGGATTTCTTCCAATTGCTAACTGCTTTGACCACCTTTTTCGTACGAACACTACGTGGACGGCCAGGTCTTTCTCTGTCACAATCAGAGAAGTCTACACAAACATTTGACAAATTCCAACTGTATGGAGAGTTTTAAACATTGCATTTGTCTCCACACCTACCTTGTGTAATGTAATCACAGCGACTCTCTTCATGCCCCACTACATCTAACATCGCAAAACATTGTACAATGTATTAGCGCTAAAATGTGAAAAAGCAACGAACAATCGTATAAAAATGATAGATACCAAATTCAAATGTAATATTTTTTTATTGTGCCATCCACCCCTAATTGAATTACAAACAAACTTTCCAATGTTTCAAGTTTATCAAGTAAGTAATTTTATTCCATTTCAGTCACATGAATATAAGTAAAAAAAGATACATTAATACGTATTATGAGGACGTGGAATAATCTAGAGATTTGGAACATTAATCCTACTTAGTAATGGAAGTCGCCGCCTCCTCCCACCCGCGTGCAATACCTTTGAGAGTCATAGGCCCCGGTCTGCCGTACGCCACGTGGCAGCACCTTGTGACCACTATCAGAGATTAAGTGAAGCCTCGCAGCGCGTGACTCTTCGTACGTGACTGCCGTTTGCTCACGGACGTATCATACTCAACACATATTTCTGGTGTAATATAAAGGAGCAAATTTTTGACAACTACCCACGCACATAGACATACTCATTATCGTTGTCATGTGAATGCGTTGCCGTCTTCTCATCCTCCCCTCCAACGGGCCTTCCATTCACAAACCGCGGTGACACGATACATTACCATATACATGAGCCGAGGCCCACATGGGCTATGCTCCTTAAACAAATTATGAGTAAACAATTATAATCATTTCATTACATTTATTTCTCTTTAGTGAATAGGACGATGATAGAAAAGAAGTAGTGCTAGGTTGCATTGCAGCAGAATTGAGCCAGCACGCCCGGGGAGGTACCTGTTACTGACATGATACTGCTGCAAAGTGACGGCTATGCTGTCACACACTCACCAGCCGGTGGCCTATTGGAGGGAAGGAGAGAAGAGGATGTGTTGCCCACATCTGAATAACGTGATTGTCTATGTCTATGGTAGTCACCAAAAGTCTCCAAATTTGTCCCCTTAAGTACGCACGCATAAATTATTTCGGATCTCAGCAGGTTCGAGAGCTTAGAACAGTTACAATAGTAACAAAAAAATATTAACGAGTAGCGCCATCTGTGTTCTTGTCACGAAACTGTTTCTCTGCCTTGGAATATTGCAATATGATATTTGAAACTTCTTCTGTGTAATGTGAGGGCTACTGAAGCAAGTGTTTCCAGCTCCCCCCGAGAGATGGCACTGTTGCAACTTGTACTGCACACAAATGATACATTGAACGTATTCTTAACAGAATAACACTAACCAGTGGTCGCTCGGAAATCGAAATGGGATCTCAATCATAAAAATAACATCCTAGTTTTATTTTTTAGATGTGTTGCTGTGTTTGAAAGTAAAACCTTTTTTGTAAATGAAAACTAAATATCATACGTCATTCTAACAACTTTTAACCGTATTACATGAGTTGAATTGTATATTGACTACTATTATATATCCGTAGATAGACTGCAAAGTTCAATCAAATAAGGGGAGCTATACGGAACGCCGGGGTAGACCCCGTAAATATAGAACGAAACGCGTGTACCTAGCTGTAACTCTATATAATGTCTAAAGATTTCAGCTATGTATTTTTTGCTTGATATATTAAATATGTACAAAGTAATAGTAATATACGCGAAGAATACTGCCGTTTTACCGAAAAAGAGCACAAGTAAAATTTTTGAGAAATTGAGTTAGATACATATTCGGAACCACGAGAGCCTTTCTGCCTGATTTTTCGTGGACTTTTAGCTACTAAATTAACAGAGACAGCAAAAGCTTAAAGGGCACAACTGTACCATCTTTTAAGTTTCATTACAATAAATGGACTTATTGTGAGATATCACTTTTATTTGTAATATATCTAATTGAAAGTACATAACTGGCGTACGTTCAATATTAAAGACTTCTCGGGCAATAGAGTTTATTTTTTACAACAACAACAACACCTTACCAAAAAATTTACGACATAAAGTCACTGCAGTTGTGCCCGTTCTATTTACCCGCTACGAATTAAAATTTTAAATGAAAAACGTCTGTGAAGGGCTATGAAGTGATTAATATTTACGGTGTGTATTTAAATTCCAATAATTTGCAGTGAAAAGGCACAGCTGAGTAAAAGTGTCTTTTAATCGTAACGTTTTAAATTCCTACCAAACACTTTACATCGAAGAGGCATACTTGGTTATGTGCCTTTCAAACGTAATATTGCTCTTTTAATGCTAACTTTTATGTTAAGGTACAGAGAAATTTCATGTGCACGTGTCCATTAAAATGAAAAATATCATGTGACTATCGTAGTATACATACTCAACAAACACAGCTTTTAACATTCAGAAGAACAGAGAAAAGAGAGCAACTGAAAGGGACAAGTAGATAATAAAAATGAATGACGTAACAAACAATTTTAGTAATTTAAAAATAAATGTCTGAAAGTAATAAAATAAAATTTCAAACTGAAAGAAAAAAACATAAAATTAGTATAAGTTGTGAGCGTGTAACGATTCAGGATTTAGATGACACTAATTTCCTTGTAATAATTGTAGATAAGTTTAGTGATTGCAAAGCTCATATCAATCAACTGTGCTCAATACTAGGTAAATACGTTTATGCATTAAGTCGTATTCAACAGATAGTATCCATGGAGGCGGCACTCTCCGCTTACCATGGCTGCGCCTCAGCTATTTTTTTTCTACTGACGCGCACAAAACATTCAAAGCCCAAAGGCGTTGCATAAGCTCTTCATGTAATGCGAAATATATAGTGGGAAGCCTCTATTTAAATAAATATATTGCCCATTCCATGCCTATGCATTTTTAAAAATATGTATCTTTGTTAGAAAACATCCGATATTTCAAAGTCATATCTGAAAACAGTGGTTAGCTTTGTTTGGAAAAAAAAAGTGTAATGCTCAGGAGTACGGATTCATAATCATTTACCGTCATGTAGCTGTAATGTGGCAATTGCTTCTTTTAAAAGTTATTTATTTAAATTGTTTATAGAGAAATGTTATTATAGTGTCAATTAATAATAAATGACAAATTGTAACAATAGTTTGATAATAATTAGTCGTACCTGCCTAATATTGTGCCTCGAATTCGAAAAGATTATTGACTCTGGTAGATTGATAATAATTCTTGACGTGATAATTTTTTTTAATTAATGAATACATTAACATTTTGATAATAATCAAAAATGATAGTTATTTCAAATTCATTGAATAATAGTAAATTGTTTTAATGTAACTACTTAGATACGAGTACATTAAAACAATTTACTAAAATGTAAATGTATAGTTTAGAGTTAAGATTAGAATAAGTTTGAATGTAATTAGATAATTTGCTGAAATGGCAGAATAGAAAAGGCATCGGTATAGTAATTACGTGGATGTGCATGGGCGTCGATAGTCTTAAAAAGGCTCCGACTTCTCTTTTGCCCTCTATTCTAAAATAAAATAAAATGAGGATACAGGTTATTACCGCACACTCCTTATTCGCCAGATTAGTCTCCTATGACTTCTTGCTCTTGACAATGACAGAATGGATGGCGGGCAAAGATCTTATATAGATCAGCGGTTATTTCCACTTCTCAAGTCACGGACTTGTCAGACCGCCTTACAACGTTTGTTACAAATATAATAAATTCCATAAAAATCTTTAGTCTCCCGCTAATAAAACTGCAACCGCTGCCGTGTCAAACGCATTGTGTCCTGGACCCGATGGTCGCTGGTCGCTGGTCGCTGGTCGCTGGTCGCTGGTCGCTGGTCGCTGGTCGCGGGTCGCTGGTCGCTGGTCGCTGATCCCTAGTCACTGGTCGCTGGTCTCTGGTCTCTGGTCTCTGGTCGCTGGTCGATGTTCGCTGTTCGCTGGTCGCTGGTCGCTGGTCGCTGGTCGCTGGTCGCTGGTCGCTGGTCGCTGCGTGACCACTACTGACTTGTCGTGACTGGTCATGTCCTTACTGACTTGTCGACCGAGCGATGAAAAAAACTTATGTCTATCTGAGTATTTTATGGCAAAAATAAATAATACAATTTTCGTGTTCCAAAGCTTGGAAATGCAATTTAGTTTTGTAACCGCAAGTTATATTATGCAGTACAATAAGTCGGCGGTCGGCGGTCGGCGGCCGACGTGTAAGTGAGAAGGTACTAGCGCTAGAGAGCTAAGCCGTTAGCGGTTAAGAAGTATCGGAAGACGTAGGAAGGCGACCGCAATCCGCGGCGAGACGCGCGCACCCCGCGACAGGCGAGCACCCGTCACCGGCCACTAGCGAGTAGCGCATGTTAGCAGTTAGGTCAAACTATATAATATACCTACACTTCACTATTAACATTTAAGATATAATTTGTACACATTAATATTGCTTATATAGAAATTTAATTTTAAGTGAGAATTGTGCAAATAGCTATTATATACGAGTATTATTATATAATATGCAGTTGTTGTCTTGAGGGGTTTCGTTTAGTGTTTGATTTGTTTATTTTTATCACTGGGCCCCAAACACAGCGAAGAACCCAGCCATCTTCTCTATTGATATTTGGATGTTTTTAATTTCAATAGCCTCACGGATCGTCCTTGGAAGGAATCGGTCTTCCCTAGCGAAATTTTTCAAATCTAATGTAATGTCAGGGGCCAAATTTAAGCTAAATAAAACTATTCTTACTTTATTATTATATATTATATATTGATTTTAATTATTTATTTAATTATTTAACCAGCGCGACGTTTCTATCTTAAAGACAAAAACTTTACATCGACCGCGTTCACGGCTCCACCCGTGTCCACTCGTGACCTTAGCTTTTGAAAAACATATAAACATCCTTCAGTACTTGCAATACTTTTTGTAGACGTATATCATGTTCTTGCTCAGTTCGACCATAAACTCGTAGCACCGTCACGTTTCTGAAGCATTTCTTCCCGTATCTTTAGTAATGAATCTGGTGCACAGATAATATCAAACATAAGGGCTTATATAGGTAAGGGCTTTTGGATGTAATGAAAGCTGTGATGTGCTTTTTACTTTGGATGGAGTTCCAATTGGTGAAACGCATTCTTAATGTGCAGTTTAGTGAAATGTTTGGATTTCCCAATCTTTAGCAAAAGTTGTTCCAATGAAGGTAAATGGTGGTTCTCACGCATAAGGGCCATATAAGCGCGTCTCACGTATGCACATAGCCGTAAATCTCCATTATAATCTCCAATATCGGCACAAGAGGAAATGTCCATTCGGAGGGTTCATGAACTCCTTCTATTATGTCGCTCTCGATTAATTCCCTCATTTTCATATCAATTTTTCCTTCGATTTGTATAGGTATTCGCCGATACGGCTGAGAAACGGGGCCTTGCGAGTCATCAATTGGTATTTGGAGCTAAACATCTTTGAATTTTGGAAGTAGCTCACTCTTAACTTTATTCACGTCAACATCTAGCTGGGTCCTGTGACCCCCTGATTTACTATACTATGTTTACCTTGTAAGCTTTGTGGATCTACTTGCAATAACATATAAATGTGCAGTTATCTCAAATTACCCTATTATGTCTAACACAGTTTTACTGCCGTACACCAACACAGATTTTTCAGGATTTTTATTTTGACTCAAGCATGTTACTCCTTTCTCTTCTAACATTGTCCATCCGGTTATTAATTAAATTACTTGCTAACACTTTGAACCATAATCTATTTACAACTTTGTTTTTATTATTCCGATATCACATTCTATGTTCCCATCGTTGTTTATATTAAAAATGTAATCAGCTTTCTCTCATGTAACATTATTCATTACATTTTTTTTATTGTACCGATAGTCTGCCCTCTTTTTGTGTATCATGTTCTACTATTTTTCTCTTTCTTTGTGATTTGCAATATTGTCGTAAATAACCAAATAATTAAAGCAAAAAATGACATGTTTTTCCTATTGCTGAGCACCGCATTTATCTCATCTGCAGTGTGGTCCGTGTTACCACATCTGCCGCATGGTTTTTCCGCAATACGATTTTTTTTTTCTGTCGAAAATAAAAGTGTTTCGATTTCCTTTGGTAAGAATAATAGCGTTAATGTCATGGTTCCTTTTTTGCTCCATACTCTTCCAACTATCTACTGACAACATCAAGTGTATTGGCTTCCGTTATTATCTTGTCTCATGTTATACTGTGACCTATTATCAATATTTTTTTCTACAGATCTATCGATGTTCTCTGCTACTTGGTCCATCAAATGTTACTCGCGCTTATCAAATTGTCATTTTTCCGCTTGATTTTTCAACCTAACCACAAATTGTTCATACTTTCTTCCTCCTTCTGTTTAATTAAGCGTCAGAAAGGCGTTTCGTAAACATTACTCTGCTTAGAGGAAAAACAATCATTCAGCTTTTGTATCGCTTGTGTATTTATTTAAAGAACTTTGTTTTTACTAGTCAGCTCTGCCTTAGGATCTGCTAGTAGGATATAAAATATGTCTCGTAGGTTTGATTCACTATGCGATAGCAATGTCGCCCTTTTCCTTACTGGTGTCGCAACATACGTTGCTTCCAAGTTATATTTAAGGGTCGTTTCCAGGTTTCCCGTCGCTGCCCTAATGATGCAATATCGCCTTCTAAATTAAGCTTTTCTAATGGTGGTAGATTACTAGACATTACGGTGCGTGGTGGAGCAACTAGAAAATAAAAGTTGGTAATCGAATGGAGGTACTTTTGTACCATTTTTCCCCAATTTAATGGGGTATATTTGTACCAAAGATTTCACATTTAATGGAGGTACATTTGCACCAAATATTTGTGATTTGTTATAACAAGTAAAATCAAATATCCTTTCCTTTTATCGTAACATATTTTCTTTTCAGCAAAACTTTACCGAGACAATGTATTTACAATAAGTAACATAAACCCTGTTCTTCCTGCTAAAGGCACGAGAACCAACAACAAATTGTAACAATTTACCTCGCTTAGTACTACTGTTCAATTTAAAAAATGAAAATAAATGTTAATTCACTACAATATTATAAATAGAAAAGGTGTTTTACCCGTGCCTCGCGATGTTATTTGATGAATTTTTTCACTTTTCTACTAATCTAGTTAATCATAACATCAACTCTGCGAAAATGCTATTCAATATTCCCGTCTTGACTTTGTTATTAAAAATTTTGCTTGCCTTCTTTATCTGTATTTACTATCGCAATGTTTATTATATTTGATGCAAATAAATTGATCTCAGTTTGAGTTTGAATCTTATAGCAATAGGTTACACATAACTGTATATGCAATAGGTTACACATAACTGTATATGCAATAGGTTACACACAACTGTATATGATTTGGCCTTTTGAGTGGTCGTCATCTTTGTCTGTGGAGTTGTGTAAGGATGGTTCTCTTTGTTGAACAGTGTAAGTGACGTGGTTGTATGTCTCTCGGTACTTGACCAGTGAGTTGACTCGGACCATTTACGTGTATGTCTGTAAAATTGTGTAAGTGACGCGGGTTGTCTGTGTGGAGGCTGTGTAAGTGACGCTAGCAATATGTTTCTTTGTAGTGGACCAGTCAATTCAATCGATCCATTTACTTTTTGATCTGTGTGACTCGTTCTCTCTGCCTGTGAAACTTTGTAAACGACGCGGGTTGTCTGTGTAGAGGCTGTGTAGGCGACGCGAGATGTATGTTTCTGTGTAGTTGATCTGTGAGTTGACTCTTGTCTTCTGTGTCTGTTGTAGTACCTGGGTTCGTTCCCGGCGGGCGGCGGCGAGTACGAGGTACGTGGTGACGAGGTCATGCGCCGACTCCACCTCATGAAGGTAAGTTCAATACATTTTTCTCATTTGAAATTTCAATATTGAACCTCGGCTGTCAAAAGAGGGCCTCTTAAAAAAGCACAATATATCAAGATAATATATCTATTCTTGGTATTTTCTCTGAGATATACACTGAAATTTGTACATCCGTAAGAGTACAGAAAAAAGGGTATACCATTGTATACATTGTATAGCTACATTTAGCTGCAAAAGACTGATCCTAAGTTCTACCCGGTAGACTGATTACTCGACTACAATTGTCCATCACTCATATGCTCTAGTTGGAGGAGGCACACTGTCTTGATAGTGAATGTACATCTCGGAAAGTATAAAAATAAGATTTAAAGCCCACTCATGAATGCCCCGCGATGTGAACGCCTGAAAGTACCCACCGCGCCGCTCAGGATAAGTTGATGTCTGTGAATTGAACTTACAAGATGTTGAGCATGCGATAACCAAGTTACATCAGAGGAAAATAAGCGTCGCAAAATGTAACTGCATTTACAATATAAAATTATGCACTTTGTAAAAACAACTTAATATCGTGCTCGAAAGTTACCTTTGCAAAAAAATCACTCTTTGGAATGGATAGTTCAAAATAAAATTGCTTATCTTGAATTTTGTAAATCATTGCCCTGACGCCTTCAATGTAAAATAACCTCCCTCGTAATTTTTGTGAATGCTCGAAGTGTAACAGAGAGACCATTCGGCTTCGCGTTAAACACAATGTATGACAACAATGACAAAATTTTCAATATACATATTAAAACTTTAAAAGCTGTATTACCGGATCATATGTAACTTTTTTTTTTTTTTAAGGAACACTCACAATTTATTCACAATCATTAGTATATTATTAAACACATATACGTAGACCAAAACAGTGTTTACAGATAAACACTAACACAGCTACCGCTAAAAACAATTAAGTAAATTAAACAATGAAAAACAAAAATTGGAATAATTTAAATTAAGTGTAAGGTTCATATGCAGAAAGATGAGTTAAATGTGATATTATTGATACTCAAAAAATGTTTTTTAGAGTAGAATGAAAATAATAAATTTACTAATTATAAACTACAAAATAGGACTGCCACATTTCTGTAATCTCCTTTCTGTGCAAATTCAACGGGCACCAAACGTGATCAACTGTGTGGAAATATTTAATATAAGATGATGTTGCACGTGGTATAAAAGTATTCTTGCTATACTTGGTTTTGATTATAGGAACATCATAGTTTTCATGCCAAGAGCTTATACGTGTACACTTTATGTTAATGAAGCTTAACAAAAATCATGAGTCCATATGATAACTTATAATTTTGTATAAGAATATCCAGTCCCTGTCGAGTCTGCGGAGATATGAGAGAGACGAATGTGTTGTTCTGTTGAGGCATTCATTACAAGAAATTTATTTTGCGGTCCATAAGTCTCAGAATTCTTTTATCTACGTCTTCAATCTTATTGATATACTTTTGTAGTGTGGGTTCCGTACCACGGAGCAATATTCAAGAATTGGCATCACAAATGATCTATACAAAAGTATGCGCGTTGAATAGTAACTAAATTCCTTCGACACTCTCATAACAAAACCTAACATTCGGTAAGCCTTACCGACAGTGCCATGTATGTGCAATTCAAAGGACAGTTTGGAGTCAATGCGTACACCCAGATCCCAAATTGAAGAAACCGTATCTAAAGTTTCGTTTTTTATTTGGTAATTAAACATTATGGTTTACCTCTTTCTGGTGAAGGTAACAACATGACCCCACCATGGTTCATGCCTTGTCGTGGCGATGGGGCTTAGTAGCATGAGGTGAACCCAGGCGAAGCCAATTAAAACCGAGGGGGATTTTTGCACCACTATTACAAGAAGAGGGGGCGAAAGAGCAGGAGGAAGAGGCGCTTTTGCACAGGTGCAAGGGGCGAGAATGGGAACCTCACCCCATTGCACTGTCCCAATGTTGATGGGGTTGATCTGTGGTGCGGGGCAACCCTGCCGTGGAGGAAGCGTCGATCCCTTAGGGGACTGACTAGCCGCCGAGGTCCCCTGATATTTTGTTGTTCAGGGGTACCTGACCAAAGGTTGCACTGATGGCACTCGCAGTGGTTTTTGTGGGTATTCGGTACTATAATTTTCCGCGAGCCCTACACACCACTGGAGCCCACCCAGGACTGTTGAAGGCGCGTAAATGCGTTTCCCGCGTAAAAAAATAAAAATCAATTAGGGAAGGTTTATGTCACCTGTCATGTTATTTAGATCCTCTTGTGAGGTCGTTTTCAGATTTAATAATGGAAAACAGATTCATGTCATCCGCATAGAGAAGAACATTAGAATTCTTAAGATTAGATATATATAACAATCCAATAATACCGGCCCTAAGTGTGAGCATTGTGGTGTCCCAGATGTTATATGCACGGAAATAATACCTTCAACAGTAACTGCTCAACTTCTTTGGCGACCCAGCGAAGCAGATCATCATGGGTTCTTAACTTCTTTGGCGACCCAGCGAAGCAGATCACCATGGGTTCTTAACTTCTTTGGCGACCCAACGAAGCAGATCACCATGGGTTCTTAACTTCTTTGGCGACCCAGCGAAGCAGATCACCATGGGTTTTTAACTTCTTTGGCGACCCAGCGAAGCAGGTCACCATGAGTTCCGAGTGCATTAAGTTTTTCTATTATTATATTGTATTATATCGTATGAAAGGCATTCGAATAAACGGTGTATATAACGTCCACCTGGTAGCCTCGGTCCATAGCAAACCCAACCCTATGAACAATTTCGAAAAGGTTTGTTTCCTTGGATCTTTTGGGAACGAATCCTTGCTGTTCTGGTATGATTAAATGTCAAATTTGAGGGAAAATGTTATCGTAAATATTTTTTAAAAACATCTTGGCTATCGTGTTAAGTTTAGATATAGGCCCGTAATTAGTTATACCGTGCACGTTACCTGATTTAAAGATAGGTAAGATGTATGATTTTTCCGCCTATTAGTCATGATACCGGTTGAAAGAGATTTATGAAATAAGAACGCTAAAGGCATTGCGAGTGGTTTTCTACACGATTTTTACAATATAGGAGGTATGCCACCTAGCCCGGAACACTTGCTGACAGTCGCACGTAAGTATACCGAAATGTTTAAGTGCTTTGGAACTTAAAAATTTCAATATATTTACATGAGACACATCAGTTGAGTTTATTGCACAGGTAGCTTAAAATACATTGTTTGTATAGTATAAATTCCACAATTTTTTTGTTTAAAATACACATATTACTACCGGTTTCGATTAATTCATCATCAAGTGTATAATGAAACATTAGGCACAATTGCACAAGCACAATTTGAACCGTTACTTAATCTATAATTACATGAAATTAAAGGACTCGAAGATTGTTCGTAAGCTGAATGAGAATATTCGTTGAACTTATTATAATTGTTGCTACTAGTGGTTAAATAAACATTAAGTAGTTCAGCAGTTACAGTAATGGGAGCTGCCTCATGTTGGCATGAAGTACCTGAGTTAGGGACGTGTTGCGTGCTGAAATGCTCTCTTTTTCAACGACAATGCTTTACTCGACCCGTATTGCGCTGGCAGATGACGAGTCACGGAGTGCTGGATGCCCGTTCTCTCCGTGGCACCCCTGCTCTATTAGAAGCGCGAGGGTCCGGATCAGTTTCCCTGGTATGAGGCGGTTGGCAAATATTCATACTCTGAACGTGTCGTTGTGTTAATATATTACGCAAATAGTACATATTAAAATAAAACTACTTTTACGGATTTTATCGCGCGCAGGTGGACTGTCAACCCATGAACATTTAGAGTCCTTTACTAACTTTTTCTTTTAGACAGGTTGAACGAAACTACGAAACCTTTCCACCATACTTTTGGTGAACTTTTAATTTCATCTAGAAGTTCAGTTAGGAGTTACTTATACAGTTCTGACTCGGACCTTCACGCTCCTGGTCCCGAGCGTACACCAAGTCAACCGGCGCCGCACTCGACGTCATCAGTGGTGACTGCGCAGTGCGCGTTACGATATTATCTGAAAATTATATATTACTTAGTGATAAGAAACACCAGCGGGTTAACTGAAGATTAACTGCTGAATTGTGATAAGTTCATAAACCTCCGAATTAACTCTCGGCTAACCGCCAATTAAATTCGATTTATAAAAAAAATAACACCTAGGATACAGAATAAAAAAATTAGGGAATATTTAGATAAGTAATTCTGATGAAGATTCAATGATCATCCATCCGTTGCCTTTCTCTTTTTTCTTTATCTTCTTTTGTTTCTTTTTTATAGTAATTAACATCACGAAAATACATTTTACAATTGTTATTCGAAATGTCCAAGTTAGAAGAAAAATAACTAGGGTTGGGACTAATTGAGCGTGCTTGAGATGCGAGCATTGCGTTATCTCTAACAACAAAGGCATGTTTGCTCATAGTAGTGAGATACGTAGTGGATAAGAGATAAAACAGCGAATCTATCTATACAAAGTGTCAACTGTCGATTTTTTTTTTCTCTTGAACATGCGCGATTACTCTCTTGTAAATGAGTCTTAAGGTTATAATATTATATCAGAAGGATGAAGCTGCGAAACATAATAAGTATTTAAGCGAAATTTTATTAAAATAAATTTTCCATCGTTTTAATACTATCCAATTCAAATAAACCTCCACCAATAATATTCCTTCTTGTTTTTGTTGACGCACGGAAAAGCATTTACGCGCCTTCACCGGCCCTGGGTGGGGTTCAGTGGTGTGTGGCGGTCGCGGCGCATTATTGTACCGAATACCCACATAAGCCACCGCGAGTGCCATCGGTGCCGCATTTGGTGAGATGCTCCGGAACCACAAATCATCAGGGCACCTCGACAGCTAGTCAATCCCCTAAAGGTCAAACGCCTCCTCCTCAGAAGCGTTTCCCAGGACCACAGGAAAGCCCTACCGACTTCAGGATAGTGCAATAGGGCGAGGGTCCCATGATCGCTCCTTGTCCCGTGCGCTAAAGTGCATCCTCCTGTTGCTGTTTTGTGCCCTCTTCTTACAAGAGGGATGCAAAGAACGTCCCCTCCAAAAATGAACGTCCAAATGTAGCAACGTCATTCTCGTACCGTTATAGAAGTGATGTTACGCTGAAAGTTCTTTACGTAACCTATTACACATTGATATTATTTTCATTGAAATGTTAAAATGTGTCATCGTTTAACTTAAAGCTGACATCGTTATAGGAGGCTGGAGGCGTCAGATGCTCTTATTTCACATAGCTGGTGGGGAACATACCTGCACTTTTTTTCGTTGACACGGGGCAATGCATTTACGCGCCTTCACTGGCCCTGGGTGGGGTCCAGTGCTGTGTGGGGCTTGTGGCACATTATAGTGCCGGATACCCATAAAAACCACCGCGAGTGCCATCAGTGCCGCCTTTGGTGATGTGCCCCGGAAAAGCAAATCATCTGGGCACCGCGACGGCTAGTCAGCCCCCTAAGGAACCGTCGCCACCTCCACAGATGGGGTTGTCCGCACTACAGGACAACCCCACCAACTTTGGTACGGTGCAGTGGGGCGAGTTTCTCATCCTAGCTCCTTGCCCCGTGCGCAATAGCGCCGCCTCATTGTTTTTTTTCTCTTTTGTCCCCTCTTCTTATAAGGGTTCAAAGAGCGCCTCTTCCTCCTTCTCGGTTCAATTCGCTACGCAAAGCTTCGCCCAAGGTGTCTCGGATCACCCCAGGCTGGGGAACATACCAAGAACTACTATAGTTTGTATCGATTGTTATTTCAATTTAGACAATTAATTGTTTGTTGTATTGAAAAATATCTAAATGAACAACAGTAGCAGTATTAACCTTGGAAACTTTTTAAAAATAAATTGTACCTACAGTACGATGGAGGCTGTCTGAACTGCGCTGAGAATGTCGCCGTCGGTAAGTTGAATGATAGCTCGAGTCGATGGGACGTGTCAAGTGGGTTAGTGGGCGTGACCCAGATATGGCGAGTCACAGAGTAACAGGCTCTTATAGCTTTTAGCCTCTATGAGTTTGAGTTGCACCCATTTCAGTTGTTTAGAATGAATGTAAGTTACATACAGATAGTGACATTGCTGAATTTGATCATTACGCGTGGATAAATGACGCTCTCCTACCAAACCCAGATCGGCAGCGCTTGGCGTCGTTTTCTAGCATGAAGTCAAATTTTCACTAGGTTTTTTCTTTCCTATATGTAAATGTGTACCTGCAATAATCATTTAACATAATACATATACACGTTGCGTATATTGAAACAACTTTGTTTTAAACATAATAAACGCACGAAAAAGCTTGCCTGAATGATGATTAGATGATACTAAAATGTTTCAGAGGCAGAAACACCTCGAGTGTCGTTTGATGACATTTTTTTTGAAATTATTGTGTTCGCGACCTGCCCCGTGCACCGTGCCAGTAATTGTGAAGATTCGCAAAGAAATTGGAGCGGTGTTGAGAGACTCGCCAAGCTTAATGTGGAGCGACTGGCACACGTGCATACATGTGCATACATTACATTGATAATGGCGTCTGCCTGGTTATCTAGCTTCTGCCTCCAACGAAATGCAACACATAAGTGTTCAATTTTATTCCTATTAAAAATTACCAATATGTCCCATTAAATATTTCCCTTTTATTTTTTATTAATTTTGCGTAGAATAAATTAACGGTAAACGACGTTCTTTCAGGATAAGAAAATTTAGTCGTTAAAACGTTGAAACAACCGCTCATATAACGCAGTTTCTGTAAATTATGTATGAGAATTTCTTTCGTAGTGAAAGATGGCAATGCATCATGCTGAAGCTCTTGATGTGCGTATGTTTATAGGCGTCAGTGGTCACTTTCTAAAAACTCCGCCTGTTCCACCGCAATAAGTGCATTTCATGTGAGATGATTATTTTTATGTTTCAATTTTCATCGTTACTGAGTTGCGTCCTGCGTGCCTGTTGCCTGTAGATGGCAGTAGGCAGTGTGCCGTCTGCAGTCTGTCGTCTGTAATCTGCAGTGTGCCGTCTGCAGTGTGTCGTCTACAGTCTGCCATATGCAGTCTGCCATTTGCAGTCTGCAGTCTGCCGTAAGTAGTCTGTCGTGTTTAGTCTGCCGTCTGTGGTTGCGTGACTCCGACTATAAGTAACTAGTGTACTGTGCCTTCAGTTTTAGGAAGAGGTAGTGTCATGCTGCCCCCTTATGCTATTGATAAATAAGTTAATTTACTTCTACACTACAGTTTTTAGTTCCCCTTTTCTGACAACTTGAATGTTATCGTTAAACGAAAACATAAAGTGAGAGGTCATGCTACCGATCCATTGCAGCCTTATTAGGTCGGGGTGAATGGAGATACCTCTCCATTCACCTACACATACCTCACATTTCAGTCTGTAAGAGGCACCTTACAGGGAATTGAAGAATTGTAGTAGAATTGTTGCGTTTGTACAATTCGTTTTGTTGTAAAAATATTCAGATTTTTTTAACTTTTCCAAGAGATAGCACACTGCATTCAATTTGTATGCAGCCGCATCGGGAAGTACCTCCCTCTCAAATGCCTCTGGCGTGAAGTGACGTCGACTCTGTTAACGTCGCGTTTCGTTCCGGTCGGCCCAAATTCCCCCCCTCCCCCCATCTCATAACAGCACGGTTTAAAAATAGATTACCCAGGAGGGTACCAGCAACGTAGAAGCTGGAAAATCCTTCCCTGGGCCTACATGCCCAGGTCCTGAACCTGAGCCTGAATGCCTGAGCTGCCCCACACATTCTCGGGGATGATCTGAGCTCTCTGACAGTTTTAGTGTCCAATTCCGCTGCACCGGAGGACGTAGTGTCATACATATATATACGTCATACGCTGTGCAGGGCACTATCACCTCCTGTGTAGCATCGCCACCACTATAACCATAAAGATTTAGTCTGCCTTACATCTACTTGAAAAAATAATTATAAAGTTAACTCTAAATCCCTTATATATAGCGAAAATATAACTTAGGAATCTGCCACTATATACTAAATTAAACCGCCAGTATGATTTCCGCTGCGAGAGTTCAGCTGGTGATCTTCTAATTTCTTTAATGCACCGAAGGGCGGAGGCAGTAACCCAGTGGGAGGCATTGACGTATAGTCTGGATGTAGCGATGAGTTTTGACCGGGTTTGGCACAAAGCTCTCCTTTCAAAGCTTTATTCATACGGACTTCTCGGGGAATTTTGCGATTGGATCACTAGCTTCTTTTCGAACCGCAGCACCAAAGTCGTGGGTGAAGGCGTATGTCACCTTTAAATTTCTAGACGCTGGTGTTCCCCAGGGCTGTGTTCTGTCTCCTACACTGTTTTTTCTGCATGTCAATGACATGTTGCGTACTAGTTGCCTTCATTGTTACGCAAATGATAGCAGTGGGGATGCCTTCTACACAGGCCGTGCCAATATTTCGCGGGAACGCGTCAATGAGTATCGGAACAAGCTTGTTTTTGAAGTCGAGTATTTGTTATCCTACTAAATTTAGTCCAATTTACTCCCCATAAGATACAAGTTTGCGCGTTTACCGCAAAAAAGTCAACCTTCGTCGTATCTCCTCGTTTTCAAAACACCTACCTATCAGCCTCAGCTCGTATCAGAATACTTGGTGTCGACAGATCGAGCAAAGTTCCGTTCCGTGGTCATTTAGAAACTAAAGCTAAATTAACCTCAAAGAATCTGAGCGTGCTGAATAGGGCGAAGCATTACTTCAATCCAGCCCATCGTTTACAACTTTACAAGGCACAGGTCCGACCGCATATTGAGTACTGCACCCACCCTTATGTAGGGTCCCCGCAATATCAGCTAATTTCGCTTGACCGTACATAATGTAGGAGTTCTCGAATCGTTGAGCATGTCATTACCGGACAGCTCGATTCTTTTCGTCCTGCGAAGAGATATCTGTTCGCTGTTTATCTTTTACTGTATTTCCTATGGGGAGTGTTCCGAGGAATTGCTCGGCTTAACACCACAAGCAGAATTCCATCTTCGGACATCGCGACAGAACTCAAAGTTCCACGCCCATCACCTAGATGTCTGTAAATCCACTTCACTGCGCCTTAAACGCCACTTTTTGCCACAACTGTGCTGTGGAACTAACTATTTCCCTCGGTACTTCCGGTCCGAAACGACTTAGATGTTTTCAAGAAAGGAGCATACCTCTTCCTTAAAGGCCGGCAACGCCTCTGTGGGACGCCTAGTCATGCAGATTGCTATAGCGGCGCAATATATATATATATACATATATATTGCGGCAATAATCACTACCCACCTGGTCATTTGCCCCCTATCCCATATTAAAAGAATCTTTGAAAGCAGACGGTTTGTTATATTAAAACTTGAGGAATCCTTAAAAGCTCTCTCCGTAACTTTTATTTCAACTAAGCACTAGCGGTTCGAGTTTAGCTTGGAGTTTAAAAGTAGCGATAAGTGTTGCGAAACTTTAAACTAGGCCTTGATTTCAACTTTTATTTCTACGTTTAAATGTAGTGTTTTTATTTTTCTTAAAACTTGTTTTAATTATTCAATATCCTAAATAATAATAATAATAATAATAATAATAATAATATAATCCTTTATTTCAGGATTAAGCTTTATAGTTACACGTTTACAAATACAAACATTTTTTCCTAAATGATATTTTTGTGTATTAATTAGCAAAGGTCTACTCCAACGTTGTCCACGAATTTAAGTCCTTAGCAATTCCAGTCCACGTGCCACCCACGACTGCTTTTATATCACCGACCCAACCCCTTTTTAATGGGCGCCCGCGTTTTCTACGCTTGTGGCCCAGGTACCACTACACTATTTATTTGCTCGGCACTTCAGTTTTTTTATAGTTAATGTAATATGTTTTGTATTATATATATTATATAGATTTGGGTCAGGCAGATAGTTTTTTTTCTATCATTCTTCTATTCATAGCGTTTTGGCAAGTTGATCTTTTTTTTCTTTTGCGCTCTAGTTAGAGACCATGATTGGCAGCCATATGTAACACTTGGCAATATACATGTATCAAATAGTTTTTTTTATAATTTTTATATACTTTTTTGTTTTTCATTCATTCCTTTAAATTCCGATTCGATGACATACGCTATGTTTTGACTATTAATGTATAAGGGTTCTTGAACCCCATTGGTCACGACTTTCGTTTTCTGAATATTCATAAGCAATCCCGTTTTTTGGCTCTCCCTATCTGGACTTATCAACTTTTCTTGCTGACCGGCTTTTGTAGGTTAGAATATTATTAAGTCATCTGCAAATCTCAGATGTATCAATATGTTGACGGAAGCCTTTTTTTGTTGACGCGGGCAAACGCATTCACGCTCCTTCACCGGCCCTGGGTGGGGTCCCAGTGGTGTGTGGGACTCACGGCACATGATAGTGCCGAATACCCACAAAAACCATCGCGAGGGCCATCAGTGCCGCCCTTGGTGAGGTGTCCAGGAACAACAATCATCATGGCACCTTGACGGCTAGTCCCCCCTAAGGGACCATCTCAACCTCCACAGATGAGGTTGCCCAGCACCTCAGGAAAACCCCACCGACTTTGGGACAGTGCAGTGGGGCGAGGTTCTCATCCTCGCCCCTTGCCCCGTGCGCAAAAGCGTCACCTCCTGTTGCTTTTTTTTTAGAGAAACCTACTAATGATTGGCGGTGCTTGTCCAACCTTAACAGTTCGAATGACTACGAAAACTTTTGAGTCTTCAGGTTTAGGGAAACGATAGGTGGACAGACCCCCTCTTTTTCCGCAGATAGGAAGAGATGAACCGGAATTTTACTGTGGGTGTTATCCTATGGTGATTATTATTAGTGACCGAAAAGGGGGAAATGACGCGTCCCCACACTAGCGGGACGGCGCGCGCGAAAATATTTTATAAATGTTAGACATGAGACTGACTGGCCTATAGTCCTTAATGTCTGTCTTATCGCATCTCTTATGCAATAAAGTGATGGAAGATGAATCCCATTCCTGATGTACTGATTCTGTTTTTAGAACCTCGTTATAAAATTGTGTCAGTTTTGGGGCAAGGAGTTCTATATTCTCTATTAGCAGTTCCTTACTGATATTGTTGGCACCTGGAGTTTTGTCTCTCTTCTGAGATTGAATAGCTCTTTCGACTTCTGAGATTATTACTCCTGGAACTAAATATTCTTTGACAAATATTTTTAATGTTGTATACGGAAGTCTGTGGTCATCAACATACACGCGGTTGTCACATAAGGCTCCGCGTGGAGGTTGTTTGTAACTAAAAAGTAGGCTTTTAGTGTTTTGATTATGTACACTGTGCGTAAGTACTGCGAAGTGCGCCGTCAACTGCACCAACTGGTGTTTGATGCGAGAGGGGTTGTCAGTCTTTTGCTCATTCCGATTGCGCCCGCGAGGGGAACTAAGCTCTGGACTGGAGTTGTAATATTCCCAGGTAACAAACAGTGAGGTGCTTTGTTTTTTCCCGAAGAATCATTTTGTTTTTATTCTCTGCATGGACGCGGATGTCGGGCGCAGGAGCTTCGCAGCGCCCGTGGATGTTATAGCGTATTTGAAGGGAATATTTCCGGATGGTGGCATGTTTCTATAACATGTGTATTGTATACTAAAATGTCATCGTGTTTGTGGTCAAACTCCTCTGAAATCGTTCGACACACTTTTATGCCATTTTTGTCTACATTGTTAGGCATGAGAATAAATTATATCATCTCAAATTTTTATCACAATATTGGGAAGGAATTGAAGTCTGCGCGAATCATGGGTGAATCCGTGGGACACAGAGAGCGAGAGAGAGAGAGATACATATAATCATGATCGCCGGCAGCCAGAAAACGTGCATTGCTGAACATAGATCTCTCCCAGAGAGCAGATCCCCACAATCCACTTAAAATAAACTTATATTTCAAAAAGTCTGCAATTTACTTCTGTTTACGACATTAGAAATTGGAATACAAGTTGTTGCTAGTAAACAAAGGACAACTGATACATATTTAAGGGTAAAACTTGCTCTGATTTTGCTTTGGAGTTCAGAAGCCACATAATTTTTTTTTTTTAACTTCTTAATCAGGATCACATAATAGCCAATAAGAGAAGCTTCGATTACCTAAATAAATAAGGGTTTAATTACCTGACAACATGCCCTGTAACTGAATCTATATCTATCATTTAAACTCGCAAAGTCTCTTAACAACACAATTTTGTATTTATTAAAATATTACTTAAAACCAAACGGCACACCCATTGATCTATTCCTCCCCAACCTGACGGAGTAATGAACAGCGCGGGCCCACTTGTGCTCCAGTAGACCGCAATTTAGCGCTTTCTGTTTTCCAAGTTTTTTTGTATATTTATACAGCTCCCTTACTGTCATTATGATCTTGTGTCATTGCTTTTTGGTCTATTCGCAGTACGGTTGGTGAGTTCGAATCGACTTTAACATGTCAACATTTTGGAATTTTTGAAAATTAGCATTCCAGACTAAACACGCACGCGCATACAAAACTAAAAGAGTCGGCCATAGGATTTCTACAAACTACTTCGTAAGTATTTAGTAAACTGTGCATCACCTACCCAGGAGAAACACACTTGTACTGAATATGCAACTATTTCTTATTCATAAGGCCGACCCCTGCTAAATGCCTCAACAAACTGATAAACTAAAAATAACATGCTTCCACACGATGTTTTAATTTAGACATGACCAGAAACTATTAACTGAACAGAACATCCGGTGTCTTGTACATCTAAAATATTAATTTTATTCTGCTTGTAAATATTTAGTTATAAACAAATCTTCTTAAATACAAAACGAATTCACTAAAAGCTATCTGTCCGTATATAATCGATTTTCTCAAAATCTACTGACTCTATTTAATATATCTATATGCTGTATTATAAACTTAAGAAACTATTACTTGTGATTTATAAAACCATTATATAAAGCAGTGATTACTTATAATCAAAATTAAAATGACGTATTTCAATACCAAATAGAGTTATAAACATATTTTTGAACGTCAAGAAACAAATCTACCGCCGGTTTAAGCCGAGCGCTATCCTGAGAAGAACCGTTGAAATGAACACAAATAAATACTATATCTATATATACAACCAAGTTTACAAATTGTTTACAATATCGTAAAATTTATCAACTAAGAATAATATAGAACAGCCTGCGAAGAGCGTCCTTCCTATTCCCCAGGTGCGATACCTGTCTGTCGTTAACTCTTATTCTCTCTTCTGGAATACATGTTGTGTACGTCAGCAGCGCTATCTCGTAGCAGTATTCCATAAACATAACATATAGGTGTATAGAAATATATAATTTTGATGTATATTCATATTAGGTCCCTACATATGAAATTGGCGTTTTTCTTGCTGGCCACTTTAATCACGAATTTATAGTCCTTGATAGGGAATTCCAAATTCAAATTTGTACAGCAATTTTCTCATGTATTTATGCTTCGATGACAGTCATGTTTTTTTTGTTATGTTTCTTCTGTTTGCGTCACTCATTTTACAAAATGGAAAACTTAAAATATCGGCGGAGCGGAAACCATTCGAAGGGTGCCTAATATCTATGGCGATCGTGTTACCAAAAAATTTACTTGTAAATGTTTAGTGGACTAGTGCCGGTATTGTTCATAACAGTTTTCTCAAATCTGGCCAGACTATTACGGCTGATGTCTACTGTGAGCAATTGTAAACCTGATGGAAAAGCTACAGGCTAAACAACCTAGGCGGGCCAATCGCTCCACGCCACTGCTGCTTCACGACTACTCTAGACCAGACACTGCGCCACAGACGTCTGCAAAATTAGAAGAGCTTCAATTGGAATGTCTAAGGCATCCCCCGTACTCCCGGACCCCGAATCAGGATAACTTCTTGCAAAGGAAAAAAATTCAACTTCGATGGGGCAGACCAAATCGCATTCAAAGATTTTATTGATTCCCGTCCGATGGTTTTTTTAGTAAAGGAATAAATGAAATACATATGAGATGGCAAAGGTGCCTAGAAAACAATGTTTCATACTTTGATTTCTATATTATATATTATATTAATATTCAATTAAATACATTATATTAAAAAATATTCGACTTTTTGATACAAAATGCCATTTTCATATGTAGGGACCTAATATATTAATTGTCTCATTTTTCTAACTGTGAATGTTGTTAAACTAAGTCTATTCGCAAGTTTTAGATATGAGGACCTCACTGCAGTTCAGAGTCTAGTGTTATTCTAAGGATAAATGGTGGAATCCCCTGGATCCGAGACTCTACAGTTTAATAGTTTAAATATAAAATGAACGCGGATTATATGGATTAGTGATGTCACAGCTGACACTTGACGGTATGTGGTCAGCGGCCGCTAACAATCTGTAAGTACCCATCATGTATCTATATTTAAAACCGAAAAGCTTTGATTCGAAACATCTAAATATCAATATATCGTATCAAAACTGATACTACTTTAACAAAAGTCACTAGAATCGACAGTAAATGATTATGTGAGTCATGTTCCGTCACATTTATTTTACACTAATACCTACTATGAATACGCACGGGGCCACCGCCTCGCACTTCGTGCCATCCTGGTCCTGTGTCAACCTTCAAAAATAAATAATTCTACGTGGAGTGGACTTAACTATGTTCTATACAAACATGTGTCCCATAAATATATCCCATTTATACTGCCGATACCCGACGAGTGTCGAGTGCGTCGTGTGTACCGGGAACGCTTCCCCTTGCGGCTACATTGAGATTAATCTGTTGTTCGCTCGGCAGCGGCGGCCGGCAGCAGGCGGGCCGCAGACGACTCGGCACGCTAAATTGAAGTAAAACGACACTGGACTGATCACAAGCCTTTGTGCGTACTGCGTGCCCACCTCGAGCTCTCGTGCCTTCTGTAGGCTGTCTGCCACGATATTAAAGTTCAAGCTTTTTTATTGCAGTCGAGGCATAATTTGTCACTGAAATTGCTATTTTACAACAGGTAAAGGCGCAAATTATTTGGCGAACAATACATAATACCGTCAAATCTATTAATTTCACCGGTTGCCGTATCGAGAAATATATCAAGTTTCATACTTGTTAAATTCTGTAAAATAATCAAAGGCTAAACCTCTAGAGAGGGCGCCATTCTTCCCTTAAGCGTACCGTTTGATGAGTAAGAAATGAAGACGCGGTCTCGCGGGTGTCGTGAGGTCTGCCGGCCGGAGGGCCGAGGGCTGCAGCGAGTGCGCGAAACTTCACGAGCGCTAGAGCTGTGAGATTACGTTAATCATTACACTATGCTTTTTTTACACATTGCGCATTATTATCTAAACGATGGGGACGATTGACATCCGACTACAATAAAGTTAAAGTTTAAAATGAACGTGATATAACCACTAATGATGGAGCTACTTATATGTACAGTGTGCATAATATGTACAGTGTGCATAATATGTACAGTGTGCATCATATGTACAGTGTGCATCATATGTACAGTGTGCATAATATGTACAGTGTGCATCATATGTACAGTGTGCATGATATGTACAGTGTGCATAATATGTACAGTGTGCATCATATGTACAGTGTGCATGATATGTACAGTGTGCATCATATGTACAGTGTGCATCATATGTACAGTGTGCATAATATGTACAGTGTGCATCATATGTACAGTGTGCATCATAGTCTTGGGCAGGTCAGAACAGAAGTCTGGTCGGCCCAGCCGAGGCTGCCAACTTAATGTTAGGTTCTATTATGCACCATCTGTTATGTGTAAATAACCAATTATGTTTTGTTTAAGTTCCACAAAGTTCACTCGTTAATCTAAACGTGTAATTATTTCGATGCCAAAAGGAATCCAATTGACGGGCCAGGCCATAATTCATCCATAATTTCCGCGCCCACATTTTACTTGTGATTCATTTCACAAGTTAAAAGTGAGCACGAAATAGTCTGCTGATTTAATTTGTTTCCAAAAACATGTTCATTGCTTTCATTACGACTTCATTTGCTAAAATTTCCGTAAGAAAATAACGAAGTAGAATGAGTTGCAAAAGTTCGAATTCTCTTTGAATCGTTACTCTTATCTACTATCGTTTAGTTTTCTCTCCGTGAATAAAAATATTCCTCTTACGGATTTTGTCCGTCACGAGACGAATAAATTTGACATCCACCGCCCCCGCGCTCTCAGGGAGCTCGCGGAGGCGCCCTGAGCTTATTTCAAGGGCAAATGAGATGGGCCTACGTACACGTAACACACTTCGTGTATTAAACGAATTAGAGTAAAGCTACTTCAGATCCTTAGTTAAATGTATATATCTTATATCTATGTATTTCTATAAGCAGATTCTACAATATGTAAAATAAAGTCCAAGTTGCACCAGCGGCCTCTTACTTTTTACAGACTTTGTTTTCCGCACCGCCGTGGGCCACTTGCAAGAGAAACCCGCAGCGAAGTGCTCGTAGTGAAACACTTCGAAACACTATCGTTCTTTTAATTCTACAAAGCAATAAAATGTAATAAATGAGCCCATATAACTAGAGGCTGAGTCGTTGTTCCGAGTCGTTTGTTGAGTTGCGTCGAACCCCAAACTCGACTCCAGTTCAAATGTTTACGCAGTAAATATGAGAATATTAAAGCGGATAAGGGTCGTTACGTGTGTGACCGCCAATTATACGAGTGTGAGGCGGCGGCGCGCACGCGCAGCGGGTGCTCCTCGTAGTGTCATAATTGTGCATCTTATACGGATACCTACTTATGTATTTCATAACATTACACCCCCTGCCTTTCCTGTATAAAGGGGGAGGGGGTGACTCCTACAAATTTAGAAACCATAGTAATTTTCCGTCTGGGCAGGCTTTAGAAACTTTAATCCTCTATGTGAGGGGTTATTTAAAAAAACAAGTGGTTTTGAATTTATGTATGATTCTTAGGGTTTTGACACAAAACAGCGGAAGTCATGAGATTTTGTATGAACCAACTGTTAGCTATCCTAAATAAAGGGATTGGGCTGGGTTCGGTTATGTTTCCGCGTTTGCTGTACCACTAATAACTATTATATAACTTACTTTGTTGTGACCCGCACTCGCCTCCCGGAGTATCCGTTACACCAGTGCCGAGCTCTGATCTGTCAACACGTAGTGAGCGACCGGCGCTTGTACAACTACCCCGCCCCCTCCTCCTTTTGTGCCCCCACTCCCCGCGTGAGTCACAAATTAATTATGTATGTCAACATCATAACACCCGCACACACTCTGTAAGCCATTAAATATATCGTGAGCTGTTAATTGGACGTGCGAATATAGTTCCTACGTGCGTGTATGATATTCATAAAACTGTTTGAGTCGTTCTCATACGTCGGCGTCATGATATGTAGGGGAGCTGTAAGGGTGCCAGCTCGGTGACATCACTCATCGCTCATGTAATGTATCCGAAGGTACTTTTATACTCAGTGCAGCTAGAAGTAGGCCATATATATATATTACGTTGCCCCCTTTGCCTCCCTCACAATGAACCGCCGGCTACTCACAAACCCCACGAAACGCGACATCGAACATGTCGCTTTACGGCGGCATGATGTGAGCGAGAGGTGCCTCCCCCGTCGCGCCGCTGTGCAACACGACACTACCTCATACTAACAAAAACCTTTGTCCATTACTGTTTGATTTTATGTGCCTTAACCAAACATCACATACGCGCATTTACTTGTGAATATTACTAAGCCAACGTCCAACACACATGAAACCTAGCTGTATGAATAAAGAAATCGCAGGAAATGACCTCAGTCTGCAGCACTCGGATAGTGTCAAGTAAAAAAGTGAAGTGAAAATTTCCATTGTGTTCAAATAGGGTAATTATTTCTTGTAAAATAATAATAATACAATGTAGTGTGACATCGCTGACAGTTTAAAGTGGAAACTTTATTTTTTATTTTTATTATCAAACACATAAGTAACACCATAAAAGAAAACATCGAAGGCGATATTACATGTAAAAAATAATATAAATAAATTAAAGCTAGGCATAACAATATAAAAACATAATACTGTCATCACTTCCTATCACCTACACCATTATTTGCTAGCGTGTTTCTCAAACGAGTGGCGCATGACATGGCAGGTGCATAAAAGGCTCGGCTACGTCAAGGGGTAGGACGGATAGTCGCCATACTTCTTATAATATAAAGAAACGCCTAAATTCTTCTTGATTTTTTTCCCAACATTAATTTATATCTTGTCTCTTAGGGGCTCCATATGACGCAGTTGGTCTCTAGATGACTGCGCACTAAAGCGTTATACAATGTTTTAATTACGACGGTACTGTTGAAATTTGCGCACTGTCTTATAATAAAACCCATATTCCAAAAAGATTTAGAACATGCTATAGTGATGTGGTGACAATATGTTAAATCTGGCACCATTCCGAGACCTAAATCACGAATATGCGTCGCTCGTCGCATCACCGAGCTTCCGATCTGGTACTCATGGTGCAGAGACGACGCTGTATTTTGCGGCGTTAAAGAGCAGCTTGTTGGCCTCACCCCACTCAACCACTCTATCGATGTCTCTCTGTAACCACTTGCAATCCAGAGTCTCACCCGCAGGGAGAAACAGTTTGAGGTCATCCACGTACAGCAAACACTTGGCCTGCGTAACGACATCCGGGAGGTCGATTATCATGATGATACACTCCAGCGACCCGAGATTGCTTCCCTGCCTTACTCCTGCATGAGTAAATTAGGGTCTCGGGTAATTGATTGTTGGCATTAAATAGGCTACGAAGCTACTGGATCGATTTAAAATACCTTTTACCATTAGAATACTACATTATCTCAGATTAACACAGCTTAAATAACATCTGCTAAAACATTAGAGATAAGTATAAAAACGTCGATTGTGTAACCAAAGGTGTGAAAAAAAAATCAAAGTAAACCCTTAAATAGCCGCAGATATTGTTGACAAACAGCTGACCCGGCGGACGTAGACGCCGACAGACAGATGTGTGTCAGCGAAAGGCAGTGAAGGCGTACATTTACAGAACAGAGTTCACGCGGTTACGATCTCCCGTCAGGTGGTCGCGCATGCAGCGGGGTCAGGGCACGTAGATGAGCATGGGGTCCATTGTCTGCCCTATTGAACATAGCGCTCGACAATCGAACCGCAAACTCATCCAGCGACTCCATCCGCAAGTCACGCGCGATCACATCATTGCGGACGTAGCGACTGGCACCCGTGATGACCCGTAGGGATATATTTTGCTGGGCTTGCAGGCGTTTCCGCTGGGCCTGGGAGGTTAGCGCGTACCACTCGGGGGCGGCGTAAATGAGGCGTGACCGGATATATGTCTTGTAAATCCCCAGCTTCGTCCGTGTAGGAAGTCCGGACGCTAGTACCGGCCACAGCAAAGCGCGGGCTGTTCTCGCTTGGTTGACCGCTCGGTCCACCTGCGAGCCCATCCGCAGCGCGCGGTCGATACTGCAACCGAGATACACGACTGGGGATTCCCAAGACACATCCTGGCCTCTAAACTTTAACCGCCCCGGCATGGAGCGCCTCTTGCTGACATATAGCGCCGTCGTCTTATCCAAGTTGACGGACATGTGCCACTCCGGCAACCGGTCCAGCATGTGCTGCATTCGCCCAGTTGCGAGCTCCGGCTTTCGGGACGAGGTTACGTAAGCGGTGTCGTCGGCGAACAGCGCGAACATGACATCCACCTCACCCTCTCCCGAAGGATCGTTGAGTGTGGGGATGTCGTTGGTGTAGGCCACGTACAGGCAAGGAGATAGGCAACTGTCCTGTGGCACTCCGGCACGTATGGCCTACGCCGAGGAGTGCCTCCGCTCCACCGCTACCCGGAAGGTCCTACCTTCCGAGAATGACGCCACTAGTCTCACAAACGCCAGCGGGACGCCGGCGTCCACCAACTTGCACAAGAGTCCCGGGTGCCACACCCTGTCGAAGGCCTTCTCCATATCGAGAAAGACTGCGACAGAGTGTCTCCCCTTGTTCATCTCTACAGACAAGTGGTGGATCACCCGCGTCAGTTGCAACGTGGTCAAGTGGCCGCTCCGGAAGCCAAACTGTTCGTCCCTTATAGGAATGTACAGCTTCATCCTCCGAAGCAGAAGCCTCTCGAACAACTTGGCGATGTGGGACAGCAGCGTTATCGGCCGGTATCTTCCAGGAAGGCTTCGGGGCTTGCCCGACTTCGGCAGAACAATGACCCTCCCCTCTTTCCAGGTCTGAGGAAAGTGGGCTGTCCGGAGAATGCCATTTGCGATCTGGGTGAGAGCCACGGCTGCTCGCCTAGGCATCATTACCAGCGCTGTGGGGGGGATGTCATCGGGGCCTGGAGCTTTGCGCCTCGAGAGGTGAAGTGCGACTTTCCACAGCTCAGAGGGGAAATGACATCCTTCCCGCTGAGTGGCGGGGTCGGGCTCTGAAGGAGCTCTCGAATACGGGACTCCACCTGCTCGTGATGCACTGCGAACGACGGCGCCGCTGGGTGTGGTGAAAACTGCGTGTGTAGATGTGATGCGAGCACCTCGGCGCGAGCCTGCGCACCGTAGTGTTTCGCGCCTGTGGTATCTAGAAGTGGAGTGATGGTGGTCTTTGGCCTCGTGAGACGTCTGTTTAAGGCGTGCAGGCTGGTATCGTTTTCACTGGCATGGAAGACTGTACTCTCCCAGCCTGCTCCACGACACTTCCTCGCAGAAATTTCCTCGGCCAGCTTGATAAGTTGTGCCTTGATCCTCGGACAGCGGGTACGGGCCCAGAGTTTCCTCATCTGGCGTTTCCTCTGCAGGTCCGCCAATAGGCTCGGGGGGAGCTCACCCCGCCGGCGCGCTGGTACGACGGTGGTTGCCGCCGCCCGCGCCTCCCGGATTTTCTCCGTGAAGAGTCGAGCGGCGGCCTCCACCTCGCCCAGAGTAGACAGTTGCCCGGTGATAGTGAAGTCGACTAGGCTATCCTGATAGACGGCCCAGTCGATCCTCTCTCTGGTCCGCACTCTTTCCCTAATGATTGCTCCGGAATCAAGTGTGACGAGGATGGGTAGTTGTTGAGTGTCAAGATCGTACAGGACCTCGATGTTGACCGTGGGCTTGATGTTCTGGTGTAGGGCGATTACCAGAACGTCCGGGCTGCGCAGGGGATCCGTAGGCACGTGCGTAGGACATGGTGGTCCTTGCACCGTGTAGCCGCGCTCTTCCGAATCCTTCTGCAGCCTGAAACCAGCGTTGTTTGTGACGGCCGATCCCGAAGCTGGATGCTTGGCGTTCAGGTCGCCGACCAACAACACCTGACCGCCATTCCCCAGCACGTTGTGGACATCACCTAGGTTAAAACTGTTCCCGGGATGTCTGTACGCCGCGTAGATCCTGAGCTCCTCCTCCGCCATGTGAACGACTATACCAGTCGAGCCCATGTCTCAATTCGTCGTGGACGACGTCCCACCGAACAAGCACAGGCGTACCTCTGTACGGCCTCCCGCTCGGCGACACCTCGTCCCTCCGATACGTGACGTAGTTCGGTAGCTGGAGGCTCCGCGTCGGCTCCAACCAAGTCTCGCCCAGCAGGATGACATGTAAGTCATACTGCTGAGCGAGCAGCCGGAGACTGTCGCTCTTGCCTCCTATACCTCCGGGGTTCCAGTAAGCGACCCTGAGTTCGTAACGGTCCATCACTGGCTCCCCGTTGGTTGGCTCCATGCGTGTGTAATTTGCGCCCAGATGCGCGGGTCCCGGAGCGCCCTGGACAGCTCGTCTTTTACGACCGCCCTCAGCTCCTCCCTGACGATCTCCCGGATTAACTCCCTGAGATCGTCAACGTGGACCCTGGGCTCGTCGCGCCGACGCTGCTCCCCCTCCGAGCGCCTCGGTTCCCGCGAAGGTGAGGGGGACTGATGTCCGTGGTGAAGGGATTGGTGTATGTACTGTGGTGTAAGTTGGTGTGAGTATTCGTGAGCGTGCGTGTTCCGGGACCCTAGCCTGTGAGGGTGCTCGGCGCACTGCGGTCACGGTGGTCTCCTGCTGTGGAGGGTGGCAGCTTGGGACGGCCTCAGCTTGGGGCTTCCTCTTACGAGTGCGCCTCCTTTTGGGCTTGGCCGTCTTCACCTGCCTGGGTTTGGGGTCGTTGGCCGGGGCAGCGAGGGATGAGCCTGGGCCGTACTCGACTTGCCTCACCCTCCGCAACGGAGCCGCGGGCACAGGTACGGCGCGGTGTCGGCCGTGAGGGACCAGTGTAAACTGGTCTCCCTGCACAGCGGGTTTGGGTGGGATGGGAGGGTGGATGACCATGCCTCGGGCTCTGGCCTCCCTAAGGAGGGCCTTACACCTCCGGTCATTGGCCGTGTGAGGGCCCTTGCAGTAGGCGCAGGTCGGGGTGGCTCCTCTCGGCAGGGGGCAGTCCCCGACTGCATGGACCCCACCGCAGCGGACGCACCTAATTTCCCGGTGGCAGTTCGTTGAGGAATGTCCGAAGAGCTGACAGCGGTGACATTGTGACGGTCCCTGTCTGCCCTTCCATCCCTCCACGACCACTCCGGGCATGCAGAGGAGCTCTCTCACCTCGTAGAGGCGCGTGAGCTCCTCGCTGTTCACGCGGTCCAGCTACGCGTGGTACAGGCAGCCGGGTCTCCCGCCTCTCGCCGGTATATGCCAGACGAAGCGCACCGGGAAGCCCAGGCCCCTGAGCTCCTCGGCGATGCATTCAGTGTCTGTCCCCACTGGCAGACCTCTAATATCCACCTTGGTGGGGAGGTCTGAGGGTGGGGAGTAACAGTGCCACTGCACCGCCGGGTTGTCCTTAGTCAAGGACGTCAGTAAGGCCTGGACTGCCCGGAACTCCTCCGTCGACTGTGCCAGTAACCTTATACCCCTCCCAAAGGGCCGGTCGTTGGGTGCGTGCCCCAGCACGTCACGCAGGGTGCCGAAATGCCTCTGCCACTCTGGCAGAAACTCCACAACTATCGGAGGGTACTCCGATAGTCTGCGCGGCGGCTGGGACTCGCTGGGGTTGCGGACCGTGGTAGGCGGGGATGGGGGATGGGGGGTAGGGACACACCTAGGGGTTACCTTCCGGGGGCTCTTCAGAGCGGCGGCGAAGCTGCGATATCGCGTCACGTCAACCGATCCGCTGGAGAAGGCAGGCTCGACGTCCCCTGCAGACACAGCAGCCGAAACGGAGGCGGAGGCGACTCCCGGCGACGTCAACGAGTCCTCCTCGGGCGCCGCTGGGCCAGCCATTTCCGACTCGCGAGCCATAGGTGACGTATGCACTGATTCAGGCGGGTCGTGTGCAGACCGAGATGGTGATTGTGGTGATGATGTAGAGGTGGCGGTCGAGTGTGACTCCTCCACTGCGACCTGCTTGGAAGGTCCTTCGGCGGGCGAGGACCCCGCGCGCTTCTGCGGGCGTAGCTCCTCCAGCTCCGCTAGGAACTCCTTCTTCTCCTCTCCAGAAGGGAACAGGGGCCTCCTCACGATCACCCGTTCGGCCTTCTTCCGTGGCATTCTTCAGTGGTGGTGGTAGGTCCTCCATCGGACTCGCTGTCCACTGCCCCGACCTTTTTGAAGAAAGAGTATGTCGCGCGGTGTGGCTTCGGACCTGTTGGGTCTAGGTCTCCTCTTATATAACAGACTATATGTATACAAAGAGCTCGTTGGCTTCGTCCGAGTTCTAAATACGGCACGGAATAACAATTATTCCGGACCGCGTTTCGAACAAGGACGAGAGGGCTGGGGCGCAAGCGGGACGACACTATCGCTCCCTCACCTTCCAGCAAGAGAGAGACAGCTAGCGTTTCCGAGTGCGTTAGTGTGGATATAGTGTCCCAATGTAGAGTATTGAGACTGTACCAGTTGCAATGCGTCCATGAGAGCACAGTCACATGAGGAACTCTACGATTAGGGAAACGCTCGACAAAATCTGAGTGGCCATTAAAATCACCGGATGCTATTAAAAAGTTTAGTACAATGAAATGTATATTTAAGATTGTTAAACTTTTATTACATAAGTGTTCTTATTCAATTATGGAATATTTATATTTATTGGATTGGAATTTTGTTCTTTTATAAATTTGATATAAAATATTTGACATACAAAAAATAATATTGGATATGGTTTTAAACTGGAAATGTTCATGCATCATACTGATTTAACCAGTATTATTACTGTTATTGTTGTTAGTTGTATTTATTTATTTATTTTGGCAAGCCAACAGATTTTGCCTTACATGTACATTCAATTTCAGACAGTAGACATAGTTAAAATAACAGAATGCAAATCCAATAACAGGCTAATACAACATGCCTACATGAATTATATAAAACTATGCTAAAGTTCCAAAAGTAAAAACAAAAACACTGTACTATAAATAAATAACAGATTATGTGATTCAGCACAACAATAAAAATCTAAATTTTACCATACAGTTTAAAACTGTATAACGCCTTTTTAAACGTTGGTAAGCTGACCGATGAAGTCTCATTGTTGATCTCTTTAAACAACAGGTTGTGTTCACGACAAATTCTGGAGAACAAACACACCGAGGTTACCAATGTTTGTCTTAAAACAATTTGTTGGAAAAGGACGGAAATCACAACATATTTTTATATACTTGACAGATTATGTACTGTAACAGATATTTTATTGGAAATATCTAATCTTGCAGATAAAGAAATATAATAATAATAAAAGTATTGATGTCTTAAGTTAACGCTAATGTTAGTTATTACAATAAAACTACTTTTACGGATTTTATCACGGTTTATTTAATTATTTATCTAGCCCAACGATCCAGAAGCTACACAGCAACCATAGTCACGGTCATATGAAACACAAACAAAATCTGCGGTCTGTGAGCTGAAGTAGGCCCCTGCCATTACATTAGATTTGATAAAGGGCAAATCCTCACTAGGGAACACCGATTCCTTCCAAGGATGATCCGTGAGGCTGTTGAAATTAAAAAACATCCAAATTTCAATAGAGAGGATGGCTGGGTTCTTCCCTCTGCTTGGGACCCAGTGGTGAACATAATTAAATGAAAAAGTAAACATAACACCTCAAGACAGCGAGATATAATAAGTACTGTTTGCGTTAATCAGAACAACTAAAATTATAATTCTTCGGGTACTTTTAAAAACTTGGTACATCAGGACATGTGTCATCTCAGTCCACCCGTGACCATAGTTGCTGTAAAGCTTCTGAAACGTCGGGCTAGATAAATAATTAAATAAACCGAGATAAAATCCGTAAAAGTAGTTTTCCTCTCATTGACATAAAACTCCTGCTAAATATGAAGAATTAAATGAAAAATCAATAGATAAAAAAATATCTTAACAACCATCAATGTTGTATGCTTGAAGGCGCATACATATAGCGATAGTAATGTGTATTATACGTGTCGCCTGTCAAGTTTCATGGCCAGCCCCTTAGTCGTACTAGAGAACATTTCGAACAACGTGGAGCGAGCTGCAGCGAGAGGGTTCCGTCGCCGCTGCTGCTGTGAGGATACAGCGGCTCTCGTGCTGAGCTAAGCACGTGGCGGGCATCACCTTGCAGCCATTCTACGACGCATCTTATTCACGGGACTGATCGTCATATTATTGCAAAAACAATGTCGAGTTACCTCTCCGAAATTTTATAATCAAATAATTGTAGTAGGCACTGTCATTGCATCATTGCAACCGCGTTGGGCTGGCACGAACTGTTCTAAGTAAAATTAAAATTTTACTTAAATTAAGTATATAAAATCACTAAAATTGTCGACCGGTTGGCTCAGTTGTTAACGTGGCGGGTAGTACGCCTGGTACACCATAGGTCGCGAGTTCAAATCCTGCCTTGGTCACGGATGTTTATCTATGTATTATATGTATTTTATAATAAAAATTTTAATATATAAGGTTTATTAAATATATAAAAATATTAAATACATTTCCGTGGTCAAATTTGTTTCACTAATGTTTCACTGCCCAAATCTCAATTGAGAAATTCTACTTCTGTTGTTGAACTGTCCGCTAGAGGCTCTGCCAGAAACTCCATACATGTTGGTAGACTAAACTCAAACGCACTAGTAAAGTAAATCATTGCAAAAACTCATACTCGAGGTACTGGGTCAAACTCACGTACGTTCTTAAAAGTGTGAGGATCGGTTTTTACTGTGTACAGAAGCCTGTTGTATGACATTGCGGCCACGAAGCCTGGAGAAGAAAACCTAACTCTAAACCCAGCAAAAAATTACAAAAAAGATAACCAAGTTCATAATATCTGGTCAAAGTTAGTGAGCGAAAGTGATTACATAAAGTTTCTCCTGCGGGCGCTCCATCAGGAATTGTCATCTGGTAGCTGTTATTACACGGCTCCGGCCACCTCCGTCGCTGTTCATGGGTTAACTTTAACAATAACTTGCAGGCTTCATCGAGCACGCCCTGTCAGGACCTTGCCGTGGGTTAAATTATCTTTTCAAAATTGACGATTTACGCTGCGTTAATAATATTTAAATTAAATTTAAATTGTTCGAAGTCCTGAGGGATAAACTATCACGGTTATTGAAAAGTTCTAAAAACCAAGGCAAGATATCAGTCTACCTGTGCGTCTGAGCCCTATACGTTATCTCATATATGGGACTACGTGGTCACTATGACACAAATTTTAAAAATTTTACAGAAAAGCGAAAAATTTATGTGGATTAAGGATGTATTCCTTAATCCACATAAATTTTTCGCTTTGTTTATGAACTAGGGCAACGTCACGACCGATGGGCGTGAATACGAAGTGCTTCGGAATGCACGAGCTATGGGGTGCGTGTCCGCTACCATTTTTGATAGCTGTTTCTCAATAATAGATAATTCCACATATAAGTACGTCCAGCTCGTCCTTTTGGATATCTCCGGAGCCTTCGATAATGCATGGTGCTCAATGATACTGTTAAAAGCGAAAGCGAATGGCATCTCTCCGAACATCAGACACTCGTAAGTTATTTCTGTAATCGTTATGTTGGCTTTACACACACACACACACAGGCCACCGCACACTTTGGCCTTGAAAATGGTTTTTTTTCCACAATGGGATGTCCCCAGGGTTCGGTATTGGCCCCACACTGTGGAAACTCCTCCTGGACGATATCCTTAAATTTCCGAGACCAGAGAGTATAAGCTTTGTGGCATACACAGAAGATTTGTCGCTTGCAATCGACGCACCATCGCGCGCCGTTATCGAACAGAAATGTTCCACGATCTTGAATAATTTATCGAATTGGGGGACCCGTAATAGGCTAACATTTTCCACAGCCAAGTCCCAGACTATGACAAGTAAGGGTCTTTTTAAAAGCGGACCGACAATTAGGTGTATCTGTGACCATGTTGCTTGGGGTACACAGTAAGTTTTGATGGGCGAGAAGGCCGCAAGCTCTTTCAGGAAGGTCTTACGTGTCTCTACCTCCTCGTGGGGTGTGAAGTACCGAACACTTAGACTCCTGTACCACGTAACTTATGTTGTAATCCTGACATATGCTGCAGCGCTTTGGTGTCGAGACTCTCACTTGTATGTTGTACGTAGTGAATTATTACGCACCCAAAGACCAGCTTTAGTTTTATTGACGAAGGCCTACAGGTCATGTAGCAGTGCGGCGCTACCAGTATTGGCTGGCGTTCTGCCAGCCGATCCGGAGATTCTTCGAGCGGGACGCGTGCAGGAGCAGTGCGTGGGGCTCAAGAGCAAGGGGCGTGATAAAAAGAAAAGCGCTATTGCTTACGATGTCATCTCCACTTGGCAGAGAGGGAGCCGCACTGCTTCGTTCCAGAAGTTAGAAGGCGTCTGGCATATCAATGGGTGGAACCTGAGTAGATTATTTCACAGATACTAACATGGCACGGGTGATTTAGCGGTCGCCTACACATGATGGCGTTATGTGACCTACCATCATGTCCTTGCGGTCTTGAAGCTGAAACCAGAGATCATGTACCGTGGGAATGTGACTTGTACAGAAACGAATGAAACATCGTGTTGGACGGTATTGAATGGAAGACAGTGGGCCCATTCTATCATCAGGTTTTGGTCGCAACGGAACAGAGATTTAGGCAATTGAAGTAATTTGTGCATACACGGCACGCGAAGAGGAAGGATAGGTAACGACACAGCTGCATCGAGATCAGGACTGACTCCGATGACAACTTCTACCTTTGTGATGTCAGGCCCAGAAAGGGGAGAGTGAAATAACGAGAGGGCACTTAAATAATGTAGGGAGTCGAGAATTGCACGTTGGGAACAGAGCCGGTGAGCAAACCCCCGTGCATCTCCCATGATACGCTCCGTATACCGAGAGGTGGGTAGGAACATGGATGGAGGTAGGTAAGCTGTTTCTCAAGCAGCTCCAGAACGAACGGCTCGTTTTTTTTTCGTCTTCCATGCCATGGGTACTATAAATACTCTCATAGTTATATTACTCTTCTATTATATTCTTTGCACATACAAGGGTACAGAAGCTATCCTTTTCAGTGCACAGAATAATACGCGCACCATTATATTACTCTATAGATGTTGCTTAACTTTTGAACAGTTTGACAAAATCGTTCGTAATTTACTTTAGCGCATCTTCGTTTTCGGGCGCAAGTTGAGGAGTAAGGTGAAACATATCGTAAATCACAGCTGGAAAGTATTTAGCGGTTTACGATAAATTAGAATTGAATGCAAAAAAAGCAACGAGCCCACGAAATAAAAAGCAATGTAACTGTACATTGTACAGTATGCAGCGGCCAGGAGCGAGCCGCCGCTCTCCACAAGCACGGTGTAAGTGGGCCGAGTTGAAATCGCAACAACACACTACGCTCACCACGTTACATCTACCACGAGGACATCTCTTCTCACCTACCAAATAAAAATTTGTGAAGCCATGTCGAGCAAAAAAGTGGCACGGCCTTACCACCCTTTGCCGTGGCTATAGCTAGAAACATGAATTTTCAATTAGTAAGCAGAAGGTCCGTAACCACTCTCTATCTCAATATTCATTCAGTCAGAATCAGTATTTTTAAAATATAGTTATATCATAAAAAAATAAAGGCAAAGTTTATTAACTTTGTCACTGTCAGACCGACTGACCGATCATCATTTTATTTGAATTATCTTTGTAATTCCATACGTCATATAGGAATAGCAGAATTATATTTGCGGTACGTGAATCAGAGCGTTATCTCTAGGTATAAGTTAAATATATAAAAATAATGTCATGTGAGCGAGAGGTACCTCATCGTTCGTGCGGCCCAATTCGGATGCAATGCGGCACTACACTTCCTTACTTATTATAATTAAACAATTTTATTGAAAGTAAAATATAATAACGCTCTATTACCGGCACATCATGATACTGCCGTAAATTGACAGGTAGACTAAGAGGTGCGACCGCGCGGGCTGACCGAGGCACGGCTCGCGAGAAGTGACGGCTCGCAGTGTCCGGTTTCTAAGGCTCCATCTCCGTAGTATTTGGTTATACAAATGTGTATGGGCGCCGACTTGCAGTCTGATCTGAATTCTCTGCTATGCTATAAAACACATACCAATATATTATCTGAGACGATTTCTAAACAAAGATCTGAAAGGTAATTTTGGTACCATCCATTCCCAAGATATCCCGAACAACGATACAACGCGGTCACCTTACACTCGACAGTTCTCGAGCAAGCGGCCGCCGCGCGCCGCCCGCCGCCCGGGGTCAGGGGCCACTGCGCCTCTCCGCTGGTTTTAGTTTTGATATAAACTCAAATTGTTATGTAGCTATCTTTTGTTTAAGCACGACTTATGACGCTAACGCAGAGAAAGCATATACGTATACAAAAGGGGATGTGACGGATTTAAAAAGCTAAAATACATTTTGCAATCTCCTGATTATTCGATACTAGCAGGATATTTCAATTTCTTCAGTAGGGGAGAGAGACTGAACGTGGCGGACTCCATTTACTGTCCGCTTTAATACTTTAATTTAATGTAATATTTAATCATACAACAACAACTTAGCAATTTTTTTTTGTGTAACTCGACGAAAACCTTTCCAATGTTAAAATGATCCAGAAAATGTTTATTCCATTTGTTGTAGAGGCGCTGAGTCGCCTACATTGAGGGTCAAATCGAGAGGAAATACACCCAGCGCCAGCGGTGTATTCAATTACTTGTGAGAACGAAAAAAGGACTCGCGTTAAAGTTACCGTACTTCTAAATCTTTTTCTATAAGAATCTTACATTTTCAGTGACGCACATATAACAACAGCATATTATAGTATTTTCTAAAACATTTTGATCGGCATGAAAACTACTATAATGTAACAAAAATGAGAAAGAACATCTAAGTAAATCCTTATCTAGCTGCAAACGTTATTGACTAAACTGTCCCGACTGATGTTGTTCTGTCATAAGTTGAATATGTTGTCATTGAAACGTGTAATATAATTCATATTTTTTATAGTTTTCTAAGGCAATGAATTTTTATATTTCGCGAAATGTCCGTGCGAACCCAGGATGTAGCACTAGTTGTTCTATAAATTATCAGGCGAAATGAAACAATGCGATAATTTAAAGACGTTAAAACTACTGTACGTAAATATAATATACTTATAAGCAAGGTTTTCTGAACGACAATGTTAAATTTTCTTTATTTTCAACTTTTTAGTGCAACTATTTGTGAAGTCAGTTTGATATTTTTTATTATTGTCAACCTCTATTGCAATCCCTTATGGATAACTTCCAGTCTTCCAAAGTTTCTTCTAATTAATAAACTTTATTTATAATTTATTTCTGTACCCGAGTATCATGAAGTGTATCAAAGAAGCATACAACGACAAGATACGACGTACTACGTAGTTCGTAGCGACATCAAAAATATGTAATTTTTCAGATCTAATCAGACCTTGGTTTTATGACAATGGGACCACCACAAAAGTGTAATATTAGAAATATATATTTTTAATTCTATTCACAATGGGTGGCGTAAACAGCAAACAAAAATATACGGACAAACGTATAATTCTTTCCTTTCCGAAGGCGGCTAAAGAGAGAGCTACGGGTACCTGTGTGCCAAGTGCTGTTTGATCCAGCAGTTTCGGCTCCGTGGCAATAGAACAGTCGGTCAGTCATCATCAGCTAGTGAATCAGTCACTGAGTCAGACAATGAGTCTAAAAAATATAGTATTGTCATGAAACGATTTCAGTACAAGTTACGATTTTGTTTTGTTTCACACGTAACGATACCAAGTTGCAATTATTTACTACCATCTTCTATAATCAGCCACGTGTTTTAACACGTCAAGATGTAGTGTTTTACATGATGGTGCCACATTGCGCAAAGGCTAAGTGGTCTGTTATATTTTAAACTACATTACCGAGTACACTATTAAAGGATTCATTTAATTTTATTTCAAGAGACTGACTGCCAAATTAGCGTTATTTCGGTGATAGACGAAACGGCCAGCTATAATTTGGCACTGCGCTTAAACATCGTTAAAGTTCGCAAATTTACGTAGCATCTTCAAGGCGCCGCGAATTGTTATCCGCGTGCGGTGCACAGGCAGCAAGCGCAAGTCGTCTGCCGCGCCGAATGTCGAGAGGCCGCGTCCCAGGAGGCGTGAGGGAGCCCCACCGCTACATACACTCTTCATTGTTCAAATGTTTATCAGCTGCAATGCCACTGTCTATTTCAGGTTAAGATTTAACGATTCTCCTAAGCATATTTTAGGAAATAAAAAAGATAGAACCATTAGCAAGGGCTAATGGTTTAGATATTACAAATTAAGCTCAAGCTCTGGTCCACCAACCATTTCAGGTTATATTGCACCGTTTCTGGTGTATATTTTGAAACTAAATTGATGCGCTTCGTAAACTATAAAATAATTAACATTTTGTAGAACCAATACGCCTCCGTCCCAAAAGAAAATCCAAAATAAAGAGACAAAGATGTATATACAGGTTGACTGATAAAAGATTGTACATATTGAAGGATACGATGAGTGACATTATATGTAACCAATAAAACATAAAATCGAAAAATTGTTTAAGTAGTTTCAATTCCAACACACAGAATTTAGTCCAATTATTTTTAAGTAGTATGGTCACCCTACTCGCGGTGCCGCGATCGGGACTGATTAAACAAGCACTTAAATGAATATCTCCTGTCACGCCCACGCTCATTTTCATAAGTAATATACACTAGATTTTTGCTAAAATTATTTATTATTACATAAGACATCAATATTATTTATTATTATTTAAAATTAACGTAACCGTTGTTCAAAATATTCACCTTCCCGCGTAATCTAGAGTTCGGCATATTTACTCATATCGTCTTTGACCAGGTTTCGTTTCGAAGTTGATAAGGATCATAAGTTGCTCATTTTCTGGATTTCAGATCATCCCTGTTGGAGTACAGAATTCTTATTACTTGTGAAAGTGATTATTTAAAAACTCGTGCACGTTTGTTTAGTAATGAGCGGGCGGTCCTTCATGCTACTGGAATAAGTCGTGTAATGCATCGCGCATATGCACGTACCATTTCCTAATACTGTTCGTTCGAAAAAGGCATCTTTGTTTCACATACAAATAGCCACTGGTAAATAAAACACAGCGAAGCGATCGAAAAATGCAGAAGTAGGTAGCAGGTGCACACTCTGTGCCTAATTACGCTGCTAGTGCGCATTACTGAGAAAAAGGAGGGGAGAGGGAGAGGCTTCACTACGGTGGTAGAAACTGCAAGGTGGGTCCCGCAGGCCACGCGGGTTCACGTCGACGTGCACTTCAAACTGGGGTCAGCTATCTGTAAATAAATACTTTTTAAATAACTTGCTGAAATATTAAGTAGCTACTTTAACAGATTTGGGACCAGAATCGATTACCGAACACCCGCTTTAATCATGTACAGTTTTTACGCGTCAGGCTGTACAGGCTCAGTGAAATATACGTTACAAGAACACCTCATAATAAATAAATCACAAGCACTTGACCCAGCGGCGTGGGCGTTTCTTTTATAGTAGTTATTTTTTTAGTATCGACGGACAAATGAACAGTCTGAGCTACTGGATGACTACAGACGACCATAAACATCCCTATATTTGTTATTTTGATACGTTTCTCTCCATTCCTCCTCCCCTCTAATTGACTGCCGGCTACTCACAAACTACATGAAATGCGACAGCGAGGTTAATTAATGAATGAATTAATGATTCTTTATTGTGCACAAGAATACGGTCAATAAGGAAACTTGCGCTCACATAGCGGTGCACAAGAATACGGCCAATAAGGAAACTTGCGCTCACATAGCGGTGCACAAGAATACGGTCAACAAGGAAACTTGCGCTCACATAGCGGTGCACAAGAATACGGTCAACAAGGAAACTTGCGCTCACATAGCGGTGCACAAGAATACGGTCAATAAGGAAATTTGCGCTCACATAGCGGTGCACAAGAATACGGTCAACAAGGAAACTTGCGATCACATAGCGGTGCACAAGAATACGGTCAATAAGGAAACTTGCGCTCACATAGCGGTGCACAAGAATACGGTCAATAAGGAAACTTGCGCTCACATAGCGGTGCACAAGAATACGGTCAACAAGGAAACTTGCGCTCACATAGCGGTGCACAAGAATACGGTGAATAAAGTAAGAAATTCATAACCAATCGTGAAGACGATGATGATCTGTTTACTACAGCATAGGAGGCAAACGAGTAGTTGGGTCACTTCGCCACACACCAGAGGCCGCACATGCGTTGCCGGCTCTTTAGAGATATGTAGGCACTTTTCTTGAAGATCCCTAACTCGTATCGACTCAGGCATACCGAAGAGGGTAGCTGATTCCATAAAGAAGTAGTGCGCGGGAAAAAGTTGTGCATAAAATGCACGGTAGAGGGCTTCGGCACATCGAGATGGTGCCGGATACAATTTGCATTTTGACGCGAAGTCCTGTAATGAAATTCAGCTGCAGTTATTAGTCTGACAGAATATGCACAGTGAACTGACATCTCTACGCAAGGCAAGAGAATCAAGCTGAATGAAAGGTTTGAGCTATCGAAGATTCGAGTCGCTCTGCTAGCTAGAAGAGTTGTGATCAGTAATCCATACGCCGTCGGATCTGCGCATTGTAAAGTTGCAGCCGATGAGCTGGTATGAAGTACTGCTTCGCCCTACCGAGCACGCCTAATTTCTGGGAGGCTAATTTAGCCTTTACTGCGAAGTGACCATGGCTAATTTAACCTTTACTTTTAGTAACTACTCGCAATTCCGACACCAAGTATTCCGATGTTAGCTGAGGCCATTAGGGAAGTGCATGAGACCGAGGAGACAATACAAGGTGTGTATTTTTAGCGATAAACGCGCAAATTAGTGTTTTCTTGAGGTTAAAGCTCTATATTTAGTCGATCCTAGTCAGAGACTTTTGATAACAAAGATTCGACTACAGACACAAGTTTTTTCCGGCGCTGGTTAATTTCTTCCCGGCAAATGTTGACGCGGCCAGAGCATTGGGCGTCTCCGGTGCTCCGGTCCGCGAAACCTTGACACCGACGGGCCCCGGGTCCGGATGGTAGAACACATAGGTTTCTATAGAGCCTACCGCCCACTCCTGTAAACCTCTTAGTGTGCATTTTACGCCCTACTGGCAGTGTTGCGCGTTCCCAGACTCACCAAAAGTAGCCACTATGATCGGTATCCAAAAGCCGGGTAAGCCCCGCACTGTACCCACAAAAAATAAATAAGTGTGCTAGACAAGATATGAGAGAATTCTGCTCGCGCGCATACAAGGTGTCATAAGGGAGAATTTTCTTTATGTATGAGCAATTTGATTTCAAAGAAAAAACACAGTTGCCAACTAAAGGTACTCTGCCTCGTGGAATTTACACATTAGGGTATAATCGTAAAAGACGCATTCCGACGTGCGCCGTATTTATCGACGTAGCTAAAGCGTTTGACAGAGTTTGGCACGTAGGCTTAGTCTGTAAAATGTTCCGTCTAGGTCAGCCAACCATCAAACCCTATATGACCAACAGACAGTTTCGATACAGAGTAGAGGGTAAGCTGTACACCACCCGCCCTCTCAGAGCCAGATTCCCTCAGGGCTACCCCCCTATACGGTAACGTCATCCCCAAGATACACTTCGTCCAGTATCTGGGCGTAACAATACCTTAAACCTTGGAAAGAAAACGCTATACATCAGTATAGTAAGGAATAAAATGTCGGTCAGAAATAAGATAACATTATACAAAACATGCATTGGACCCTTCATCTCATATTGCACCGTTGTGGTTGCTCAGGTTTCCCTTTCGAATGTAGTTATCTTGCAACGCATTCAAAGTAGATCCTTGCGAATTACCCCAGGCTACCCCTGATACATTCCCACATTAGATCTACATAGAGATGTTCAGCTCCCCACTATCGCGGGATATTTTAAAGAGCTCCTGCAAAGACACTTCGGTCGAGCTACCGCTCATCCTAATACCAAACCGCTGTACCACCATAACAAACGCACGTGAGCCGTACCACCGGACCATGGTGGAAGGGGAGGGGAAGGTTTTAGATCTGAGCATGCACCATCGATTATTAATTGTACGGAAATCCCAGAAGCCAGAAGCTTGCAAAGAAGCGTGCGAAACCCGATTAGATACTTTTGTTATGTCCAGACTAAATGCCATACAACCTCGTTTTCAACAGACTCCGCCCATCTCTGCGTCAGGTAAGTTAGGGGGTCACTAGCAGACCGAACGTGATGGAAATCCTATTGACAGTCACTAAAAAGCTGGCGCTCCTCTACGTAATACAGGAGCTTGCCATAAATATATAGAATGGTAGTTAGATAAATCCGATTGGTCGCGATTTTTAGGGTGCACCCGGCACTAATTCTAATTTCTTTGGATGATGCCAAAAGAACATGAGTACCGGAAATGCGTTAAGGCAGGTGTCAACCCAAGGGAATATTTTTACTGTACAATTGGAGGGATTTCATCGGGCCCACTCAACTTATGGATGTCTAAGGAAAGAAGTGCTTTCTGCACTGAGCTCTGTCGGTTCTTTATGTCCGGCATAGGGAAATCACAACGCGAGATTGTGGGCATTTCTTAAGCATTGGAGTTCCTTGGTCATGACCACTCGAGTTGGAAACAGCTCAAAACATCAGCTTTCTCTTTCGCATCATGGACCAACGAGTTGTTACACCTTCGTAAAGATGGTATCTTTACGAAGGTGTGACAACTCAACTCAAAAGAAAAGTTAATTAACTTTACATGTTAGTAACGTATGACGACACTTCAGATGACTGGCGCTAGAGTCGAGAATAGAAATAAAATACATTTGAGAGATGAATAGTGTTTTCAAATTTACCCGTGTTTCGGAACCCTATGATTGTGAAAAAAATCCACCAAGAAAAACACTATACTACTCAACTTAAGTTAGACATAGACAGTTAAACCCGTAACCCTCGTTTGCGTTTCGCAGTCTGGTAAAAATAACTTCGCCACACCGTCTTGACGAATTAACTTTTTATTTAATGAAAAATCACCTTTTTGTCTTTGGTTGACAAATTTCCAAAAGACAAAACTTTATTGTATTGACGAGCGATAGAGTTTCAATGTATTAATCACGCTAGCGAAGTCGCGGCTGAGAGCTAGTATTCCCTAAAACGTAATAAATAATATATATAAACGAAACCTATAATTGTAATAAATAACCTATAATTTGGTTTTTCACTGGCCTTATTCCTAATCGCCCATAGGTTTCTACGAATATCGACGACCTTGTAACATCGTGTTTTCAATATTCTTGAAGCGTTGTTCGTATACTTTATGACCAAATGAAAAAGAAATGTGGGTCAGACGGACCCCGCTCGACGCGGCGCACGGCGCTCGTCGCCGCCGGCCGCTCCCCGCAGGCGGCCGCGCGACGAGCTACACCGGCTCCGAGCGCGGCACCTCGCCGCTTGTTGATTTTATGTCTCTAATCAAATTATGGGATGATTGCTCCTATCTTCATCGAAATATGTCCAGATTCCTGACTTTAGCAAATACTGTCCCCATGTAAAAAAAATGTAACTTAGCCACATATCACATGCTACAATCGGAGTTAATATGTATAGTTCGTGGGTAACTCTGCTTGTGGCTTCAATACTGCCACTTCACGCCGAGCCAGGGAGATGTACCTCTGGGGCTGTGCCGGTCCGGTGCAGCTTCAATG
>JAFELO010003052.1:51050-88698 GCA_017140195.1 Eumaeus atala
TTAAAGCACAAATATCCTATGCCCTTTAAAAGACGCGAATATAGGGATTGGAATAAGTATTGATAGATAGTTTAATGTCATGCTGGCCCTCCCCGGAATTAACATTTATACTGCCACCAGTCACATAAGCGATTACGGCACGAAGCGCGACAATGGAGCCATGCCATTGTTATGGCAGTGAAAGATATTCCGTGCCTATAAAACTGCGCTACAATACAATATTTCGATGGTATGTACCTGCCCATGGTCGGTGCCTACCTGAGACGCAGTCGGTGAGACTGCAGCAGTGACACAACTCTTCCAAGTGAATTGTGATAATAGTAATATCTGTGGACTTATCACACCACGTTGGCCCAGTCCTGTGCTAAGTACCGTAAGGACTTGTGTTACAGGTACTAGACTACGAAAATATATTTGATATTTTTTTATAAAGTTAAGAAATTTTATATATTTAAGATTTTTATTATAGAAATATATATAATACATACATAAACACCCATGACCTGGGCGGGATTCGAACCCGTGACCTCTGGCGTAACACGCGGATTAACCGCCACGTTACTAACTGAGCCAGCGGGTTTCCTGTAGAGTGTCACTGTAATACAAAATAAATTATTTTGCCGGCAAAAATGTATCCTGTTGCGATTTCCTGACTCCCGGCTGATCGACGCGCGGCTCGTAAACTGCGATAAAAAATGATCCGGCTTCTGATCCGGGCGGATGTAACAGTTTTGTTCGAAATCCGACGGCCGATAAAACTGGCTTCCAATACTAGATATACTTTTATACTGTAGATTGTGGCTACGAGATGCCGCTACGAAATTTCGTAGACATGCCTATAGCGGCTATCTTCGAATGTTATTTTAATAGATATTACATTTTAAAGCGGCGCCTTTACATTAATATTTTTACTATATGGTCAGTAAGTTGGTAAGAAAGGGGTAAATTTAAAAAGGTTGTCCATAGCAAATATTTTGATACAATAAGCATTAGAAATATATTTAGCTAGAGGCGCAGCTCAGCCTTGTGATTGTAAAGATAATTTTAATTGATATATAGACGCGAAATACTATTCAGTGACTAATCAGAAAATCTCAGAAACTATAAAACGCACAAATTTGACAATTGACTAGTAGGTTCCTTTCAGGGTGCAGACATCCGCTAAGCAATTTACGAAACCTCCACCACTAAGAGTGCGTTTTTGGGGATGGAGTACGCGGGTGTAGACTTGAGAGGCTGCTAGTTTAGTGCATTACATAGAGAGAGTTTTATATATTCCGCACCTCCGTCAAACCACACTGACTCATAAAATGATGAAATTTATAACTAAAATTAATTGCAACCAACTGGCTCGGTTGGCAACGTGGTGGTTGATCTGCATCTTACGACAGAGTGAAAACGATGGTATGAAAATCCGTTTAGTAGCTCTTGGTAAATTCGATCACATACAGACGGACAAGTTTTAGGGACTTTGTATTTTATAATATATTGGTAGATAAGAGATTAAAAATATATGTACTTATTCTCGATACCATTGGAACTCATTTCACCATGACCCATTTCACCATGCAGTCACTGTGAAATGATTCAAGTATTCAAGTAAACATTAAAAAATCATATCTGTCATTCAGCTGCATCTATTAGTTCAACTTATTATCTGCGCCGTCCTTTTCGCATTATTAAAATGAAATCGAACATTTTCATGAGACAATGTGTGCCCTCCTTAATATCGCATTGTCTCGTTGTAATTTCCTCCGTAATTAAAAAATGTGTGACGGAGCGGACGAGCGAATAGAAAAACTTCGTGGAAAACTGGCTCCATGCGAAAAGCTTCAGTATTTTCTAACGGCGTCGCGGGGCGCTCGTCTGTCCGTGGCGCTGCGGTGTGCGGCGGACCCGTCCCTTGCTCGATCGCGCTGTCGCCGGCAAAGGAAACATTTTATAGTAAGTACCCACGTGTTTATAATGTAAACAGTTGTACTTAGTAAACGTTGTAAACAGTTAATGTTATATTACTAGCCACGCCTCTCGGTTTTACTTTCGCGAATTTCATTTTGAGGAAATATCGAGATAAAAAATTGAAATATCTATCTATCAAATTAAAATAAAAATATTTTCGGAGAAGTTCTACCACAAACATTGTAACACCAGATGTTTGTGTTAAAGATACCAGGTGGATTGAAAAATACACGGCCTAACCCTTATTCAATCTATTCTAAAAATCAGATCTACCTTCATTATTTAGTTCATTTCGGACTAGTTAACAAGTGAAGTTCGAAACGTGTGCAATAATTACTTGTGATTTTATAATTTTTTAACAAAGCAGTCTGATTGCTTTTCCAAACGGAGCAGCGTGCATCATTAAATACCTCCATAAGAAGGAGCTATCATCGAAAGCCATCCATGATGATAGTGTCAGTACTTTAGGAGATTCTGCTCTGTCTTAATCATCCGTTAAAAATGGATAGCAGAATTCAGGTGTGGTAGAGAGAGTGTAAAAAGTTAACCGCACTCTGGAAGGCCTTCGACGTCCACTGCTGACGAAAATGTTAAACAAATTACTTGATTTAATTATGGGAGACCGCAGATTAAAAATTGTGGAGATAGCCGATATTATAGGCATCTCATATGAAAGAACTCAAAACATCATACTCAACGAATTGGGTTTACACAAGGTGTTTGCGAATTTAGTTCCGCGACTGCTTTCAGTTGAACAAAACAGCACGCGATTGACAATTTTACGTGACGGTTTGGAGTTATTTGAATCCGATGCAGATAATTTTTTGAATCGGTTTGTTACAATGGACGAGACATGATTTCATTGCTGTATGTCAGAAACAAAACATTCGCAACAGTGGAGAAGCGCGTCACACGCGGTGACGCGCACGCCGCGCCGCACACATGGGACTGTACGCACACGTTATGTGTACCGTCGTTGTATCGTGCGCCGCCGTCCCGCGTGTGACGCGCACGCGTCGCCGCACACATGGGACTGCACGTACACGTTATATGCACAGTCGCTGTAATGTGTGCCGCCGTCCCGCGTGTGACGCGCACGTCGCGCCGCACACATGGGACTGTACGCACACGTTATGTGTACCGTCGTTGTATCGTGCGCCGCCGTCCCGCGTGTGACGCGCACGTCGCGCCGCACAGCACACGAAGTACACGCACACGTCATGTGTACCGTCGTTGTATCGTGCGCCGCCGTCCCGCGTGTGACGCGCACGTCGCGCCGCACAGCACACGAAGTACACGCACACGTCATGTGTACCGTCGTTCTAGCGTGCGCCACCGTTTCGGGCTGTGATAACTGTACAGCGACATCTCTCGTGTGTACTTTTATAAAATATACGGAGACGAATGAGCATATGGAGCTTCACGGTGACTTACGGTGCCTTTCTTTATTCTGCAGATGCGCTGCCCTCCTTTACGTCGTTAGTGCCGTCGTATGCGATATATCGACGTGTACCGCTTGTAATAACGCCGTGAAGTGGTGGCTATGGCGATAGCTCGCTGGGCGTGGCGCATGTGTCATTTTACATAACCTCTGTCAGAGTGCATGTTTACGGGCATCGGTAGTCGACAGAAGGAACCATCTAATAATTTTCTATAAGTGACCGTGATATGTCCGGACGAGCCTGTTCACTTGCTGCTATAAAGTATACCTTCAACTAAACTTGGTGGCCCAAATCTTTTACGAGTGCTAGTTGTGAGAGTTACCTCGTGAGCCCGAGAGGGGGGACGGGTCGTAATTACCCTCACAAGGACAGACGCGACGTAACGCAACCCCAACTCGATGTAATTTATGGATCAAACTTTACCACTTATTTACTGTCCTGAATAAAACTCTCGTGTGACAGAACACAAGGCCGAGTTACAGATGTCATGTTTCTCGTGATTTATAATATAAACTCTTCATTAAGTAGAAAGTGGCGTTTTTGTCTGAATTTGATTTGCCTTACGGAAAAAGAATATTTAGTTATGGTCATAAAATTAACAAGTTGATGATGATGAAAGAGTCTTCGTATGCCGTGACAGCTGTGTACCTTGCAGTGCAGTGTTTCATATAGAGCGTGGAGTATTTCATGTGTCGGGGGACAACCGAGGGGATGAGTCGAGAAACACTTAGAAGTGTTGGCGTTCAATGAAGCGCCAAGACAAGGAACATTTTCGGCTGTGGCTGGATGACACTACGCTACAGCTTTACTGTGTGGCATAGTTTAGTATGAAATGCTAATGATAATCTTAGAAACATCCATTTTCCGTACAATAATTGTACAAACAATTATAATTGATATAGACCCCGTTAACACTACTATTGTGCCACAAATAATGTCGGATGAAACGTTTAGGTCCCGCAGACACCGCCCAGGCTCTGGGCTTATAAGCCGCTAGCGTACGAGTAGTAGCCAAAGTCATACAATAAACTTAGGTCCGGGACGCTGTAGCAGCCGCATTTATATATAGACTATGTAAGGAGAAGCGATAGTAATATATTCTACAATTATAGAACCATAATAAATTTCATTTTTTCATATACATTTACAAGACCACAAATTTTCACCCTGCAATGAATGGGTGAAAGAAGACACTGTAAACAACAGCTACGCAATTGAACATTGTAAATATACATTTAGCTGCGAAGAAAACTGCATCACGGCGCTTCGGCGAGTGCTCACCAAACTGTTGAGTGAAGTATAAATACAGGTGATTACGTGACGTATAAATACAGGTGATTACGCGCCGAGGGCCATCGGGAAGGCAAGCGCAAATATAACAGTAAACGCGATGTAGATAATGGGGCGCAAATACTTAGCCGGAGTTGTTTGACTGCACTCGAATTACTCGATCGCTGGTGCGCTAGCGATCGAGTGCTTACATGTTACATTGTTGAATTGAAATTTCGATTAGAATCATAAAACGATTTGTTGTTGACGACAACGACAAGACGCGACAAGAGCACAGCCACTAAACCGCACGACAGACAATCACACATGTACTAACACATAATATCCTAACAATTTAACAAAGAGTTTATTGTTTGATTGAATGCGCTGACCTCAAGAACTACTGGCTCGAATTGGAACGTTACTTTTGTGTTGAATAGTCCATTTAACAAGGAAGGCTATGGGTTATTTTCCCTGTCACTGCGAATAATATGAGAAACCGCGGCATGATATAAGTATAGATGTCATCACGTAGAAAGCTATTCAAGAAAAGGTTAGAATGCTGGACCACCCGCTCATTGTTATAAAGGATCAAACTACGAGAAATATGTGTGTCGTTGAATGAGAAAACGCACTGTGTGTCAGTGAAGTAGTAGTAGTTGTCTGCTCGAGCCTTTTCATCCGGCTGCACGGAGTTCGTGTGTAGGACTGAGCAGTCGTCGCCGTGCGCCGGCTCCCGCCGGCCGACAAGCTTGTAGCCACCAACTACTAATGGAACCCCGTCAGCACCGGACGAGGCCATGAGCGGATAGCGTTTGGGCTCATGTTACATAATTATAAGGACTAATATTGTGAATTGTTTATACAGCACAGAACGCCATCGAACCGGTATGACGAGTCGCCGCGGGCACATGACAAGCAGCATCTTACTAGTTGACTACACATAGTATTGAGCAATGACAATATTTTATGCAACAAGAGAAGGTGGAGTACAGTTGGCCGGGTTTTTGTTTTCGGACCTGAGTGCTCGTCATATGACGAGACTCGGTTTGGGGTCGAAAGAGGAACCGCCCCCTTTTCTCCCGCAGATGGGAGAGATGCTTCCCGATATAGTGTTTGTAACAGCTAATGAAACTATGATCATCATGGCCAGAGGGACCAAGAGGTCACTCTTCCCCCAAAAATGACGTCGGGGCAGCTCACGCGCGTTATTGGATGTGGCCACGGCGCTGGTTTGGCTCCCGGATAGGATTATGATTGGGGGGGGGGGTTAACCTAACCAGTACGACGGTACTGTTTATTGTTTAATTTCACATATTGGATCTGTATATACTAATGATCACTTATGCTTGTCTTTGCGGCTAAGTATAAATTTGGGGTTCGCAACGCGCCGATCACAACCAAAAGAATGATAGGTACCCAGCAGAATAAACTCTACTATGTAATAGCTTTAAATCTGTTATATTAGTGGGAGTTTTAGTATAAAAGCAAAAAATGAATTATTAATTTTACGGAGCCTTGAGGAGTTAATTAGTTAATTAACATCGAGGTAATTCTTATTTCTAGTATTAATATCACACTTCTTCTTGAATTTTTCTATATTTTATATACATAAATATAATTTTCAAATATATATAGGCCATGCAATGTCATTATTCTTGCAGCTTTAGATTTATCCTTAAGCGACTCCATTGGACACATATTAGATATTGCACGATCAGCCCTATTCTGCAGAACGAAAATGGAATCAATATCAGCAGCATTACCTCATAATAGAATTCCATATAATATAATGCTGTGAAAGTAACTGAAATAAACTAATCTATCTGTTATCTGTCGATTTTCTTAACTGCGAATGCTGCAAATGAAATTCTGTTCGATAAAAAATCTATGTGGGGGGTCCCATTGTAATTTAGCATCTAAAGTTATTTCTAGAAATTTCGTTCACTATTAAGACTACAGTAGTATTATTAGATTTAACATTTGTCAAAGTAAACAAAACACATTTCGTCTTTTTTTCATTTAATAACAAATTATCGGCATTAAACCATTCTACTATTCTAGGGAGAGCATTGTTAACATCATCAATGTTATGTTGACGCCTGTTTGTTCTGAAAATAATTGATGTGTCATCTGCAAACAATACTATCCCATGCTTATCATTAACAAGATAAGGTAAGCCATTGATATATAGTAGGAATAGTGGCCCTAAAATAGATCCATGTGGGACCCCAATTTTAAGAAATGATCCCGGAGATCATTTTCCTTTTACATCTACCTTTTGAATTATACCGCTTAAATATGTATTAATTAAATCAAGTGCAATATATTTAATTCCGTAGTGATGCAGCTTCCCGAAAAATGTCTCGTGCTGCACACAGTCAAAGAAATAGATCAGTCACAAAAAACGCATAGGGCATCACGTGACTCTTACCAAGACTCAAAAATGTTTTGTATTAGTTGTACACCCGCATCAGATGTAGAGTGACCGCGTGTGAATCCAAACTGTTTATAAATCGCGAATCGTATGGGGATGGTGGTTTGAGTGTTATATGTTTTTTGTTTGCTGCTACGGAATCATAGGACAGTCCGATTAGCTGCTGGCCGGTTTATCTTACTATATTCTCCCACTAGATCCAACCTCCATCTATATAGTCTCTCCCCGCTCCCGACCGTCTGCAAATCTATTGTCTCCGGCTTGTTTTCGAGATCCGTTAATTCAAACACGTTTCTCAATATCGTATGCAACTTCAATGGCCTCCCACCAGACTCCGGCGGTCTCCTACATCCTCCACCTTCTGCTGCATGTCTTTAACTCTCCTCCTTAAAAGAACATTTTCTTATCTCACTAACAATACCGCATATCAACTCCTAGTTCGTGAGTTAAAACAGCTCTTTCCTTTCGTGTACACAAGTCGTGTATAGTTGAGTAGTACTCCTACGCAGAGTCAACTATCCGACAATGAAGTGCTACTCCAGTATCAGTGCAGAATTCGCTCTCTACTACGATCTTGACGCGCCTAAAATAACACAACCCCTCGTTATGTGACATTGCACGTGTTTCTCTTCATTTTCTGTTTCCTTCTAAAAAAACTCTGGTTTCTCGACGGCGCCACTTGTAGCAGTAAGACCGCCTATTTGTGCATGTGTTTCTAAGTTCTATTATCATAGATCTTATCAGATGTTGCTATAATTCTTGGTGCAAAATTAATTGTTAATTGATATTAAACTAAGAATAATTTCTTGGTTCTCTAAATATACATAATAATAAATTAATAGTAATTATACTACAATACTTAATATAGATTCTAAATATTGAATTGATCTGGTAGCCTACAGATAGAAGCTATTATGTTTTTATTTATGCCATATTTTTATTATTATAATATTAATTGGTTACTTGGATTATAATCGTCATTAGCTACAAGGCACGCCGCTCATGCCTCGGGGCACAACAGTAATGGCACCCTTGAGATAATGGTGTCGAGCGGAAAGTGCGCCCCGGCGGTGCTCGCTGTGGCTGGCGTGCGACGTGGAGTGCCCCGCCACAGCCGCTTGCTCGGATGCCGTGGGTCACATCTGCGTCAATATTTAGGCTGCCCTAAACATTTGTTTTAAAGTGATTACTATAGACTAAATGTTTCGGGAATAGCTACGTTTCTATGAGATACCCATACTTAAAAAACTCCTACACATCAATTGTCAGATAATGTTGTGGCTGAGACTTCCTCTGAGTGCATTTTGTAGTTCAACGTTGCTGTTAAATATATTTATTGTGAAACTATAAAAAGTCATCTCATTAGCAATAATTTTTAACCACAATGGAACAGAGACGATATATGTTTGAGGTTATGGGATGTTTGTGTGTCTGCAAACCGATGTTTCCAATTACCTTCAAAAATATTGGTCTGATTTTAATGCGGTTTTCAGTGGTAGGTTTTGATTCCGTCGGAGCATGTTCTTAGGGAGGTTACGGTTAACAACTTACACGGTGCGCTACAGTCTGCACAAACAAGTATTTGCAGTGCGCAAATATTTATTTATGCAGTGCAATGTTTCCATTAATCACCGAAACTACTGGCCCGACATTGATGTGGTTTGCAGTGATGGATTTGGCGTATGATCTTAGATAGGTGTTACTGTAACAACTTACTAAGGGGCATTGCAGTAAACTTTTCTTGTACAAAACCACTTGTCCGGTTTGTCACATAAATTATTTCAGTAGGAAATTTTTAAATTATTTTATCCTTTTACAATTAATTACACATCAGTCATTTTGACCTCTTGAGTTTACGCGAAAGTTACTCATTACATTAAAACTACCTTTACGGACTTTATCGTGGTGTACATAATTATTAGACTATTTTATTTTATAGCTTCTACATAACTTTTCGGAATATTTACAAAAACACTTATCCCAAGGAACAAAACCAAATAATATTGACTGCACCTCCTAGAGGAAAATTGTTGTATTCATGCGAGAGACATCTTTAACAAAAATTTGCAATTAGCAGTTACCTCAATATCTGTAAACGACGATATCAGTCACCTATCTCCTGCTCACATGCCCCTTAAGTTATAACAATACTGTCACAATTGATGATGTTGATAATAAATTTAATATCTAAATTCTAGCACAATAAATCGTAACTCCCGTCATTGTTGAAGGAGGTCACAATATCGGCGCGGCCGTGGCGGGCGGCGGGCGGCGGCGCGGATCACATTTGCATACAAACTGCCCGCTGCGGCTCATAACTCCGCACTCCATCCTAAATATTCCTCGCAAAGAACTCCTATTCTGGTTTTAAATTCAAAGTGCCCTTACAAAGCGCCGTTGTGAATTACGAACAGACAGATACTCATTTATTTCATTTAAATACGATTTCACTTGCTTCTCGTACAAAACAGCACATTATCCAGGCTACCATATTTTAATATTTTAAAGTTTCTTAGCATTATGTCAATGGTGATTAAAAACGTACAAGTACGTTTGGAATCACCCATTGACATAATGCTAGCGTTTAAAACAGGCTGTAAGTACACGGTCGTTATTTCATCAATATACGTATTCCGTCAATCACTCAGGTAATGATCTGCCCAATCAAATAAGTCTGTCAAGCAACGTAAAACTACAGATTAATAAAAAATTGATGTCGTATTTGCGTTCAGAGTTACCAGAGTTTTCAAAGTAAATTATAAGACCCTAGTAATAATACACACAATCACAAATATGTATGTGTGTGTTCATACATCGGACAACCCTGTTATTGACAACACACAGCATTCACATGTCCAAGTGGGCTTGTCAAACAAGACTTCAGTCACATGGTATTTCTTGATTCCATACAATTTCTTATAAATATAAAATAATAAATAAACTGGTGAGATATTCGTTATTCATAGACATCACAAATTATTATAGTTGATATAGTTGAAAATATTTTAAGAATTCATTGAAAATGAAAAATGTTAAATCATAAAAAATGTTAAGTAAATTTAAAAAAAACTAAGAAAGCGCAAGCGAATTAAAATTGCATATTATGGTTACCCTAGTCTCCCTGTCGCACATCGTACACGATGCAGACGCGTCTGCCCTCTTATCAATAGCCCGAGCGTAATTGTTAATATTATATCAACTATAATCAACTTATTCAGTAATTTTAGTACAAAAAATCACACCAGGTTTTGTTATCGTAATTAAATAAAGTGACACACACTAACGCTCGCAACATTCATTTCACCGCGAGGTACACGTTTTGGAAGTGTCAACGTTTTCGTCAGCAGACTTTTTTAATGAAAATATTTTATTTTTTATAATTTGGGACTTCTCTGCTGTGAAGAAAACCTTACAAGATATACTGCACGCTATTATGCATTGCAGCTGCAATGAGCCTGTCAGTCAAATCATATTTTTCATTGTGCACAGTGCACATTAATGGACCTTAAGCAATATTCAGTACTTAAAAAGTTGATTATAGAAGATTTTCCCCTGGCGATGCGAAGATGGAGGTGAGAAATGATGTTACCTCAATTGTGTGAGAAACCTCAGAAGTGTAAGGAGACTCAGCTGCGTCCGCGACACGCGACCGCCTCGCTCGACGCTATTACACGCCTCGCGCTGCAAGGCTCCGTCTCCACCCTACAGAGCCACTTTACTAATTAGAAGACAATTATAATCAGTTCGCCGGGCCTTGCCATCTCTTTCATTATTTTAACCGATTAAGTGGAAATAATATAAGTGTCGCATAGAAAAATTCATTAACTAAACTAACAGAAGCAACGTGAACTTCCATAAACAGCGACGATAATCTTATGTGGGTATGTTAAGTACCTACTAGGGTACGTATTACCATTATAACACAATCATTCAGGATCGTGGGAACAACATACTGCTAAACTAACTTAGTCTTGATGGATGGATATACTTGTTGCAAAGCGGAGCCAAGCGTAGTTTTTTACTGCTATTTCTTTATTAACGTGGTTAGGTCTTATGCGACTTTACTGTATTTGAATGTATACAAACGAACAATCGGAGCCCGGCAACGACTACCGACGCCCGAGAACATTAACATAATTATGCCGATATGTTGACCTCTTTGACCGTAGGTGTCACTTTGCGGTGGTATCAAGTGAGTGAGAGGCACCTCCCCGGTCGTTCCTACATCCTGCTATGCAGCATGACACTACCTCTTATTAATGCTTTAATCACTGCCATTCCGGTCCTGGGTGGGATTCGGTAGGTGTGTGGGAATCAGGCATTACCGAATACCCCCTAAAACCCCGCGGGTACCGTCGGGCGCTTCTGCTGTCAGCAACAGGGCATCTCAGTGACTGGCCAGTCCCTTATATGGGGACTGTCTACCTCCACAAAGGGGATTATGCAACAGGGTACATCAGTCCCTCCGAGGTCAGGGCCGTGCACTGGAGCCAGCTTCCCAGCCTGTATCCTGGTCCCAGTTAGGAAAGCGGCATAGGTAGCGCTTAAGCCCACTCCCGTCCGCCGTCTGCGAGGCTTGCCATTCTCTATATCCTCCCCTCTGGCCCTCTCCGCAGCCTCATTGAAGGTCATGAGAGCCTCGCAAAAGGCCTCGCAAAAAAAAAAAGCATTGAGGGGATGGCGCTTGAGAGGTGAGAGGTTGGCCTTCCCAGCGCTGCTACCAAATAGTACGGCCCGCCTAGGGCACAGGTCAAGTGTGTGTTGGGCCGTGCCCTCGTAAGCGCCACACTCGTGGTAGCGCGACTTACCGAAGCAATCATCAATCCCGGTTCTATGCGTTAGTCGTTCGTACACCGTAAATAGAATGTGCCAGGTACTCCCCCCAACGTGACTTCAACGTTAGCTCGGAAGTGTCAACAACCAACAAGGCAATGTACATAATAACGCACAGCGCAGCTGCTGTGCCTAACTTCAGTAGTAAGCAGGTAATCTGCAAACATAAAATTATGTAGTTTTGTCGTATCGTATTTGTATGTCAATACCATTTTCTCCAGCGGATGACCAGAAGTTAGTTAATTGTAAATGGGGCCGTGTATCATTACGACTCGGGGTCCCATTAATAATTTACCTACTTAAATAATAATAATTATTATTATAATTATATATGTGGACTTATCACACGTGTAGCCAATCCCTGTATAAAGTAACTACCTTAAGGACTAGTGTTACAGGTACTATGTAATGGAAATATATTTTATATATTTTTACTAGCGCACAGAAAAGCACCCATGGCCTAGGTGGTATTCAAACCCGCGACATCTAGCGTAACACGTTCGGCACTCCAGCTTACGTTTCCAATGTTCCATTCGGTCGTCAAGTTGTGAATAAATGAGTGAGGTAACTGCTATGCTGTCCGTATCGTACATCCACGAGGTCTTGGACGTCAGCACAGAAAGGGTTTCGTTACATCTTTCCTTGAGTTTCTCAGAAACGTGATAAAGATCAAGAGAGAGATAAAGACTGAATATTAGTTGAATACTGAGGTCTAGAATCCCCGGAAAAGCACAGGTATGACTACTAAGTAAACGCAATCAACTGTTTTTTTATTTTATTACTTTATATTATGGGGGCAAAAGAGAATTCGGAGGCTTTTGATAACTTCCGATGCCCATAAACATTCACATAATAGTTATGCAAATGTTCTTCGCACCACATGTGACCACACGAAACGCGACATTTTACGCCGGTATCATGTGAGGGAGAGGTACTTCCCCGGACGTAACGGACTATTTCTGCTGCAATACACCTCTTACTATGAAAGCTAAGGCCTTTTTACGCGCTCACTTTGATGATCGCAGGTAACTAAAGCGATCTCCACCACGGTTCTAGCCTTGTCGTGGGTAGGATAGCTCAGTAGCTTGGGGTGAACAGACTGGGGGTCTGGGGCCAGACACCTTGGGCGAAGACAATTGAACCGAGGAGGCGGTGCTCTTCGTACCCCTCTTATAGGAAGAGGGGACTAAAAAGCAGGAGGAGGAGTCGCCCTTTATACCCTTATTATAAGAAGAGGGGACAAAAGAGCAAAAGGAGGCGGCGCTTCTGCGCACGGGGCATGGAGCGAGGATGGGAATCTCACCACATTGGACTGTCTTAAATTTGGGGAGGTGGCGTTGGTCCCTTACGGGCTGACTAGCTGTCGAGGTGCCCTGATGATTAATTGTTCCGGGGCACCTCACACCCAGGGCCAGTGAAGGCACGTACATGCGCTTCCCCGCGTCAACAAGGAAAAAGGTAACTAAAACGATATCCCACGGGCCATACTTTGTCGGTTATATTTATATTCAGTTAACAGGTGCCATATTGAATTGTCATCATTATCTTGTAAGTTCTCCGTCGACACTCGCCAGATCAGTAAGGTTTGGTTCATCTAGGCTAAGCCACGCGTAGCCCTTGTCGACCGCGTTCGTAATAAAGAAGTGAGACAGAGATCAAGAATGAATGAAAGTGTCGGTGTAAAATGAGAAAGGGCATACACCGATGGTTAGGACATGTAGAAAGAATGATGGATGTAAGGTTAACGAAACATATATACAAGGCGAATGTGGTAGGATGTAGGCTTAGGGAACTGGCGTGACGATGTGTTTTTGTTGTTATAAAGTGCATAATTTTTTTATATGGACGCTCATTTTTACAAAAATACTAAGATATACCTTGGTATTGTAATAAATCTATGATTGATTATACCGCAGCTTAGGTGTCAGCTTTTTGTTCCAGGTTGTGTCAATGTAACAAACCCTAATCATATATTATACGTGATCATGTATTGATATTCAATATATAAACACATATTTTACATATTTCTACGTACAACACGGTTCGTACTAAGTGGTGGGTGTTTACATATTTCTACGTACAACACGGTTCGTAATAAGTGGTAGGTGTAGGAGCGCTAACGACTGCCCTAAACCCTGCTATCTATAATCTGACCGTCAGCTAATTCTCGGAGCCACAAATCTGAGCTAATGTTGGGTACATTAGCTCAGATTTGTGACTAAATTCGCTCGCGGAGCATTTTTCCAACAATGGCCGCCCTCGGATGCTCGTACTGTGCCCCAAATTTCCTGTCTCTTTGTTTCACAGCTGGCCTGTGAGTTGTGTGGCTCCTCTAGGAATATATTCATATTGTGTGTTTGGAAGGGTTGCCCATTATTCTCCAGGTATACGTACTATATGGATATTATATTGACCTCGTATTTGCTTCTTCGTAGTCGGGTAATAACGACTAAAACCCAAGAAATATTGACTCTGGAATGTTTATAAGGAATATTTTAAATTTGATTTTAAATGAATCGTGACTGGAACTGATCTTTCCGCACGGCAGAGAAGAGATCGTCGTACTTTTTGAACACGCGCTGAAGCAACAACAACGTGCAATATTTGTGTCCTCTCGTGCCGAGAGCCGTCGCACCGTGAACGGCGGGTGTACTGATGATGCCGTTTTGTTGTCAGCAGGAAGGCGCGTGCGCTGTGCCGGTACTCTTGGTCATTTCTCTATCGGGGGTCAAAGTATGCGACCCCGAACATCAGGTAAATACGATTCTCTTTTTGATCTAAATGAATTATAAGGTAGACTTCAGGCTGAACTAGTCGACGTGTACAGCTCGCGTAATGTGAGAGAGAGGTACATATGCGATGTTTCTGCCCTTGTGCAAAGCAGCAGTTTTTTTGTACAAAGCAAACGAGGCATAGGAGCTTTTTGTCGACTACCAAAGCCCATAAACATCTGCAGTATCGTTGTCATGGTAAGGTCCTCCTTTTCTCCTCTCTCCGACAGCCCTCCTTGACAGCTGTAACTTTGCGATGGTGTCATGTGAACGAGCCGGCCCCCGATCGTGCCGGTCGGCTGCAATGGAACATGGCACTACCGCTTACAAAGTTCTACTACTTCTTACAATACCAATAATATAAATAATAGTATTTCTGTTCTACCTTGACCGCACGACCTGCGGCTGCATATGGTTCTAGTCCGGCGGGCCTGACGCATGTTACAGAGCGTGCGCATGTCCCACGCGCTGCGGCGCATCTCGTACGCGACGTGTGAAGCGGCGCGCGCGCTGTTCGCGCTCGTGGCTCGCGAGCCGCGCTCCGAGCACACGCGGTACTGCCACGCCTTCGAGACTGACACTGCAGATCAGGTACGTACCCGCACTAGCGCAAACAACCTATTTGAAAATTGTACCTATTAATACTGCTCAAACGCCAGAAGGTGTGAAACTGAAAAAAATAATGGAATCCCTATCATAAACTTCGTTGGAATACATTTTTTATTTACAAATAAATTTTAGTAAAAAAACTGTCGCGGTTGTACGGAGTCGAGAAATTAATGAAAGTATTAAGAGAAGTTAGGAGTTACAATTTGGAAAGAAACAGATTGTCGGACTGTTACAAAAGAAAATTACGGACAACAAAAGACTACTAAAAAAATATTGCCAGACGCATGGATTCTAGACCTCTCCTGGTGTCTGCTTGGGTTGACCATAGGCTACGTAACTGTGCGCGTTCTTCATCTTCAGGTGTCACATGCGCAATATACAATGTGGATATAGGAAGATTGCCTAACCCGAAACTTTATTATTTATATTATATTAATACTGTCGTGGAGACAAAACACGATTGGATAATGTTCACTTGGCAATAATATTTTATGAAACATCTTAGTATTAAACATCACTTTCCAAATTACAAGGAAGTTCTTCAATGTATATTTTATAAAATTCCTTATATATGTTTGAGTAATATAATTCTGGCGGGGGAGGGTCGCGGGGGGCATCAAAATAGATGGGTGGAGGATGTAGGTACCGGGGATGACCCAGACTAACATACCACGGAGTTCGGAATCTTCGCAACCGGCGTGTTTGTATGAAAAGATTTTATGAAAGTGGAGGAAGCAAGGCAGGTATGTAAGGATCGTTAGATGTGCGCTCCGTTCTCTCTGCCTACCCCGTTAGGGAACTGTCGAGATGATGTGTTGTTGTGTCACATGGTGTTATCTTAAGGCGCTGAATACCCTAACATCCGCTTATTTTAACACATCTGGTCGATATATTACAGTCAAGAAAGCAATCTAAATATATGAAGATTTTTCTGAATATATGCCGGTTTTGGAAACAAAATTTCCCGAAATCACTTCTTAAAATTACGGCTCAATATTTAGTTTCAGACACAAAATATACAGTTATATAATAACAATTCGCAGAATAGTCGTTATAATAGTTTTATATAGTATTTCTTTCATAAAAACCAATTAATGCCATTTTTATTTGGTAAAAATGGTATGGTCGTTTTGGCGTTCATTGAAAGAAGCCTATGTCCAGCAGTGGACCGGTAATGATGATGAAAAATGATAGACTTTCAATATAAATTACATTAAGTACTTACATAAGTCTGGAGTTAAACTGTGCGAGTCCTGACAGTCAGAACGAGGATAATTCAAGTACTAGGCGTCATTTGCCAACGAACTCAAATCAAGCCGCCAATTAGCTTGACCACGCCGACCGCGCGTGAGTCGTATCACCCGCCCGTGGTGGAAGGGGAGTAGCATTCGCCCAGTCATGATAGCTCAACCAGCTCTTACAGGCCCATAGTAATGTAACTTAAGCTGCCCTCCGGGAGGGGGCGTGGTACCTGGTTTGATTAGGCAGTCACTACCCGAGAGGTACAGAGGTATTTCCCAGGTGCGGGGTCATCATTTGATCTAGACTAAGTATGATGTAGCATTTCGGGTGTTTTTTTTTTTGGTAATGAATCACATGAAATAGAAGCACTACGTTTATTACTATCCGAATCAATTGCAATACAGCAATGCTACTATTTTACTATATTTACACCAATACAGAATAGTTATAATACAGAATAATTTCACGTATCTTATACAAATGCTAACTTACATAATATACTCATGCATACAATCGCACGCACGCACGCACGCATGTACGCACGCACGCACGCACGCACGCACGCACACGCACGCACACGCACGCACACGCACACGCACACGCGCACGCGCACGCGCACGCGCACTCGCACGCGCACGCACGCACGCACGCACGCACGCACGCACGCACGCACGCGCACTCGCACGCGCACGCACGCACGCACGCACGCACGCACGCACGCACGCACACTGTTTTTTAGTTTGTATCAATCTTATCGTTAGTACTGTTGTCCTCCACCTGACACAGGTTGGTCAGACCTACTAGGAGGACTCGAGAACGTTGTAATATTACCAAATTTTAAAATGGAAATAAAGTTGTTTATTATTATTATATTACAGAAATTAATATAAAAATATTTTATATATGTAATAATTAAATATTGTTAAAGTTAATTATATATATAATAATTAAATTATGTATAGCCATATGTAGTATCTCTTACAAATAATGGGGTCGGTTTAACGAAGAGAGAGTACAAATGTTTTTTTCTTGATACGATTCTAATAAACAATAAGACATAATACACAAATGTGATTATCGAAGCTATCTCTGAGTACCGCTCACAGGATAATAAAGATAGAGAAAGAATAAGCGGCTCTCTGCGTCGAAAGAGAAAGCGAAGTGGTTCACTCGCGGTCTCTCTTTTTTCATCCACTTCCCTATGTGCAATGCGCATGGGCGATGACATTAAGATAGCATCGTAAACGGATGCTCGCCAACATCGGCCTGCCTATGGCTTCCCTTGTCTATCTATATTATCTGTATGGTGCCGTCCCGTGCATTCTCGGCTACTACAAGCTCAGCTGTACGTACGGAAGCGGGTGAGGGTCCATAGTTTAATACTTCTGACACTTTTATGTGATAAATCATTCACTCACTGCATAGATACAATATATAATACAAAGAAGGTAATAAAAACTCCTCCACGAAGCTCGAAGATAGGAGTCGTCAGAATATGAACGGCGGACTGCCTGGCTGCCTGACTGCCTGACTGCCTGACTGCCTGGTGCTCAAGAGCTCGTACGCCCACAGGGGTTCGAGAGCACAGAGTTGTCGACACGTGTTACATCACCAGACGCAGGGCCGCGGGGTATGTCGTATATGCCACATTTACAGATGTGAGAATGGACTACAACAGAACTTCAGTTCATTTCAACTTTATATTTCGACATTTTCTCTTTACGAAACTGAAGAATTTCTTTTATACAGACATAGGACCAATAACAGTTTTGACATAAATTCAAGTTGGCACAGATAGTGGCGGCAGGAATGTGGTTGCACAATGATCTAGTTGAGTGACGGGCTCGGAGCGGGTCCGCATGCCGCGCACACGCCAGCCGCAGCCTTGCCTCGAGGACGCGGCGGCCCGCCAGCCGCCTGCGCTAGCGCTCGTGTTTGTGCCTATATTCTAATTGTAAACGCTCCTAGATTTTTGCGTCGCCAACAGTAGTAAGTCCTTCCGAAAAACAAATCCCAATACAGAACGTTACTAAGAAGTCCAATGGAGACTCCCACAGTATAATCAACGTGGATACACACCGTCTTTACTTATTATACAATATTATACATTTGGTCATTTGTGTTTCTTTTTTTTTTTTGTTATCGAAATTCGTTATGTATGTAGCTCAAGGTCTGATAGTAGCCAATATAAAATCATAATATTCGTATAATCACGAAATATGATCAAGATAGTAATAGATTGGGATCAAGTTGGTAACTCGATCAAAATAGGTACACTAAGTTAATTAGTAAACAAAACACCGAAATTTTTTGCATCGATTTGACTTTTTGTTTAAACCATTTTATTGTATTAATTCAAACGTGAAATAATATTTAACTACCTAGATATTTCTGAGTTACATCAAGCGATGGCTTCAATGGCAGTTTTATCCAGAAGTTATCAACTAAATAAGCTGATAAATAATAGAAACTGCTACTGGTCTGTCGACGTTTTATGAACCCTACTAAAACGAAACAGTTTTAAAATAACAACATCCGTAGGAGTGACGGTCTCGTTGATTATTATAACCATTAAGTGCCACAGTTGAGGTACAAATAACATTTATCGAACTCGACATAAGGTCTCGCAGTGGCAACGGCAGTAGCTCTATTCAAATGTCTGCAACTGACAAATGATTCTCAAAGAGCCTTAGTATCAAATATTTAATATGACTATTGAATGTAAATTTTTAGCATTCATTAATCGGTCGGTCATCAACCGTGCGCAGAAAAGTTCGTCGCCTTCGAGGGCACAAATAATAAAAAGCGCAGGTGCGTCTGCGCTGCTCGAAGTTCAAACGCGTTGCCATTGTGCGGTCCGCCTGCGCCTGCGCCACTTACCGTGAAGCATTTGCCTCACTGATGTTTACGGTTATATGGATAGCTGTTGCAAATAAAAAGCTTTTGAGGGCAAGATAGGTAGCAGTCTGAGTAGCATAAGTGTCAGGCCAAACTTTTACGAGTGGTCAGCATTTTGAACCGTTTCAACATTAACTCGCATGTGCCTAAGCTAATTTTAATTGTTTCGTCAGTAACGTGTTTAATTGTTTCGTCAGTAGTTGAAGTAGCGTCAAAGGCTATCTACACTGTACACTATCCGCTATCCATATAGAGTGTGGAGATCAGTGCATTACCTCAAACAAGTTCTTGGGACTAGGCTGTCGAAGTTTCACCGCGCGGCTCAGTGGCAAGTGGCGAGTGGCCAGTCGCAGCGCAGGCCTGGCGCGTGCGGTTGCGTGTTGTGTGTGGGTGCGCGTTGTGTCTGTTTGTGCTAAATACTCACGAGTTTCATTAAGTGTTTGTTTGTTTACATTTCTGTTGTGAGTGTGTTTTTTGTGTGGAATTTGGATATTTTAAAGGACTTGACAGTAGAAGGAAGGTAGTTAGTAAATTTGAAATTTTCGTATATCGGATTTCGTGGATCGGATCGGCATTAATGATATTCATTATACAGGTTTTTACTACATTACGAATAGTGTTTTTTGTCGCGTTTTGTATCGGATACTGTTTTTTATGAGATAGGGGGCAAACGAGCAGGTGGATAATGACTACCGCTGCCCATAGACATTTGCAAGACTAGTCGTCCTGCAGACGCGTTATTATTATTTCGTCGTCACCTGACATCACCTGTGCGCCGCTGCTGTGGACTTGTACCAGAAGTACTCGTGCTGCTCTGAACTCTCACAATATAAAATGATGCCTGAAGCGTCCGGGACGAGTCCTACTTCGTTGTAGTTGTTTACAAGAAGTGTAGGTAATTACTACTTTAGCTTTAGTGAATATAAATTTTAAAACTTTTCGCTGAAAAGATTGAAAAGTTTTGAGAGTATTTAAGTGCATTTGCTTACATACGAAAATAAATATTTACTGACTGGTGACATATGCTTTAGTAGTGTAATGACCTGCTCTTTTAAGTTCTATATGTAATAGTTATCGACCCCTTACTTTACTTCCAATTTTAAATTATATCATGCCATAGTTCATCTACAGCTTCCGTCTTCATCCCAGCTTCGCCCGCGAATAACTGTTAAAGTATACCAAAACCGATGGGTCGAGCGATTCGTGAGGAATCACGAATCGCTCGATCCATTGTTGCAAACCGCTGTTTTATTCAAATCCATCACATACAGGCAACGATTGGACACTTTGTCTTACAGTAAGATTAGATACTAGAGCATCGCGGCGGTTTGGCCCGCGTAACTCCGGTCCTATTGCTCCTAGTGTCATGTAGGTAGTTACATTTATTAGAAGGGTTATAAGTTTCCTTCCTCACAAATGAGTCGCTGCCTTTTTTTTAAATAGATTCGAGGTTCCAGAGATTAGCGCGTTCAGAGAAACAAAAACGGTGCTTCGGTTTTTGACAAATGCACACGTGTATTATGGAAATGTAAATGCGTGAATTGTGAAATAGTTAGATTTATTTAGTGCACGCCTCTATTATCGCGCGCCGCGGACGTGTAGCTACTCATTTTAATTTTAATATCAAGTTTATAATAACTTGATCAAACAGTATTTAATTGGTCGAGTAATGATAATAATTGTTCCTACTCAGTAGATATAATAACTTTAATTGCAGTACTTAGTATGTCTTATAGAATTAAATGTATAATAATAATTGCGACTTCCTTATCCGAAAGGTTTCTTAAGTCGAATAACGACGGAGTTGCAGGTCTTTTCCTCCACGCCGGACATCACTATAACATCTATGTGGACATCGAATGCTAGCTTGGCTCGTACGGTGTTGTCTACGGAGACCTGGTCTGCAGTTCAAACTCTTTTCCACTGTTCCTGAAACTTAATTATGTCTTCAATTAAATAATTATACGAAGTCTAATTAATAATCTACCTAATACTGAATAATAACATAATTAAAATAATGATTATACTTAACTTTACCCGCGTTTATACTTTATAATTACTTTTCATATAATTTTCTTTTTGTATAATTACTTGAGATATTTTAACACTGTCTAGCACATCCGCGCAGGATCACGTCGTAAAAACTACAATATATATCCCTATATAGCGTCTACATAGACACTTGCTGTAGACGGTATATATATATATATATATATATATATAGCCTTACCATAACATTTATTTATTTATAGTACAAAGGTACTACTTATCCCATAGTGGAATTCCTTCTAGTAGTTATACTACAGGAAAACAACACTGAAAATGTCACTTTACGACGGTATTATGTGGTACCTCTCCGGTCGTGCCGGCCCAATTCCATAAGAGGATGTAGTGGCACACACTGTATACAGTACTACGTCCTGTGCAGCATGCACTACCTTTCCCTAAATTAATTAATAAACATCGAAAAGGGAAGAGGAGAAAGCACAACACTTTGTGGAACGCCGGCACTGAGACTGCTCCAGCTTGAGTAAGGCATATTAACCTGTACGCGTTGGGGGCGATTTCGAAAGAATTAAATCAGGATAAATCAGATAAGGAAATGTTAAAAGATTTTAGTATGCCAATTAGAATGTCAATCAATAGTCAAAATCAATAGAATTAAAAGCGTTGCTGAAATCGAGAAGCATAAGAATAGTAAGAGATTTGTTATCCACGGCCAAGCGAATGTCATCAGTAACGTTAATGAGCGCAGAAGTTGTGTTGTGGCCTGGACGAAAACTGGATTGCAAGGATTTCAGAGGATGACTGGAGTTGAGGAAAGATGAGAATTGCTAGGGGATAATATGCTCAAGAGCATTGGAGAGAAAAGAATCCTACCTATTATCTCCAAAGGATAGATATAGGACGAAAACGGGCTAAAGAAGTAGGGTTGTTGACTTCAAAAAGAGGAATAACATTTGCAATGTTCCAGGCTTCTGGGAAGGAACTCGAGGATAGTGAGTAATTAAAAATGTGTGTTAAAACGAATAACAAGAATGGTAAAATTAATTTAATAATTTTCAAGCACAACTTGTCAAATCCAACAGCTTGCGACAGGGGATAGTTTAGAAGGAGATTTAGAGAAGAAATTATTAAGAGCATGTAGACAAAATTCATCGGATGATACATTTTTTGGGAAATCTACAGACATCTGCTGTCTTGCGACCATAGAGGGAGGTGTCTCAGCATTGACGTTTGGCTTCACGACATATACGACTACAAATATTACGCAAATACTTGAAATTGAGATTACTTTCTGAAGGGATCGCTTTGTATCTTTTAGCCCGATCTCTACACGCCATTCTTTCTTCTATGGTATCAGATATCCATGGAGCGGGCTTGTCTTTGACTTTTATTTTCTTTAACGGAGCATGGTGATCGTACAGTTCTAAACTTTTTGCATTAAATATCTTAACTTTATCATTCATATCAATACACTTAATTAAATCAGTCCAGTCAATATTTCTTACATCATTCTCCAACGTTACATTAATTTTCTTATAAATACGAGATATAACAGTTTGGCATTACGATAAAACTAAGGTACTAACTTAAGACATCAATAATAGTTTGGGTTTTGCGTTTAGGCGGCCGAATGTGATATGATAGAAATACTAGATCATGATAAGAAAAGAAAGTAGCGACATTATTAGCAGAACATACGATCATTAAATCCAGACAAGAAGGAATGCAATTTGGGAAATGATGAGTAGTAGAAATACATAGGATATAGAGATTGAAAGAGGGTAGTACAGTATGAAGCCTGCGATCGCGGAGAGAGTTTTTTACTGAGCAAATATTAAAGTCACCCATTATGATGATATATTGATGATATTGACAGTAATTACTAAAGAAACTGTCAAAACCATCGAAATAGTCGACGCTGAGAATGGAGTAAAGTGCGTTGGGGGTTAATGTGTACAACATTAAGGTTAGCGCGATGATGGTGGAACACCGTTGAAAGTTAGTCACACAAAGTAAGAGGTGAAGAAGGAGATACATCCGTGGAAGTACTTTTATTGTAAAGAGGTGGTGTGGTAAACCACCCCAACAGTTCATCGGACTAGCAACACCTTCTGTGTCTCCTAGTTTAGGGAGACGATAGGGGGACGTACCCCCTCTTTTTCCGCTGATGGTAAGAGATGTACCGGGTGTTGTTTGTGGGCGTATGTGGACTATACTGATTAGATTTGAGACCAAAAAGGGGCAGACGGTTCCCCTCCCCACGCTAGTTGGACGATTGTGTACTACTTGCACTTCTAAAACTGTTGGATGAAGAGCAGGAGAAGAAACTGTCATCTAAATTATTTCTAAAAGTTGTAGGCGTTGTATATATTATATCGGCATATAAATATTATAAAATTCAATTAACTATAAAATAATATTGTAAAAAAAATATTACGAACATAAAACTAGTACAAAGTATAATAATTCAAAACTCATCACTCACACAAAGGAGGGAGTAAAATTTTAAAAGCTACCATATCTAACCAATAACTGGTAACGATAAGAATCACTTAGTATTAGCCATACATTAACAGAAAGTTACGAGAAGTTAAACATAGAAACGTAGATATAGGCATATGAAGTACATTTATATTGCTATAAAAATATTATAAATCTTGTATTGATTGCTCAGTTCACACTAGGAGTTCGTAACAGTATCATACGTGTATCTCTATTTATCCGAACATACCAATTGCACTGGGCCTTTTATCAACGCCCTTTTGTGGTCCCCTCCTGGCTAATCATAGTTATTGTTCGATTTTTCGTCACTTTCATTAGGAGACAATGGCGCTGAGCATTTGTTCACAAGCCGAGTAACAATGCGCTGCATTTACTCGGCTGTAACCAGCGGCGGTAGTTGTTGCGGCACGTGTTTGTGATACATGTAGATTGTACATATACTGTGTTTGTGTTACATGTACATTGTACATATACTGCATTTGTGACACTTGTACATTGCACACAGACTGCGTGACACATGTGCATTATACATAGACTGTGTTTATGTCACATGTACATGGTACATAGACTGTGTTTGTGTCACATGTACATTGTACATGGATTGTGTTTGTGTCACATGTACATTGTACATAGACTGTGTTTGTGTCACATGTACATTGTACATAGACTGTGTCTGTGTCACATGTACATTGTACATATACTGTAATTATGACACATGTACATTGTACATAGACTGTGTTTGTGTCACATGTACATTGTACATGGATTGTGTTTGTGTCGCATGTACATTGTACATATACTGTGTTTATGTCATATGTACATGGTACATGGACTGTGTTTGTGTCACACGTACATTGTACGTAGACTGTGTCTGTGTCACATGTACATTGTACATAGACAGTGTCTGTGTCACATGCACATTGTACATAGACAGTGTCTGTGTCACATGCACATTGTACATAGACTGTGTTTGTGTCACATGTACATTGTACATAGACTGTGTCTATGTCACATGTACATTGTACATAGACAGTGTCTGTGTCACATGTACATTGTACATATACTGTGTGTCACATGTACATTGTACATAGACTGTGTTTGTGTCACATGTACATGGTACATAGTCTGTGTTTGTGTCACATGTATATTGTACATAGGCTGTTTGTGTCATATGTACATGGTACATAAGATTGTGTTTGTGTCACATGTACATTGTACATGCACATAGACTGTCTTTATGACACATGTACATGTATGTAGACTGTGTTTATAATACATGTACATTGGTCCATGGAGTGCAGCACTGGTTGGGACATCCAGGTGTTTTGTGATCTGATCAAACGATCTAGTTAGAATTCAGCCTCTAGGTCTTTTGACCTCTATCTTTCCAGTCACTGAGAGGTGTTCCAGATTTTATAGTCCTCTGAGCGGTCTAAAATGTTACATCATTTGGTACAAACAGACAACACTACAGCACAATGCAAAAAATAAGACGTATTGGACGTATTTCAATGTATCCTTGCAACTGAGTAAAATGAGCATTTATTTTGATTCCGACTATTAGCCCCAGCTCATTTTTAGGGAATCCTTATAATTTCGTCGTGTCCCTCTACTGGTATCTAATAGACGTTTTACTCACTGATTATGGGTACTAATTGTTTGAAACTTAGTCAAAGCCTTTTGATTATGCTAATACGTTGCGAGATGTTCGCTTTTAAAGTGGGGTGAAAAGAGTGTCCCCCATCCCTCCTCTAACTTTGAACTATTTACTAAGAAGAAGATTGTAAGAAACTAAGAAGAAAATTGTACAAAAAATTAGATTAATAAATTTATAAAAACTCAAACGAAAATTGGTTTTATCAAAATCGAACCGGTAGTTTAAGAGGTATGTGATGTTTTTTAATGCAGAGTTACCTTTTTTTCTCACCCTTTCAACAAGTCGAGTCTTATGAAAAATTCTAAGTACTATTTATTATAAAAACGGAATTTATCGCGGTTTAATTTAGTATTTTTCAATCCTCACGTTTCAGAAATTTTAGGGTTGTGAAATACTTAAAATAACTGCTTTAGAACACGTTAAAGTGGTTTAATAATAATTAGTAATATCTACTGGTTTTCACTGGCCAGGTTATAATTTGTATTGTATTATATTATATTGGTTCCATAGATCCATTAATATCGTGCCCTGAAATATTGGTTCTATTCAGTATACTCATAATATTCAGTTAATATTATCTCTAATGTCGGACTTAAAGTATATAGTATATGTGTAGTAGCACGTATGATACGAGGCAGCTCGGTGACAATGTCGACTGAAAATAGCTCGGGGCCTCTGTAGCTCTGGAGAAAGACGACTGAATAAGAAATAGTGATGAACTTGACCATATTATAGGTTATATGTCTAACCTCAAGCAGTGGTGCCGCTGCTGGTATGCGAATTGGGCCGTCACCTCTAGCTCGCATAAGACCGATGTGAAGTTAAAGATATGTTGGGGAACGTCGTGCGATTTGTTGAAGTGAGGTGTCATGCCGTTCCTTTTGGGGATATCAAATAAGAAGGTGAGGTATCTGCCCTATCTCTGCATGTGTTGATTTTTATGGGCATCGGTAGGCACCGGAAAGCAAATAGCCTGAACATTACCTTAGAATGTTGTAAAGAATACTTTGGTAGTTCATATTTGGATTAAACTTTTGAAATATATATATTTGGGCTGGTTATAGAACTGGTCAACTAAAGCAATAATCTGCCTCTACAGATGTAAGCATCCTTTCCAAATTAATAGCATTTCCTACTATAACCACGTTGAGCCCAAAGTAAACACTAACGCACCATCCTTTTATGAAACCATTTCGGCTTCCTTTCATTCCCCTGTTTGAGGATTATCGGATTGAAATGAAGTGAAATGACTGGTTTCTAGTAAATTATAGGCAAACACTTCACGAACAAAATTTTATGTTTGTAGCCTATTTATTTCCTAGCTTATGCGGCAGCGAAGTTGTGCCAGCTGGAAGATGAAATCTGGTAGAAAAATATAGTTAGTGTCCATATAATAGGAGAAATACTATGATCTTTATACACACAATTACATACATACATACAATTGAAAATCTCAAGTACCTGATAACCCTGAGGAAAAACCGAAACAAACCAGGCTAACAATTATAGCTATTTTAGTTACTAATAAAGTTGTGTTAACAAAATATGTATCATTCGTGGCTTGGACTTTCTTTTCTCATAAAACAATGAACGCCTGGAATATTTTATAAATAACCCTAAAGGCTCTGCCAAGCTATGGAAGATATGGAAATGTGCCATAAGAAAGGATACACAATCTGATGATCCTTCTGCGGATGTATATGAAGCTGAGGTCTGAAGTAATTAATGTATCGGAAAGTATTAAGGTGTGTTTGTTATTGTCGAATTAAGTACCTTTATAAATATAAGCTATAACAAACTGGAAGTGCCTTTCCGGTGTGAAGGTTTATCCAGAATAAGTCTACAGTTGAGACAAGTAAAGTTCTTTAAGAAAGGTACGTTTCTAATTTTGTTTACTGACATTTCTTTGATATTTTATATGTCTTGTCAATTAGCTTGGATGTGTCGGTAAGTAAATGTGCATTACGCATAGCACGTGAAATCTAAATGTATTAGGAACGAAATGGCTTGGCTTGTCTTGACAATACTTTTTTGGTCCGATCAATCCTTACACTAAAGCATTGTGATTAAGTCACACAAAACAATATATGAAACTGTTCTGATATTTTTATGAATTCTTCTCTTATTACATGATGCATACTTTCTTAAGAGCACTTAAAAGGTAAAAGATAAAAGCAATTAAATTTGATAACTGCTCCCAGTATAGACTTGTTTAAATGAATGATAAATTTTGTAACTCGTGTACGTCTGTGCACGTATGTGTGTGTGGTCCTGGTTGTGGCATTAAGAGCTTCTAACACTTCTGACAATATTGTGACGTGTTAATCGTTTGTGCTCGCTAGTGATACGCGGCAGCAGTCTGTCTTTTATGTGTAACGTAAGCGACAAACAAGCAGTCGGTCATCTGGTGATGACAAGAAGTGAACATTTTGAGCCATCGCTTATGCTTATGCACTAAATTAAGCGCTTATTTTAATATCGAACATGGAGTATTGTATGCACTTATGCCGTTCGCTTTCTAGGAAACGAAAACGACTGCACCTGGTTGGCGCTCGTATAAGACTCTCCAGAAGTTAAGTTTGGCTCCTACCACACAAACAGAAATGGCACTGGCAATGACAACACTTGACAATTCCACTTCTAATTCATATTGTATTCCAGTCTCATAGACTGGTAGTTGCACTGCAGTGTAATGATGATAATTAATATATTGACCATGTTGAGTGGTTAGCTAGAATCTAGTGGGGGGTGCATCACTGTCGAGTGGAATTTGTCTGTGACTGTGTCTCATTGTCCGTGTACGAATATAATGACGGCCACACCCCCGAGGTAATAATGGCGTTAATGGACGAGTGCGGAATCAAGTAAATGTGCGCAGAGAATTTAGAGAGAAGCTTCACAGCCACACGAGGAGACAAGAAATGTGTTAATGAGTTAATCAGCCGAGAGGCGATGTGACTCCTCGCGCAACACCCGCGTAGCGTGTGCCAACACAATACATTACCCTTCTTTTTAATTCGAGGTGAAATACATTTATGAACTGCCATCGGACCTGGGTGGCATCCGATGGGTATTTGGGACTCGCGGCTTACCAAATACCCACTAAGACCCCCCGGATGCCATCGGCCGCCTATATTGAGGTACTCCGGATCTATCAGCTACAGGGCTCCTCTGCGACTGACCCGCCCCTCCAGAGGGGCCGGACCTCTCCAATAAGAAGGCTGATCCGACAACCCAGATCAGCCCCCTCCAGTGTCAGGAACCTACAGAGTCAGTTTTCCATCTTGACCTTATCTAAGGAGGGGGCATAAGTTGCGCATAGCGCCTTTGCCGAACTCCCACCCGTCGTCTGCGCTACGGAACATTCTCCAGCTCCTCTTCTCTGGCCCCCTCCGCGGCCTCCTTTCGGAACATGACCGTCTCACAGAAAGAGGTCATCGTCTCCCAGGACCTGTCGCTTTCGAGCATCGGGTAGATCACATTCGTGAGAGAGAGGTTCAACCCTACCATCGCCGATACTAGGTCGTAGCGCTGTACGGCCATCTTGGACCCACATAGAGGATGTGCTGGACCGTGTCCTCTGAAGCGCCACACTCGTAGCAGCTCGCATCCTTCGCCTGCCGGATGCGACACAGGTACGCACCGAAGCATCCATGTCCAGTGAGCACAAGTGTCATGCGGAATATGAAGGATTTGCGTTTTCGGCGCATCCACCGCTCTAGGACCGGGCGCAGCGCGTCGATTATACGTACGCCGTAGGTCTACTGCGCCAGGTCCTCCCCCACCTCCGCAAAAGGAACTCTTCTCCTCACCGGTGTATCCAACGGAGCGCGCCTGGTGTAAAATGCTCACCTCGTGTCCGCCCTCTACCAACAAAGAAATACGCTTTGGCAAGCCCTTTCGCCACAAGCTCCAACGGCGGATCGCCGGCAAGAGATGTTGCCGCCCAGGAGACCGTATGGTACCCCCGTATAGCTCTGACTGCTATAACCCGCTGTATTTTGTGTAGCTGAGCCTTGTTGACTGCAGTCTGGGCTTCCACATATACAGTGCCCCATACAAGGCCATACTCCGGCAGACACCTGAGTATAGCCGCCTAAAAGCGGTATTAGGGCCTCTCAAGTTGGGTAGTAGGCGACTCAACGCCGCAGCTACACCTACGACTTTAATCACGAGCTGACGGAAATGGGGACCAAAGGCCCACCTTCCATCGAGGGTGAGTCCAGGGTACCTCATTGTCGGACTCACCCTCACCTTGGCTTCACCGATAAGGAGATGTGCTCCCGGGGGAGATCATTTCCATGGAAGAGACGGGGGGCTTCGGCCTTTTTTAAACGTACCCGAAGCCGTAGCCTCTCAATGCGGCCGACCACGAGGGCAGAACCTATTTCGTCCAATCGCGCTGACGCCCTATAGTTAAGTCCCCGGGACGCTATGAGAGTATCATCTGCGTAGCAGTTGACATCCATCCCGGGGAGAAGGCGACTCTGCAGAACCCAGTCGTATCCGACTACGATCCCCTCTGATCCTCAAACACCACCATCCTGTCGGAGAGATACGTACCCAATAGTCCTCTCAAGTACGGGGGCACCCTAAGTATTTGAGTGCCTCCCGTATAAGTGCTATGGGGAAGACTGTTGAAGGTGTTGGTGTGTCCAGTGACACCGCCACCACCACCTTCCCGTCACGCTCCGCGTCCTCCGTCACCGAACGAAGACGCCTTAGTGCATCGATGGTCGACCGGCTGACTCGGAACCCATATTGTAACTGTGAAAGTCCTGGTCCCAAGCCATCTTCCAAATGCTGAACAAGGCGGGCTGCCACCACTCGTACAAGGGCTTTCAGCAGGATGATGGGTCTTACGGCCAACGTCGTACCCGACAGTATTAGGCAAAGCCAGCCCTCCTTCCATGTTTTCGGAAACTGCCCTGATCCAGTGCAAAGGTTGAACAGCTCCCAGAGCTTCGCACCAAGATGCACGAGAATGAACGCAAGTACTTTCTCGTGCAACCCATCCGGACCTGGCGCCCTCTTCTTATTTCGGAGACGGTGAATTACCGCCACCATTTCAGCATTGGTGAAAGGGGAACACCCTCGTCCTCTTCTTCTGGTGTCACACGAGCCATCCGCAAATCCCGTTGTTGGTTCGGGGAATAATTTCCCGACTATGTAGTAATACTAGTAGACTAGTAATTCCTTAACAACACGGACTGGAGCGTCTCCGTTAATGGGACTGACTGGCAGCGAACTTTCTTTCGTGCTTTTCGATAAGGTCGGCCCCAGGGATCCCTTTCGATATCGTCCTCCAACTCCTTCCATGCTGCCTCCTTGTTCCTTCTAATGACAAGTTGTAGTGTCCGCTTCGTCTCAATGTATATCGCATACAACATGCTATCGAGATTTTACGATACGGACGGTCTGCTTCGAGTATATGCTCTCCGTGCGCTATTGTAGGCAACTCGGAGATCGGCGATTTCTGACGACCACCAGTAGACCGCCTTACGAAGGGACGGACGTTCCACACTCGGCATAGCCGCCCTGCAGACCGCCGTAATAGAGCTGCTAAAATAATCGCAGCTTTGTCCACCTCTTGTACCCCCATCGAAAGTAGGCTCCAAAGGCTCACGATAGCTGCCTCTTCAGCCAATTCCCGGTTGAACTTAGTAAGTGCCCAACGCGGGAATCCACCGGAATAAGCACAATATCGGCACCACGCTCACTCTCAGTGTCTGGGCCTTGCCTCCCTGAGTTGAATATTTACTTTACTCCACCTCACTGTTAAGCTGCCTCCTGCCTTTAGTTTCTTAGCGGCAGCAATTGGGCACTCTACAAGTACAGAGTGTAAACCTCTATATTTCGGGCACATTTCTCTCACCTCCACTTATACGGACTGGCAGCCCCCACCTTAACAACCGCTGTCTTTACCTTACTATCTTTTACTTACCCAATCTGCTGTTATTTCTATTAATCGGGCCCCGGTCGCCGATTGCCGCATTCTAAGAAGACTTCCCCTTGGCAACTGCAAGGTAAGATGACAGAATTTCAGCAGACATTGCAGTCCTCAATGGCACAGATGTTAGTGTGCCGCGATTGCCGCCCTTGTTGATTTCGCCAATTCCGATTTGTCTCCCGCCGAAAAAATCCTCCGGCGATCATACGTCCAGCACGTTCACTGGAGATGGGAGGCGAGCCTCAGTGCGGCAAGACGGCTCTCGACTATATTACCCACTAGCTTAGTGATGCTCCCTTCTATAATATTCAACTGCTCAGTCTTCATTTCTCTCGACTTCTAACAAATTCTGCTCTCCTCAAAATCATGGCGATAAGCCCGCACCTCTTCCCGTAAATTGGCCACCTCTCTTTGAAGACGCGCATTGTCAGCCCTGAGGCGCCTGGTCTCTTCGGCCTCCGAGCGGCCAACGAGTGTATCCGGCATCAACCTTACATTTCCTTCAGTGCACTAGGCGGCCTCGTGTGTTCCGAGGACACCACACCCCCTTTGCCTTGCCACTCTTTGGCGGGTACGGTGCCCTTGCTACATCACCCCCTGTCTCCGTATCGGAACCGATGTCGCGCTCGGAAAAAAGTCGCTTTCCCGTCACCATCTCAGCCTCCGATATCGAAGGTAGTGACATTGAATCTCCAAAAGCCTACTCAACGGAGTACCCTTCCTTGCCACTTCGCTCTCCCAACTATATTATTCCTCCCCGGCATAGTTATAATCCAACACCAAAATTCAGATACGCAAGATCAAATAGACTCGGCCGCGACGGGACACGTATAGGCAAGTCTGACATGACCGTATGCAGCTGAGCGTACAAAATGACACACACCACGTGTAAGCACCCCACAAATCCCTAGATCGTCCAACAAAACTAACTATTTCGTTATAGGAAATAATTAATTGCTCCACATAGACTAAATGGAGGTTTGCAGTTAAAGTACTAACAAAGGTTTTAAACTTGAATTCCTTCGCTGTCCGAAGGCACACGGCACAAATTCTAGACAATAATAAACAACTCTAAGAAACTTACACTAAACAAAATAAACAACACCTATTAACAACTCTTTCCTTATCACTAGCGACACAAAACGTAAACAAAGTGTTAAAATGAATACCTATGTACGCCAAAGACGTACACAAATAATTCAAATAACACAACACACCAAACAAGTAATATAATATTGATGTCTTAAGTTTACGCGAATGTTAATTATTACAATAAAACTACTTTTACGGATTTTATCGCTGTTTATTTCGTTACTTATCTAGCCCGACATTTCAAAAGCTTTACAGCAACCATGTTCACGGGCGGACTGAGATGACAGATGTCCTTATGTACCAAGTTTTTAAAATTAACCGAAGAATTATAATTTTAAATCTTCCGATTAACGCAAACAGTACATATTATATCTTGCTGTCTTGAGGTGTTATGTTTACTTTTTGATTTGATTATGTTCACCACTGAGTCCCAAGCAGAGAGAACTACCCAGCCATCTTTTCTATTGAAATTTGGATGTCTTTTTAATTTCAATAGCCTCACGGATCATCCTTGGAAGGAATCGGTGTTCCCTAGTGAGTGATTCCCTAATGTAATAGCAGGGGCCAACTTCAACATGCTCACAGACCGCAGACTTTGTAACACGTCGGTGTTTCGTATGGGCTTTAACGAGAGTTTTTATAGATCTTTTAGTTTGCCCTATATAGGAGAGTACATAGTCACAATCAAGCTTGTACACCCCTGCATCTTACAGAGGGATATGGCATGCCACTGATGGTAAGAACTGACTAATCTTCTTTGGCGACTTAAAATAAGTTTTATTGAGACTCGCTTGAGAATGTAGCCAATTTTATCAGTCAATCCTTTTAAGTATGGTAATATTGCCGGTAAGCGTTCGACAGTGGCTTTTTTCTCTCGGCCTCTGTGGAGCAGACGGGGAAGCTTGTTGTCTCGCAGAACTTGCTTGACATGTTGAAGTTTGTTATCCAGGTGCCGCTTGCTTGAGACAAAGATTTACCCACGGTAGACAACTGTGTTGGATGATGGTGAGAATTGCCGTTTCGATACCGATAAGTACGGGTATGTTTTCTATACACTGTATGACTGAATGTGTTGTTGGGATTACGGATGATCAAAACATCTAAGAGAGCTAAAAAATTTAATGCCTCTAACTCCATTGTAAATTTTATTTTGGAGTTTATACTATTTAGATGGTTAAGGAATATGGTTACTTTATCCTTAGGTAAAATTGTGAAAATATCATCAACATACCTCTTGTAGAACCTTGATGTTATAGTTGAATAATTCTTTTTTTATTGATTTTAAACCAGGCAAGTTAAAAGTTATTAAAAGCAACAATTCTTATTAAAAGCAATAATTCGACAAGAACGTTCCGATTTAAACGAAATTGAAAATAAACTAAAATTCATAATTGCCAAAATAAAGACAGTATTGACAACTTTCGGTCTTAGCAATTACATATGTACACTAAATAAGCGTGAACAATCTAAATTGTTTTTGCACGTACTATACGTGCAAAAACAAACAAATCTTAAACTTCGAAAAATTATGTGAACGTTCAAACGTTAAACGGAACAATGCGTCGACCATCGACACTAGATCTAACCAATCACGCGCAGTTGTCAATCTGTCAAAACAATATTTTGATAATAATACTACGAAGATTTTGGAATTGGGTTTAAATTTTGCTGTGACGCCTCGGAAAATCCCGTTTGAATGTGGAGGATTGCCTGTATAAAAATAATATTTAGAAGGAAGATTCTATGAAAAGATACAACAACTATATCTCTATGACAATGAAATTATGGTCAGTTTTAATGTACAGTCCCTATTTACATGCCTACTAATAGAAGAGTGTATATCAATAGTAACAGGAAAGCTGCAGGATAATAACCTACCACTGGAATATACTGAGCTATTAAAATATCGCCTCACGGACGACGGAGTAGCGATGAGTTCACCAGTATCTTTATAGAGGACGTTGACGAGGTTGCCCTTCAAACTTCACCTATAACACCAAGGTTCTACAAGAGTTATGTTTATAACACTTTCACAATTTTACCTAAGGATAAAGTAACCACATTCCTGAACCATCTAAATAGTATAAATTCCAAAATACAATTGCAATGGAGTTAGAGGCATTAAATTTTTTAGCTTTCTTAGATGTTTTGATCATCCGTAATCCCAACAACACATTCAGTCATACAGTGTATAGCAAACATACCCGTACTTATCGGTATCTAAAAGACAATTCTCATCACCATTCAAACCAATTGTCTACCGTGGGTAAATCTTTGTTTCAGAGGGCACTAGGCATCTGTGACAAGCGACACCTGGATACCGAACTTCAACATGTCAAGCAAGTTCTGCGAGAAAACAATCTTCGGGTTCTCCGTCTGCTCCACAGAAGCCGAGTGAAACCAGCGACTGTCGGGCAATTACCTGAAATGTTACCATACTTAAATGGGGTGACTAATAAAATTGGATATATTCTCAAGCGAGCTTAAATAAAAACTTATTTTAAGCCGCCGTAGAAGATAAGTCAGTTCTTACCATCAGTGAAATGCCATATCCCTCTGCAAGATGCAGGAGTGTACAAGCTTGATTGTGACTGTGGACTCTTCTAAATAGGGCAAACTAAAAGATCTATAAAAACTCGCATTAGAGAACATATAGCCGATATGAAACACCGACGTGTTACAAAATCTGCGGTCTGTGAGCATGTTGAAGTTGGCCCCTGCTAATACATTAGGGAATCACTCACTACGGAGCACGAATTCTTTTAAGGATGATCCGTGAGGCTATTGAAATTAAAAAAGACATCCAAATTTCAATAGAGGAGATAACCAGCTAACTCCTTGGTTCTTACCTCTACTTGGGACTCAGTGGTGAACATAATCAAATCGAAAAGTAAACATAACTTCTCAAGACAGCACGATATAATAAGTACTGTTTTCGTTAATCGGAACAATTAAAATCATAATTCTTCGGGTAATTTTAAAAACTTGGTACATAAGGACATCTGTCATCTCAGTCCACCCGTGAACATGGTTGCTGTAAAGTTTCTGAAACGTCGGGCTAGATAAATAATTAAATAAGCCGTGATAAAATCCGTAAAAGTAGTTTTATTGTAATTATAATTATAACAACTCCGTCCTCAATAACAACTCGAGAAACACCTACGTACTTACACTCCCAATATTAGCGTAAAAGGACTGACCAGTGCAAGGCTCACCAGACGACTCACACGTCGCCTGCAATAAGGAACATTGTAGCGGCAAACTCCTGCGACACTCGCGACATATGGTTTGTCAACCGCGGAGCGGAGGTGTACTTATTGTGGAAACAATAAAAACTGACTTATTTGCTTCCTGTACAATTAGGTACTCACTACTTTCATATTGTTCCAAAATAATTATAGGACCTTCCTCAAAGTACTTATCATCTTTTGTGTCATGTTTCAACTCTCTGGTATAATTAAACTGTATTCCATATTCGTACTGTCAAGTTACTGATCTTGTTGGATTGCCCTCCGGACTCCACATGATTGGCTCCGGTTATTTTTTAATATCATTCAAAAAGTTATTAGGCCAAAGTTTAAGTGAGGCAAATCAACTCATCACTATACATAACGTACTAATAGCTAGTATGACCTTTAAAAATCCTGCGTGCTCTTTCTGATTTACTAGTTGTGCCCTATAAATATAAAAACTAAGTTTTGGTTTTACAATCTATAATGTATATTTCTGCTAAACTTCATCTATATTCGTTCAACAGCTTTTGCGTGAAAGAACATCAAACAACATATTAACTTTCGAATTTATAACATTGTCGAGTTCCAGCTACAAGTTGCTCACGATGACGTTAACGTAGCTCACGGGTATGTCGAGACGATAACATTAAAGTAATAAATATATTTGTGTGTCCACACACTTATACACACACACACAAACTCACAAATTGATTGCCGACCGCTTTACGACCCCAATATGTCGGACGCCCACATTACATCTTCCTACTCGTTCACGTCGTCGTAAGCTATACAATTTATTGTTGTGTCTCTTTAACGGATTTTATCCCGCTTCTTTAGATTTTCTTGTGGAATGAGACAGAATCACCGTCATAAACGAATATGCCAAAATCCTTGTGCTGTCCTGTTATACAACAATTGTAAAAATATGTTTGAGTTAATAATGATAAATGGATCAGAATATAATATAAATAAAAATAAATAAATATGACAATAAATATATATAATAATAAAAGATATATACAGATATATATACAGACATGAACTATAAACTTAATGATTATAGTTAATAAGCCGTTAAAAAAATTATATAAATTTTAATAAATAAACAGATACATAAATAAGCTGAAGAGGAACGAAAATTAAGAGCTGAAAATAAAATAAAATGATGTTAGGACTGCTTCCCGGAAGCAGAAATTTCTTCACCAAACGAAAATTCTGTCTTGATCCCCCAAGTTTCTATATCAAGACGTTCCGATAACCTTTCGGCTGCCATGGTCACGGGCAGATTGAAAATTTTTGTCGCCTGGTTGAGTATTTATATTAACAATTAATTCGTCCGATTCATACAAAACGAGCTTATTGTGTCTTGCAGCTGTGATGAGTCATTTTTTGTTTTTTTTTTGACTTAATTATATTTATCACCGGATCACATGCAGGTAGTAAGACCCAATCATCTTCTCTGTTAAAATCCGTTAAAGAGACACAACAATGAATAACATTCGCGTAAATATACGAAAACAATAAGCTATACAATTTATTATTTTATTTCATAAACTGATCTGCACAGCGCAACACTGCGCTGACTTTGCGGTACCAGGGGGAATAATTAATTTATCATAAATATGTGCATATTGAAATATAAACACACATACACGGGATTATTTATTTTTTTAATGGGGTGGGAAATTATATGGCGGGATCTGCATATGGTGTGCCACAGGGTAATGTATTAGCTCCATTACTGTTT
>JAFELO010003052.1:96511-132136 GCA_017140195.1 Eumaeus atala
ATAAGGTTCCAATTGCACTTAAATTTTACATTTTATACTCTCTCACATATATCGCCTCTGAAAAATGTATAAATAAATGGCTACAATCACTTTCATACGATGACATAGAACTACTATTACAAGTAACAAATGGTAATCACACGCTCCACTATCCACGTGTTCTCTAATTGAACTACCAATTATACTTGGTCATCCTAGCAGATACTCAATACTGATCCCAAGATGAAAACCGAAGGGCTGGGGTGTGCCGGACAGGGTATGTATATATCAGGCACACATGCATACCTATAGACACTAATGCAAGCACAGGTGTTCATATACACACGCGCGCACACATATATAAACACACACACACACACACACACACACACGTATACACATACACGCACATACACATATTTCTATTAGTTTTAAGTAATTGTGATTATTGTTAATTAAATTTTATATTTGTATACTTAGCAGTTATGATTGAGTAAAAAACAATTGTTTTGCTATGGAAGAGCGGAAGCTCCTGGCACAAGTATTATATACTTAAAAGGAACTTTTCTAAAATGTTTGTATATTTGCTTATTTGTTAATGAAGAAACTATTCTGATATTCTTTAAAAAAATAAAAGAATAAAAGATAAAAAAAAGAACAAAAATTGAGATACTTGAAGTACATCAGATTGTGTACACGTGTCAGAAAAAAAATATTTCGAAGATCTAGGCTAATCTAGCTAAGCTGTAATGCAAGGCAGCGGAACATCGCGAGTCAATTATCTGATGAAGCACGAGAAGAGCACCGCGTTAGTATGGTGCGAAAAACGGCCTTAACTCGTGCTTCTCAAGCACAAGAGGACACACGGATCAAGTGATGATTTAAATCAAGCAGCGTTTTTATATGATTGTGTCATCGACTACAGCTTGAAACCTTTTGTCTGTATTGCTCCAATGGAGCTTGCCAGCAGCAGCAAGATGGTGAAACGCCCGGTTTGTGCTGCCTTAGTGGAATTGCCATTATTGGTCACCAGATCCATTGTGTTCCTTACTTTATGGGGAAACACCACAATTACGATATTTTCAAGCGCACACTCAAAATATATATAATATTGTGTATAGCAATACGGTCAAATCAACTAAATACATTTGCAAATATGTCATCAACCATACCAACACTAAAGATAAAATTACGCGCTATCAAGTTGGTAGATATGTGAACTACAGTAAAGCATTTTGGCGTATTTAAGTTACATTCCCTGTTCACGAACCAAATCCCACTGTTGTATATTTGGTATCTAGAGAATGGTCGGAGAGTAATACACAGCGTCGGATGATGCTGCTCAACATGCCGAAATACCTCCAGCGGCGACACTTGCCAGTTTCTTTGCGATTTGTCCAAGCGCGTTTCACACGAACGTTGCTTTACTCGGAGGTGCCACGCAACACTTCGAAAGCTATATAGAAGAAATTTCAACGTAGAAAGCAGGGCGATGGTCATCCAGATATGCGTTTTATTGATGCTCCTGGTCGTATTTACACAGTTCATGCTGAGAATAATGAAAGTACCTATTTGTGGTTGTTGCTGTTACTTGTTCACGGGCCAATATCATTAGAATCATTACGAATTGTTACTATACACTATACCATAGTGTGTCCGACATTTCGTGCAACATGGGACACGATAATCGCTAACGCAATTATTTCTCCATCTCCAAGTTAGATCATCATTTCGATGTAACACTGATGAATACCAAACAAAGTAAAGTCTATGATGCACTGATTAATGCAATTGATGATGGAAAGGGTAGCTTTTTTTCAGGATACCCTCGATGTAACTGGGAAGACATTTCTGATGCCATTTATTACGTGCCACTGTACGTGCGATATGAGAAATTGTGTTAGCAGTAGCTTCTTCTGAAGTAGCGGCTACAATGTTAAAATTATCTTTAAACTACTGAACAACCGACATGTAAAATTTTGAGACACTCCGCAATCATCACAACGGCGATTGCACGATGGTGTACAAACGCGCATTGGAAGCGCTTGACCGGATATTAAAAGATATTGGCAATGACTCGAGATACTTTGGTGGTGCAATAACTTTACTATCAGACGATTTTCGACAATCACGACCAGTTATTCCGTGATATTCTGCTGCCTACGAAAAATACGCGTGCCCTAAAGCATGAAACCTATGGTGATATGTGAAGAAACTTCAACGATTTGTAAATATGAACATAGCCATTGTTGAACGCTCTATCTGCTGATGATGTTTCCAAGCAATTTCTGACTATCGGTAATCACCGTGTTCCTGTAGACAAATCGAGCGGATTGATGACGGATTTCATTTCTTCTTAATTTTTGCAATTTCTTCTAATCGAAAGACGAGCTTGTCAGCAAAAAATTGCCGGATATCAAAGCTAACCATTAAATACTAAATAGTTAGGTGAGCGGGAAATTGGAGCGGCTAAAAATAAAGATGTAGATGACCTAAGATTTATAATTCAGAATTAAATCGTAGCTACTCTGTGTTCATTCTAATGTATAGATTATGTAACAAACGAAGATGAAGCTACTAGTTATCCCGATGAATTTTTAAGCCCCATGGATGTGCCTGGTTTACAACCGCACAATTTACAACTGAAGGTTGGCTCGGTAGTCATCATGTTTAGAAATTTATACCAACCAAAACTGTGTAATGGAGCGTTCATTTGTGACAAGAAAACTAATGAGCAATATACTCGTAATTCACGCGTCGATACTCAAAGGAAAATTTAAAGATGACGGCGTCCTTATCCAAAGATTCTGATGATCCAAACGGATATGAATTCAATTCCACATTCGTTTGCCTTCGCCATGATGATTACCAAATCTCAGGGCCAATACTTGACTAATTTATAGCCCAATCTAAAAAATATATGTTTTTCTCATGGTCGATTGTACGTAGCATGTTCACGAGTCAGCAAATCAGCCTCTGTATATGTTCTTGCGCCTGACAAAAAAACAAAGAATATCGTTTTACCACAAGGTTTGAATGAAAAGAGTTAATCCGAGTGCATCCCATGCTGTACAACATATTCTAATTAAATCATTTTTTTTGCGACACGTGTTTCAAGTACTTAATTTTTGTTTCTTTTTTATATTTTATACTCTTTATGAATGTATTACTGATCACACCAAAGTCCCTGTATATATCTATCTACTTATATGTTAACATTTATTTTGTATCAACGAATTCGTTCATCAAAGCCTAAATTTGTTCAGCTAAAAGGTAATACGACATTCATTTAATGTTAGACGGTACTAAGTAATGTAAGACGGTAATAAAATAAAAAAATAATCTCGGGTGGACTGAGGTGACAGATATCTCGATATTACAAGCTATTAAAAGTACCCGAAGTATAATGATTTAGTTGTTCCGATAAACAAACTTATTCTAGCTCGCAGCTAAGATGTGTTACATCATTCATCATGAGCCCCATCATCACCCTTATAAAGAATTGGTGTCCCTTAGGGTGAACTTGAGCCTTATCAGATCTAATCTACATATAATAGTATCAGTCTTTCTTAAGCCTTGCCATCTACTTACGAGCAATTTTATAAAACAAATGCTATACCTACTATATAGTATAGTATTTTATATAATGTTACATGATACACAAAATATTAAGTTTCCTGTGACTATGGAGTGCCGTTGAGGCCAATTCACACGTGACACTAAAACGAATTGGATCTGTGATATCGTATGCAGTCGGGAATTACGAAGCGTGCTCTTTGTTACGTCTCATAGGTGATCGGATCAAAATGTGGGAATAAAAGGGCACCTGTATTTGTGTTCTAATATATTATGTAGAGCTAGCTCTGTGCACTAGTGTACAGCACGCAGCACGTAGCACGTAGCAATGTAGGATGTAAATGACGAAGTGCTAACCAATTAGTCAATCTAATAAATGTAGATTGATATTTAAAAGTGACGCCTTTCAATAACCACCTCTTAGGAGTTGTCTGGAGTATTGATAGGTTTAATTTGCAAATGTTCTAGTAGTCCACGATGTACATAATTTAGAAGACGTTTGTGCTAACTGCGCTACACAATTGTTTTAATTTGCTCGTAGTCCCCATCGCAGTTACTTAATTACCGCTGCTTCATAATTTTGTCGGCGATAGACAAGGGTACGTATTCGTTCGATGTGGACCCTTTTCTAAGTGACAGCATTGTTTAAGCTAAGAAAAGCTATAGGTACTTTGGGCACGCAGCGGACTGGTGGCAGAAGTAGAGTAAGTACTAGTGGTAGTCATTATTGCAGCAGCAAATTATACAATTCGTTACTCTTACGCAACGAATAATGTATTATTGAACTTCCCTTTTCAATTGAACTAGAAGTGGGACTGAGGAGTAGGAGGAAGAGGAGGCGCTTTTGGGTGCGAATAGGAACATCACTTCGTTGCATTGTCACAAAGTTGCGGTCGTCCTGTGGTGCGGGACAACCCCTCCTGTGCAGGTCGTGTCGGTATTAGTAAGATAGGATAAGATTTTTATTCATTTCCTCTTAAATAAAACTTCATTTAATTCTTTCCACTTCTTTGGGTGTTTGTTATAAGTTGGCTCCTGCCTTAAATATCATGCTTTACCATCATTGATGTGCTATGATTTTCCAGGTGTAATTTCGTATTATCTCTTCTATTGCCGGACTAAGTCAGTTTTTAATGTAAGTAAATGACTATTTTCTTAACGAACATTGCTGTTTCAAGGATATATAAAGAAGGAAGAATTAATATCGTATTTTTAATAGGGTCTGCAACTGTCCATTAAGCTCAGTCTAAAAAGTGATCTGATGCATCGTTTTTGCGCTTTAAATGCCAGTATTTTGTCCTTAGAATTTCCCCAAAACATAATGCCATATCTTATATAGGTATCTACAATTCCCTAATATGAAATGAGAAGAGATTCTGTGTTTAGAACAGGAGCAAGCATATGATCGCGTATACTGATTTACTTTATTATACAATATTTTATTATGTTCCTACCATTTTTTTGTCAAATGTCACTCCTAAATAGGTTGCGCTGTCTATCTCTTCCATTATTTATTGTTATATTTAACTTGTGAGTATGATACTTGTGTTCTTTTGTGAAAATTAACTACAAATGTTTCGTTCATATGTATAGTCAAATTATTATTTTCAAATCATCTTATGATTTATGATAATGCTTCATTTACATTTTCATTGTAATTATCTATATGCGAACAAGGTGTAGTTATAGTACATAATATTATAAAGCTTTAGTTTATCCATTTCTTGTTGATATGTTATTATGCAGTAACTCTTTCTACCAACGTGTATCGAATCAGCTGAGGAAATCTAAAATGACTGAGTCACTGAGGATAATTCTCATCAAAATGTTTATAAATCAATGACCACAGTTTTTTTTCGGTTTTGTTCATCAGTGCACTGTGAAGCGTTATTATAATTAAAATTCATCTTTGACCTGAGTTGGATTCGGTTTAACCATTTGGGCTGAGGATGGAACGCGTAGGAACAAGTGGTCTCGGCTATGCGGCCGTTATGTACGATAAACATCGAATCCCACCGAGGACTGGAGACAGTACAAAAGTTGTGGTTACTAGAACGCAAAGCTATGCTGTTTCTTGCGAGTGTAAATTATTGCGCGAGTTCCAAGCAGTTTTATAGGTTATCGAAATCTATATACAAGATAGAATTATAAACATTACTTTTTGAACATCATCTAATAAATCTACCTCTGACTCTAGTAGACGTTATAAGCTTATTGTTAAGATTCCCAGCTGCTGGCCGTCACGTTTCTGTTTTATGTTGCAGTGCAATATGTTAAGTTGAAAATAATAATTTCCCCGACAGAAACAATCTTTACCCGACAATTTTTTTTCTAAATGTAACCGAAGGGAATGTAAATTATTATATCATCTGTGACTGTAATTAGAGAATTACTAGACCGTAACTTAATAGAAAATAACGGAACCCTATTTGGTTTACCTATCTCTACTCTTATAATACTCCCTTGTCGGACTGTCGGCCTCGAGAGAGATACATGCTATCTCTACACCTTTTACTCGGGAACGCGTGGCAGGATCGAGCGTAAATTCGTGTCGAATACTGAGATTTGCGATCTTTAGACTCATTTTTTTGCATTGAAAAGGCTCCGAAACCACTGGATCGATTTGAAAAGTCATTTTACCATTAGAGTTAATTAGATATTATAAATATAATTAGATCATTTTAGGAAAAGGTAGTACTATGCCGCATAGAAGGAGGCAGTGCCATGCATGATGCATAACTTACTACATCCTCAAATGCAGCGGATTTGTGCCGGCATGACCGGGGAAAAACGACTCGCTCACTTGACATTACGCCGGTACTCAACATTTCGACCTCAAAAATATGACTATTCTAATAAACAATTTTGAGTTGATAATACGCGTGTATCATTTCACAAAGCTACATGCTGGGCGTTCAGAGCAGAGGAGGCGAACCAAAACCACCATGGTTTCAGCCTTGTCGTCTCAGTAGCCTGGGGGTGAATCCGGGCAAAGACAATTGAACGGGGGGGTGGGGCTGTTTCTTTGTAGCCGACTTATAAGAATAGGGGACAAAAAGCAACAGGAGAAGACGCTCCTTGTATCATTCTCATAGGAAGAGGGGACAAAAGAGCAACAGGGGGAGGCGGTGTTCCGCACGGGACAAGGGGGCAAGAGTTTTCCGAGGATGGAAATCTCACCCCATTGCATTACCATTGACTGAGAGCTAAAAAAGATTTTTCATTTTGTACTTCAGCGGGTCGTACCTCCCAAAGCATGGCCTGCAAGTGATGTTGTTTTGTATTTCAAGAAGGGTGACAAATCACTTCCTCAAAATTACAGACTAATTTCACCTCTTGGCCATATTTACAAGTTGTTCTCAAGACTCTTGACGAATCGTCTCACCACAAAGCTTGACGAATTCCAGCCACCGGAGTAGGCTGGTTTTGGCAGAGGATTTAGCACTACGTTTTCACCATAATGCAAGTTGTACAAAACCTTGTGTTGTGTTAGCCGAATCGTTGGAGAACTTGCAGGAAATGTTGCATCCTAAATTAATCTTCCCGACGTATTGGCCTTAGGATGAAATTGGACAAGACAAGGGAAAACGTGTTCAACGTACACGTTCTCCCTAGGCTGGTCAACGTCGATGGTGTTATTCTCGAAGTCGTAGACGAATACGTGTATCTCGGGCAACTATCGCAATTAGGTAGATATAACTTCGAGAAGGAAGCATTCTCACGTCGCCTATACCGCTGAGCTTGAAGAGAAAAGTCTTCAATCAATGCATTCTCCCCGTGATATCCTACGGGGCCGAAACATGACCTCTTAATTTAGGACTGATCCGCAAGTTTACGGTAGCTCAATGGGCTATTGAAAGTGCTATGTTGGTTGTACCTCTGTCCGTAAGAATTCGTAACAAGTCATAAGGCAGAGAACTAAAGTATCCGATATCACGCGACCAATAAGCTCCCTGAAGTGGCAATGAGCTGGTCACACACTCAGAAGAACTGATGGCAGATGGGCCAGTAAGAGCGGAGACTGCGTTTGGGAAAACGAATTTCCATTTGTGACTCTTCCAATAAAAGAGTTACAACCACGTATGCTGATACTTTTCATATTACATGTTTAACTTGATGTGGTCGTTTACTATTATAGATACGAAACGTCATATAATTAGTTTTTGTTATATTTTAAGTTTTTTTTGTATAAGCTGCACGAGCAATCCGAGCCTCGTTACGACTTTACGTGGGTGAGAGATACCTACCCGGTCGTGCTGGCCCAATTCCGTTGCATGGGACATGTAGTGACATGCACCATGCATGGCACTACCTCCTCCTACGCAGCATGGCACTACCTCTTCCTAAGTCAATAATTTTTTACTAAGCCAAGCAGCGACCATAACTGTGTTCCGCACTAATTCACCCCCGGTTCTTGCTGAGAGGACAATTACTGTGTCATTAGTGTACAGTACACAGTACATGCGTACAGTAAAATAATTATAAGAAATAAATAGAGTTCAATAATATAAACATATCTGTTTGGAAACATTTTAATACATTAATCGTGTTTCCGTGCAAAGATGAGTTTATGATATAATACGCTAAGTATGTTATATCTTAAATCCTAACACGCTAAGGAAATACATATTATACTTACTTATTAATCATGACATTCCCACATTACATAACTACCCTGAGATACGAGAGGTATATTTTGTTTCATATATTCAATATCTTGTTATATTTCATGTAAATGAAATATAACAAGATATTTTGTTTATGACGTGACAGACGTCGCAGACCTGTTTCACACACGTTTCCTTATCCTCTAGGGTTGGTATTTATGAATGTTATTTACTTATTTTAACAAATAATTATTACTGAAGTGTAATTTTAAACATATTTTTGATACAATTTAAGTAAAGTTTACTAAAACAATATTATATTTACGCAAAAAAACGTTTAATTAAATAAAACCACATTATAAGATGAAACGTAATATCTTCGAACGAATGAATGAGTTTTTATATAATCTGTGGACTAGAGTCAGATCAAGAGCTAAGACTCGATCTATAATATCTAGTAGAGCGATGTTATGTAGCCCAAGGCTCATTTTTTCTTTTGTAAAAAACACGTTAAAAACGACGCACCGCGACCTAAAGCTGGTTATTGGCTCACTAGCTCGCAGTCGAAGCGGGGTTTAACGCTTTTTTGTAATAAGACCGGATATGTCGGGAATTTTCTCTCCGAAAATAAAAAAACAAGTAATTCTAAAGCTAAATATGTGTCTATTTAATCCTTTCAAAATAATCTCTGCCAGCATCAACACAAAGCTTTATGCATCTAAACCAGCTTTCAATTTTTTTTCCAATCCGCCGCAGACTCCTCATTTACAGTCTGTTCAAACGCTGACAGCACATCTTCCCGAGACGAAAATTGCATTCTCTTGAGCAGATTTTTTATTTTTGGGAAAGAAAAGAAGTAACTCGGTGCAAGTCCGACTCGGCTCAGCATACCCGAGATATGTGCGCGACATGGGCGGGGCTACATCGCGATCTAACGTCAGCCGTCGGATGATACCTCTCTGGCGAGCATCTTCACCGTGTTGCTCTACAATGACGAGTCCAGTCCTACCAGACGATGGCTTCCTTTTGTGAGACCGTCACGTCCCAGCCAGCAGGAGGCTGACGAGCGGATGACAGACGCGGCCTCCCTCCGTTGACGTCGAACGGGGATTCGAAGGAGGGTCTCCATCTTGTGTTTCCCATTTAAAACATTTGGACCGTTGAAAAACAATGATTTTTCCTTAGAGTCAAAATACGAGTCTACTGCTGTTTGACCTCGTCGTTTGTCGAAAATTTTTGACCTCAAAAGTGCTTTATTAGGTTAGGGAACGGAAAGAATTCTGGCGGTGCCAGATCAGGTGCATAAGGTGGATGCGGTTATAGTTCAAAGCCACAATTGTGGATATCAGCCATTGATTGCACAAACGTGTGAACATGGGCGTTTCTCGGTGAGACCGGACTTTTCTTCAGAGCATTCCTGGATGCTTTTCTCTTATTTTCTCTGGTAAATGACGTAGTAAGACAAAGAAGTAAACAGAGTTTATAGTCTGACCCTTTTCAAGATAACTAATCATAATAACACACTTCGTGTCCCAGAATACTGAAGCCACTATACCTTATTACCCGACAAAATTGCCTTAGCCTTTTTAGGGGGTGGTGATCCAGGTCTTCTCCACTGCTGCGATTGTTGTTTTGTTTCTGGCGTACAGTAATGAACCCATATTTGGTCCATTGTAACACATCGATTCAAAGAGTTCCGCATCGGATACAAATAACTCAACACCGTCACGTGAAATAGTCAATCGCGTCTTTTTTGTTCAATTGAAAGCAGTCGCGGAATCCACCTCGCAGACACCTTGTGGAAACCCAATTCGTGATGTTTTCAGTTCGTTCATATGAGATACCTATAATCTCGGCTATCTCTCCAATTTTTAATCTGGAGTCTTCCATAATTAAATCAAGTAATTTGTTTAATATTTTCGTCAGAAGTAGACGCCGAAGGCCTTCCAGAGTGGGGTTGATTTTTCACACTCTCTCTACCACACATGAATTCTGCTATCCATCATTGACGGATGATTAAGACAGCAGATTCTCCTAAAGTACTGACCATATCATCATGGATGGCTTTCGGTGATAGTCACTTCTTATGGAGGTACTTAATGGCGGCACGCTGCACGATTTGCTCCATTTGCAGAAACTATGACCGATTGCTCTGTTAAAAAATTATAACATCACAACTAATTATCGCACATACTTCGAACGTCAAACAATTGACTAGTCTGAACTGAACTAAATAAAGTGAGTAGATTCGATTTTTAGAATTGAATGAATCTGTTTTAGGCCGAATACTTATCAATCCACCTAGTGTATCTTTCAGGTTCTAAGATACGTTTTATTACGTGTCAAACTAACGCTAGATTTTATGTTAGCCCTTCGCAAATACAATTGTAAAAGTTCTAAACTTCATATAACAGTTTTTGCGAAATACAAAGTACAGGTCAATTGTTTTACATTTGTACATATACACAGTGTATGCATACATATTAAATATTAGTGAAAGGTTGTAATATGTAAATGTAGGTACATGCATTTTAATATATGCATAAAACAAATTAAGCTCATATTTCTCTTTATATTATTTCAAACATATCATCATGTATATATTATACGTAATACGATAGTCTATGACTAAGATAGGTAGTTTTTTGAACACCCCCCCCCCCCCCACATGATTATAAGTTTAGTTGCTAATACCTAACGCTCACGTGAGACAGCTAATAGCAGAGCAAGCGGCAGCAGCTGGGAGCGCTGTATAATTCCTCGTAACAGCTAAATTATAGGAAACACTAAAGCTAAATATTGACCCTAAAATTCCCGCAAACCGCCCCGCGTATATCTCCGCTTTATTGAAGGAACCTAGTGTTCAAACTTGTAGCTAACCCATTGCGTGAATATTTACCTGCCGTTTATGGAACCAGAGCTAAACTTTTACCCCATAGCTTCAGAATTAGAGTAATGTTTTTCGAGCGAATATTTGCAATTTTTGTGTGATTTATCTGGCGTGAAATTTCTACAGAGTGTTAATTGTTAAACGGGTTATGAATTGTGCTTCACTCTACACTATGTTTTGTGTTTGTTAAAAAATGTAATTTGTAAAAAGAAATGTTACGACTAGTAACGGTTACTTGTCTCTCCAAAAATATTAAAACTTCATTATTTAATTTATTTTTAGTTATCCGATAAGGTGCAAACGAGCAGGTGACTAGTGACTACCGCCGCCCATAGACATTTACAAGACTAGGCGTCTTGTAGACGCGTTGCCGGCCTTTAATTAATAGGTATGCTCTTTTCTTATTAGAATATAATTAAATATTAATATCTTATTATAAATATAAGGCATGTTATAACATAATGAAGACCATAGGATCACATGTGTGGTTCTAGAAGTAACACAGAACTCAAATCACATAAAGTGTTGGTTCCAATTAGAATCAACAAGTCCGTAAGATTCTTAGTAAAGTAAGTAAGTCGTAATTAGCTATCCTAGACTGTAGCTTGCATATAGGCGTTCAATTGCTCGATGGTTGTCAGGCACCTCATGGAATAACCTCGGGAAATGTATGGTACATCCAATATTTTTTATAGTATAGGGGAACAAAGAATCAGTCGGTGCATCTCAACGACTATCAACGCCCATAAAGATCAGCATAATTATGCCCATGCGTAACCCTCCTTTTCACATCCCCCCCCCCAGCTACTAACAAACCGCACGAAACGCAACATCGTATGTGTCACTTCACGGCGGTGTCATTTGAGTGAAATTTGACGGGTCGTGCCGGCCCAATTCCATAGCATAGAAGGTACGTTGTTCTTTTCTTACATTTTCCGAAGTGATCGCCTGTGGGACGGTGTGGGCGACAACATCTACGTAACAAGCGCCGAGGCGGTCGCTTGCCGCAATACGGATGCTCGTATGTCCCCAAAATACTATCATTAAATTTTACACTTTTAGAGTTTCCGCATGTAATTTCATGCAACAAAAACAATGCTTCGCGTTCAAAATATTTCAACTCAACCACTTCATACGTAACCCAATGTCAGCGAATATACAAAACATCGCTGGAAAGAATTTGTCAGGGACAGACCTGCCGTTTTGGGATAAGCTTACAAACAGAGAGAGTCCACATTAAGTATAATGACTCTGGTATACGCACAAAGTCACTTAGCGAAGTGGTCTCAACTAACAAAACAAATGAATTCATGCCATTTACCGCCGAGTGCTAGGCGCTAGCGCCTCTCGCGTGCTCTTAACGCCTGTCTGAACTTGGACATGCCCGCGTTTAGCTTCAAATTTAAATACCTACTGAGCTGCTTCCTTGCTAATAGTACAAGTAAAAGTATAATACCACGCTACTTACTATCCAGCACGAGATGGCTTAAAATAAGCTCGATGTAGGAGCTTATGTAACAACTCCTATACACAACATACATGTGTTATATAGGCGGGCATCTTCTATTATACATATTCCATATTATGTATACATATCAGAACTTAGCTCTTTTATCTTAGAGAGTTTAAAGAAATTGAAATAAGTGGATCTAAATCCGCTTTCTAAAACTAGTTATTAACAAAATAATATGTTATCACACACACGAACACACCGGCTGAGGCAGGTTGCAGATACAGGCTATATAATGGGTATTAGGCGACATACAGCTGACTCGCAGTCAGCCGCGTGTGCGACACTTGCCGAGCACAGGCACGGGCAGTTCTAAACTTGTAAGTAAATCTGTACTTTTGTTTAAGGCAGAAGAGTTGAATGCGCTAGTGGGAGATGCATTCCGAATGGCGTTCGCGTCGCAACTGCAGCCCTCCGCTCCGCTCTGGGTGAGTTACACGATTATGTATACAAATAGACTTTAAGAGATACTTCCTCACAACACTACTTAGACTACTTAATGTATGTGCTGAGGGAGCCAATGAGATATACCACAGTTCACATAACGCTTAGCTGTGCTCGGGTCTCGAGCCCCAGTGCGGGACAACAACTTGACTGCTCATCAGACGCAGTCGCACCACGCATTATCTTCTCGTGAAGTTGCCCGGCCGCTAGCGGTATCTCACATTAAACCAACTTCACGAGCACACATCAAGCCGCACCTCCAGCGCCGGGTCGGAGCGCGCCACGACGGCGTGCTGCGCGGTATAAAACACAGTAACTTAATTCTCCGACAAATTGTACACTCTGTTTATGTGTAGTACACCATGAACAGAAATTAGCACGGCAACTCCTGCAGCCTGACCGGCGTTTGATGATGATGTGGCACTGCAACAGCGGAGGAGCAGCGACTACATGCTCGCGTGGATGATAATAACAATGTAATTCTCTACTGAAGTTACTCTGACTCATTGTGGTCACACACGACAATCTGTGTACTATGTTAGTCGTTACAATAGGTTTTGACTTCGTTAAATAATTAAATGTATTTAACATTACTATAAGTAGCGTAACAGCAGGTGACGCGCTTCTGCGAGCATCCCCGACGCACCACAGTGTCGATGTAGCCCCGAGAGCATTCTGAACGCATCACTGCACTGAACACGGAGTGCACGATTTTGGGAAAATTCTGATCATAGACTGCACATGTATAAATAATAAATTTTGATGTCTTAAATTTACGCGAATGTTACTCATTACAATAAAACTACTTTCACAGATTTTATCACGGTTTATTTAATTATTTAACTAGCCCGACATTCCAGAAGCTTTACAGCAACCATGATCATGGGTGGACTCCTTTTTTATTTTTTTAAACCCAGTTGCTGAAACGTTGGGATAGTTAAATAAGTAAACCGCAATAAAATCCGTAAAAGAAGTTTTGTTGTAATAAATAATAAATAAATAAATCAATCAATTCTTAACTTACTTATCCAAATTACATTCCATATTTACGTCTTTGGAGCCTCCATTTAAGAAATGCTTGCGGTAGGAGATTCTGCACTTCTATAACTGATGTTCGTAATAATTAATTTGATAACGAAAGAGACTTTCTTATCACTGAATTAATAAAATAAATTAAATCAAGCAAAACATAAAGTTCACACTATTGCTAATGTTCAGATGTTAATGTTAACGTCCGTTGCAACATGCAAGGGAATTTGTACATTTGTATATTCGTATATTTGTATTTCGCTGTGTGAGGGCGGCCTAATAATACCCTCACCCTCAAAAGCGACGTAAGGGTATTCAAAGGGCACTAGTCTCTTAACAACTAAGAGGCTTCAGCGAGCGGATGGTTTGGTGTCTGTTTCACAGTGACTGTGAAATAGACGGGAGCACCGGACTGCGCTCGCGTCGAGTGATGGCGGTACCATCAATCTGATCGGCGACAGGCAGCAGTGGCGCCGGTCCGAAACCTAACCTGCGATTGCCAATCCGTTTGCTCGGCGTGACAATTATGAGCATTTACCTCCAATGGACGACATCAGTAGAATTCGGCCCCTTGTTCCCGGTAGTTCCACAAAATCTGACCGCAGTAGCGGCCACGGTAACGGTGGAACAAGGGGTTCTAAGAATCTCCATGCTACAGATCGCTACCACCGATTTGACCTGGCTACGTATAACAGACGAACGCTCAGACTAGCTAACCACTTGTTTGAGCTGGAGGTGGAACTGGAAAAATCCGATGGCACGTTCAGGTGCTATGTAAAGTTCGAAAACAAGTTAAGGACATCATAACTCTGCCTTCGGGTCGGCTATTCTACTTCAGGGAAATCGACACTCCATAACAGGACTGCGTGGGATTCCTCGTGAATAAGTCCCTCGTAGGCAGCACCTTCGTGATCTCTAGTGTATCGGGTAATTTGGTGTATCTTATACTTAAACTCACTAAGAGGTATAGCCTCAAATTGATACAAGTATACGCACCCAACTCGACTTTCCGATGACGACGTGGAGGCAACTTATGAGGATGTCTCGAAAGGCTTATGTATGGCTCACTTCAATGTTGTAATGGGGGACTTTAGTGCCAAGATGTGAGTACTAAATAGTGTCGAATCTAGTCTGGAACCACTTGCATTCTGAATTCGAAATCTCAGGGGGCAAATGCTGGTAAATTCCTTAGGGAAGAGGGCCTCTTCTTAATGTACTCCAATTTTAAGAAGAAGCCCCACAGGAAGTGGACATAGCAGGGCCCCGATACTGTGACAAGGAACGAGGTTGACTTTATTATGCCGGTTTAAAACCGGAAGTGATCACCGATTATTGGTTAGAGGCAATTGAATATAGCCTTTTGACGCGAACGTGTCCTATTGGTACTGTCGACACTCCGACCTTACTTCTGACGAATCATGTAGGTTCCGAAAAACTCCAGCTGGAATAAAAAATACTAGTTTGATGCCCTAGATGTCAGAAATTACAATTACAATTGCTGAGGCCATGAGTGGCGGGCGTGATTGATCGCATACAGGACGTGGGTAAATAATAATGTAGGAGTAAGTATACGAGCAGGACAGCTGAAATCTCAAATGAGACGCTTTGACTTATGAGGGAACGCAGAGCACACGAAGACGTTACGTCTGCCGAAGTCAAGCTTCTTTCAAAGCGAGTCCACAAACTAATACGCCGAGTCCTTACCAGCTTAAAGACGCAATGGTTTACCGAAGCGATTAAGCAGAATAGAGGGTCGAAGGTTTTTGTGAAAATACTAGGAAGGAGTCATCTGATAAAGGTTAGGACTGATGCTGGGGTTACCGTTTCTTCCAAGCCTGGGATCTCATCTATCATCGAAGCCTATTACAAGTTGTATACGTCGCGCGCTCGTCATCCCGTTATCCTAAACAACGATCCACGTGCAAGCCTAGCACGATATGTATCAGGTGATCTGCCGAACGTTAGCTTGAGTGAAATTAGTCTCCGGAAAAGGCTCCGGGGAAGGACAGAATTACAGTCGAGCTTCTCAGAGCAGGTCAAGCAATGCTGGTGACGTCGACCTACCTCGCGTGAACCCATGCTGACAGTCAGATATGCCTACGGTAAGTTGCGTGGCGCCCCTTAACATAACGCGTTCTAAAATCTTCCCAAAGATCGGAAGAGGGGTGACGACCCTGTAGGCGTTCGGGTTGGTAAGCTGCTTTCTATTGCCTTTCGGCAAGACGACCAGCCTACCGTTCTTCCAGGACATCTGGATCCAGGATATGAGCGGTAATACCATCGATACCCGGAGCCGTATTAGGTAAAACCTTGACTATTGTCTCTTTTCTTCTTCCTCTGTCGGTCGCGGCTGTGGTACCCGGTGTCTCTAGACAACAGCGTCCTGGCATAGGGCATACATAAGGCTGTGCATGGCCTCCCTAACTCCACCAGCATAACCTTCATTCAGGATATTTCGTGCTATTGACTACGTTACTTCCGTTACTCTCCGCTGGCGATGGACTTGAGAAAACAAAGTTGCGCTCTATATACATATAGAGCGCAACTTTGTTTTCTCAAGTTAATGTTCCTCAAAGGCAAGGTGTACCTTGCCTTTGAGGAACAGTTGCCTATGGGCCTCCACATCATCGGGGACTAAACAGCCATTGCCTACACAACCTATATGTTTCGCGGTGGAGCCGGTCCACCTCCCTTGGCCTAAGTCATCCTCTAGCCTAACTATTATACTATGGAAAATAAAATTAAAATATGGCAACACTTCACTGTCACTCCTGTATCACTTACTCCTTCCAAAGTCAAACGTCAAAGTCCGTCGAAGTCTAGCGCTGACACCTGTCACCGCCGATTGTCATAATCAAGGTCCCGACAGTGACGCTTACAGTTAGTATCACCTACACTTACCCAGTCTCCACGAGATGGCGCATCCGCCCCGACACGTACCCGAGACGCCCCCTGGCGTACTCAGAGCACAAGCATTGCAGATGTCGCTGCTCAGACGTGCTGCGTCTGAGGCGTTCTCTAGGTCACACAAGATGCTAATATAGCGAGATGTCTCTCCGCTCTGGCGGAATATTAGGCTCCGCCTCCTGTCAGTGCCAAATGGCAGCTGTCAGAGACGGCTGTCCGTTATTACCGACCGCGTGCACACGACTACCCTCTTAACACGTGCTCATAAAAGCATGCGGTTAGAGGTTATATATAGTTCGGAAATTGTCCCAAAAGCGACAATAACACTAGGCCAGCCGTATACACTCCACACACTTAGTAAATAAGTTGTTTTGGCTTACCTAAGAGTCACAAAACACTTCCCAAAGAGAGCAATACATAAAAATGTCTACCAATCGGCCACGAATGAACGTCCACGGCAGAATCCGTACTGGCGGTCGCTAATTATTTGATGATATTCTCAGTATCACAAGAGCTGGCAGTTGATATTGGATTCCATAATTTTGGGAAACTAAGGCGTTATCTCAATGGGTCGGTACCTGGATGGGTCGGAGTGGTCACCATTTTTAGGGGTTGGGTGCACTAACGCTGTCTTCCAAGAGTTGGGAACTACGCCAACATAGTAGGAGGATCGGAAATGGCGCGTCAATACCGGTGCCAACTCCGGAGCACAATAGGAGCGACGCCATCGGGCCCACTCGACGGCACTGTGCCGGACCATAATGTCCGGCATCCTCACCGCGGAATACTAGGCGGCGAAGTTCCCTGATCATCCAAGAAGGAGTTCCACGCAAAAAGAGAGCCCGTAAAAGCTCGGCCTTCTCTTCTGCGACATGGACCAGCGATACATCACTCCTATGCAAAGAAGGGATGGCTGACTTAGCAAAGTTCCCTAAAACAGCCTTGGCGAGGAAACCAGAATGCACGGGTTCCTGAAGGAAGGCGAACTAGTCTTTATAACGTGTGTGACATTGGAAACATTAAAATATATCATACCTTGTTTCGAGCCGGTGGCCTATTGCCAGCCGGTGGCATGAGAGAAGGAAACGCTTTGCATAACAATAATGTGCATGTCTATGGATGTCTTTAGTCGTCAAATTCTTTCTAGTTCGTCAAAGTCTCCGATTTCTTGTCTGTCCCCTATACTATAAAAAAACAATATGATCTGAATACTGTTAACTTATAACCATGTAAATAAAATTGTTCCAGGTCTATATCCATGTCGTCGGTTAAACCGGGTGCCAAGCTGTGCCCAAGATATTTAAAACTATCCACATTGTCTAATAAACAATTGTCAAGCGACAAGGTGGTAGCTACGTTGACCATATATTGGTCTTTTCAACATTGCATAATAGGCCATGTGACTTGACGGCGACTCACATATGGATACCACACCACATACAGGCGCGCCCAGCTGCAGCATAAAGTCAGCGCAGCCGATGTTGATGACACAGAGGCCATCAATGTAACAGCCGCCATTTATACTACTGAGCTCACACGTTAACTCGTTAATATACATATTAAAGAGGATTGGCGACGTTGAACTCTCCTATCTGACGCCATGTTCCACCCGGTAGGGTCGAGGAAATGCTCGTTTCCATGGTACTTGGTATGTACATGGTAGGCCCTGGTTCCCATACTAACACTTATAGATGTTAATAAGTGCAGTCCGTTGACCAGTTTTTTGTGGTGCCTGGCATACAATAATGTATGAGACCAGGTCAAAAGTCTCCGTAAGATCAAGAAAATGGGCCACCAAATGGGTAAGAGACAGCACTCGTAAGGCACAGTACTGCAGTTTCCGTTGACAGAACCGACTCTGTCGATCTCGAGCCCAACTGATTGTCCTATTGCTGGCCGCACATTAAGCAAAGTGTTAGTATAGCATGTTATACACTTCGCTAAAATATAAAGCTACAATATAATGTCTTGTACATTTTTGCTACGTTGGTGTGTCTCGGAATGCAGAAGCATGTAATGAAAGAATGCAGAAGCACGCAGGCTTTACGAGGACCTGCATGTTGTTTCAAGGAACGGGATATTGCCGACAGTGATAGCATTCCAACATCAGCACATGACCATTTATAACACTGGCAGTGTGCACAGTGATAGCATTCCATCAGCACATGACCATTTATAACACTGGTAGTGTGCACAGCTGTGACTCACATTTAGCCGATGCCGAAAGAAGACGGCGGCATTGTAGAGCAAGTCGTGTACGTTCCAAAATGTTCAAACATCCCTAAATGTGTGCAGAACGTACACAATCTCCTACATGAAACGTGTGCTCGGTGGGGCGTGAACTCTGTCATAATCAGCTGCGCGTTTGGAGAGTGTTAAAAGAGCACAGCTAGCGTCCGTATCACTAACATCGAGTGTAATGTTTTCTGCCTCGATACTGCGAGTAGAATGGAATTTAGCAATGAATAATTTGTTAAAGATTTATGTAAAATACAAACTGCTGATCGAGCCACGTCAGACACGTGGTCCGATCGAGTGGTTGACGACTCGTGCCTGCTGTAAGCGACGACGGCGCTCGCGGCAGCGTTTTCTGAGTCTTAAAGAAATAACAACACAATTTCAAATCATCGTCAGCATCTCTTCATACGTAGGCTAAACATATCATGCTTATTAGCGTCTATATATATAAAAAGTAATAAAACATAACACGAAACTATGTCTTTAAATAAATTAGACGAGTTCAACTTCCAACATAGCATGCGCAACTTTATTAGGTTCACTTATGAGATTGAAAGGCAGCCTAGTAGTGCCGGTCCTATCACTTTATCCCTTACACGGTCTAATAGATTTCCGCAACAGTTTTTGTCTATAACACTGTCCATAGGCTATAATATATCTTGTGGAAGATGCAAGTCACTGAATGGCGCACAAGCAAGGCGCAGCGATGGACACTGCACACTGTACACTGCACATGGCGCTATTAATCGTGTGAGCGATAAATAAGCTTGTACGGTAGTGCATCACGTTGTGGTCCCCTGCGGTACTCCACTCTCCAGACAGTTTGTACGGAGCTCGTTTATCATAGGCTTATGTTATACTGCGTAATATGAAGTCAAAAATAGAACCATGCATTGTTTACTTGTACTACTTATTATTGGCTTATGAATGTCATAAGGTACTTTACCTTCGAAAAAAAGAAAGAATTTTTTATTTGCTCGAATTTGGATGGGTACAAAATAGATTCATCACATTTTAGGCATCTTTTCCAACATATTCTGCCGTCTCGCAAATATCTAATACATCTACAGTCTAATTAATTGTTTAAGAATGAACTAAACCGACCAACCAAAAGATACATTCAGTTGCTATTTTGTAAAATTGCTGGTTTTCTTTTGAAAGAATTGGGCGTATTCACGTTTGGCCTTATTGTCGTTGCGGAAAATCAATCTAAGCTTTACCAAACTGGGTTGGTAATTTTTGTTAAGTAGTGCGCAACACCCAGACACAAAAATTTTTTGGATACCCTATCAAAAAAAAATCAGACATAAAACCATATTTATTACTTAAACTTTAACATAATCATGGAAGTGGGAGCGAGAGGTATACCAGCAAAATCTCTGTACAACCTACTAAAAGACCTTGGCCTGTCGAGAACTGCAGTAAGTTCTACCTTAGAACGGGTATCTAAAGCTGCATTAGCAGGCTCCTATGAAATTTGGCTAGGTAGGGGGGGGGGGTAAACCTGAGTAGTTAAGGTGAGTGTTGATGATCATCACCTTAAACCTCCACCCGGACTCACAAGTCCCGGGGCTCCTGTGGTTTACTCCTTCTGCCACACGATGGACCCGGCACCCGCACGGTGAATCCATGGAATGCTAAGAAGTTCGTCTCTCTTCAATCAGCCCAATAATAGGAATATTATGTCTTAAGTCGATACGCGTGATACAATTAGTGATTTACAGGAACAAATGGGACTGCAACTAGATAGAGAAAGTTAGATACACGTCTAAGTGGTCAGAGAGAGAAAGAGAGAGAGAGCAGAAGTCATGCAGATTGCCGTGCGAAGGAACCGAAAGCAAAGTCGCGTGGTAATGTCGCGATTCGTTATGGAGTCGTGTCTTGGACTCATATTTATTTAACAACTAATGTTTCGGGATGTTCTTACAACTGGTTCGTTAAACTCTTCTTTGATCGAGGTCAAGTTGTCTAAGAGCAAATTATAGGTCGTCGTTGATGTCTTAACTTTACGCGAATGTTAGTCATTACAATAAAACTACTTTTACGGATTTTATCGCGGTTTATTTAATTATTTATATAGCCCGACGTTTCAGAAGCTTTACAGCAACTATGGTCACGGGTAGACTGAGATGACACATGTCCTGATGTACCAAGTGTCGGTGTTTCATATCGGCTATACGTTCTTTAACGCGAGTTTTTGTAGGTTGTTGTATTAAATCTGACCCTATTTAAGACACAAAATGAGATTGGGCTACTTGATATCGCGTATGAGCTAAAGAACTATTGCTGTTGTGGACGAAAATATAATTAGCCCTTAATTTTTTTTACCGTCGACATGGAGACACAACCTTATTATAAATAACTTTTTTATAACAAATAAATATTTTTGTAGTCAGTTTGAATAAATAACTCATTCATTCTAATTTTCATTACCACCAACTCTATGAAGTAACGAAACAAAACGAAGTGAATATTAGAATTTTATGATCAACAAGCAGGTATAAAATAAAATATAAATTATTAATTTTCATTACCACCAACTCTATGAAGTAACGAAACAAAACGAAGTGAATATTAGAATTTTATGATCAACAAGCAGGTATAAAATAAAATATAAATTATTAATTATCTTTAGTAATTTTAACATAAAGTTATTTTTTACATTCAGCGCATTTATATAACCTAAATAGGTGACGTGTCTAAGTTTACTTAAAAGTACAGTATTTCAACAATCTATGATTCATTTATTTCTTCAAACGAGTATAAATATTTGAGTTGTGTACACTCCCACTGTATTTATTTTATTATTGGCCTGTTCCTACATGTGCTTACGCCGACGACATCTATTTATTTTATTATTGGCCTGTTCCCACATGTGCTTACGCCGACGACATCTATTTATTTTATTATTGGCCTGTTCCTACATGTGCTTACGCCGACGACATCTATTTTCATTGTTTATTTTTATTAAAATTAATCTTGCCTCGTCACATCAAAACTTGTAAAATATTTTACAAGTTTTGACATATCTCGAGTATGCTACGACATTAACACTTGGCCTTGGCAGTTTATTCGCAGTCTAAATATTAAAGTAGGGTCTGAACAAATCTAAATGTAGCAAACTGACCTACTGCTAAGATTAAATCATCGTTTGTATTAAAAATCACATTAATCGTTTAGTGTGAAATACGGCGATACATGTTTAGTGTGAAATACGGCGATACATGTTTAATTTTTTTTTGTTAAAGGCTTTTAAATATTTTACAGTCGACGTCGACGTCTTGTTTAGCTATGGTCAGGGAAATATCTTGGGGTTCATTAAGTATTTTGTGTCCCCAAAACTTTTGTGACGGATCAAAATATTATTAGTATATTTACATCAGTACATATTATAAAACAAAGTTAGGTTACTTTGTCCTGCTGAACAGATTTTTATGCGGCTTGGGTAAATCAATCCAAGTCTGGGCCTGGAAATTCGTAACACTGATGACAATTCTAGTATGAAATCCATTCCCTCACAAGGGTTTCCTTTGTAAACAACATATTTTAAGAAAAATGTATTGTACCCGTGTATAGACCTTTGTGAAGGAAAATAAATAAATATTATTATTATTACTATTATTATTCCCGAAGGAACTTCTTTCTTTCTTCAGAAAAACATTTAATGATAGTCGCCCGACCTGGGGATCGAACCCAGGACCCCACGCGGCAGACGGTCTTAACAGGCGACACCCGCACCGTTACACCACAGAAGCGACACACCCGCACCCTTGGTATTCAGAGGCGAAACCGGTGCAGATCACCAGTATTCAATTAAATAATGATAATAATTTTCATGTATTTTATTTGAGGCTTCGTCAAAAGGAAAAAAAAAGAACCTTTTAAGATGGCGTACCTTACAAGAAAAAAAAGGACCCCTATAGTATTACATACTTTGTTTTCCATTTCCACATCTAGCAAGATCTGTTTGTACGTCTGTCAAAATCTTTATAATCACTCCACGCCCACAGATATCCGCAATACTAGCAGTCTCGCATATGCGTTGCCGGCCTTTTAGAGATAAGCAAGCTCTGTTCTTGAAAACTCTTCGTAAGTCGCATCGGTCCGGAAATACCGAAAGGTACAGCAGATTCCTTAAAGGCGCTTAAACCAAGTGCTTGGGAGAAAATTGCGTTTGAAAGGTACGGCAGTGAACTTCCGAACATCCAGATGATGCATGTGGTAGCTGAAATGAAATCAAAAGATTTTTATGCGAAATGCTAAACTCACTAAACTGCGTTACACTTTGTCGATGGGTTAGCGCATGTTGTACATCGTTATTAACTAATAAATGATTATGATATTGTTGTGTACGTAGTGATACAATTGAGTTGCAAGCTATACCTCGGGTAGGTAAGGTTGGTAGGTAAGTGTGAGTCACAAAAGAAAATCAGCGTTTCGGTTAAAAAGTACGGAGCCGGCCTTGTCCTTTCTAGTTGGTAGTGAACGGCATTCAGGCTCGAGTGTGATCCCCTGACGAGCTAACAGGGACTGTGTGCAGGGTGACTTCTCTTTACTGCTTCCTTTGTTATAGAGCACAACATTCGCTCCCCTTACAGAATACGAGGGGCAGCCCTTTTTTTTGACGCTGTGAAACGCATTTACGTGCCTTACTAGCCCTGGGTGGGGTCCACTGGTGTGTGTGACTCGCGGCACATGATAGTGCTGAATACCCACAAAAACCACCGCGAGTGCCATCAGTGTCGCCCTTGGTGAGGTGCCCCGGAACAACAAATCATCAGGGCCCCTCGACGGCTAGTCAGAACCTAAGGGGCCGGCTCCACCTCTACAGTTGCCCCGCACTACAAGACAGCCCCACGGACTTTGAACAGTGCAATGGGGTGAAATTCCCATCCTCGCCCCTTGCCCCGTGCGCAAAAGCGCCTCCTTCTGTTGTTCTTTGGTCCCCTCTTCTTATAAGAGGGATATCGAGAGCACTTTCTCCTCCTGATCTTTAACCCCCTTTTCTTATAAGAGGTGCGAAGTCCCCCTCGGTTCAATTGGCTTCGCCCGGCTTCATCTCAGGCTACTAAGCCCCACCGCCACGACAAGGCTGGAACCATGGTGGGGACGATGGACAGCCTAGGCTTCCAGGCTGAAGCTTACAGTTTAAGGCTGGAGTCCAGGAAGCATTATTAACAGATATCATGGATGTCACTGCCCTCCTGGAGTAGTCGCGCGACATGTTTCTAGGTGCTATCTTCATTTCCCGAGATAAAGTCTTTTGCCTTCGGATAGGATTTCTTTGAATTTTTTCCCTTACTGCCTTGACCAACTTTTTCGTACGAACATTACGATGGCCAGATCTTTCTCCGTCACAAACAGAGGATGTCTCATTCTACCTATACATAAACTAATACCAAGTGTATGGAGTTTTAAAAATTGCATTTGGCTCCATACCTATTTTGTGTAATGCAATCACAGCCATTCTGTTTCTTCACCGCAGCGCTATTTTAATACCTCAAATTATTGTACAATATGTTGGCGCCAAAATGAGAAAACACAATGATCATTCGTACAAAAATGACAGATTCAAAATTTAAATGTAACATTCTTTAACTTTTAATTGTAACAGTACTTATAGCTAGACTTAGTATAATTAATGTTAATATTAATTTTAAATTAATTGGTTTTAATTTAAATTAAACGAATTGGTTTGACATAACTCGTCAAAATTACTTTTCGTCAGCTCTAATGCGGCAAAATGAAAACGTTCTTTATTCTTTATAAATGACTGATTATTATGGACACTATTTTGAATAACTATATTTGTGTACTTAATACCGTTAGGCTTTGTTAAGTCGTCGATGTTGTGAACTTACGATGCCTCGGACAAGTTCGTAGTATTTGTCTATAAATATGAAAATTTTCTTAGCTCGTTACTTAAATCAGAGGTATTTGTAAGCACTGTTTGCAGATTTTAGCTCGAGTTGTGTTCTCATTGGTTTTCAGTATTCACAATAATCCCTCATTGAATAATTTTACAAAGTGTGAACATTAGATGAAAGTATTATTATATTATAATAGACACAACATTGTACAGAATATAAGCGAGTTGAGACACGATGGTGTGCTAAATCATTGTAATGGCAAAATATTATATATTTATATATATATGACCTGACCTGACCTGAAAATGAAACGATTCTCTTAAAAACTAATATTAAATAAATAGATGTCTAATATTATATTTGCACGCTGATCAAGTAGAATATGCGAATTAATCAAGTTTGAAAAACCATGTACACCATATTCTTGCAAATGAATATTATTTATTATTATTGTTATTATTATTTTTATTAACCAACATAATAGTGACGGTGTTATAATTTACATATCTCAAATCCTTCCTTCAAGATAGTAAGTACAACATTAGGGAAATAAAAACGTATAAACAATTGACAGATTCCAAATTGAAATGTAATATTTTTTCATTTTTAATGTAACGTTATATATGGCCAGACAGTATATAGCTTTTCTTTTATTACTTATACCTAAACTGATCAGTGGTTTCTTAAACAACTTTTTTATACCAATCGAGTAAATATTGTAAAATGTAAGGGAAATACACAGTCGTTCCCTGGCAACACTTCGCCAGAAGAGGCAGCAGGAAACCATTTTACACAACAGACTGACTGTACTTTGTGTGTCTGTTTCTGTTTTTATATATTCTTTGTTTAAATTCTTCACTGCTCTAGTTTATTGATGTAAGAATCATCGAAGCATCATTGTTTCGTATTTATTTTCCTCTATAAGCTTATATTAAATTACACATGTTGTGAGAATACAAAATCTTACATGGAAATAGACAGAGACAGGCTATGAAAGAGGTGCACCTCATGGTATCGTGGTGACGTGCTGAAGCGCAGTTGTTAAGAAATATAATAGCATATAAGAAATACATTTCAATATTAATAACTGTGATATATGCATATGTACGCGAAAATGCACAACAGTGTAACTAACCACTCAGTTTAATGGTTGTGGTATCACCAGCCCGGGAACACCATAACCCCGATATGACGAGGTCTCACGTAAAGTGACAGTACAGCAAACACATATTTATAGTCAACGCCTTTAAAGTTGACTTTTGTAGCCGCAAGTACATAGTGCATTACATATTGGGATTGTTTGTTCCGCGACACCGGGAATATGAATGGCATAAAAGCCAATGTAAGGTATAAATAAATAAGTGAGTTTTGATCGAGACCTCTCACTCACACCGGCGTGAAGTGATAGCGCTACGTTCTCGTGAGGTGAGGAGGTCTATTGGGGTGAGTGAAGAAGGGCAACGCATCAACAAATAATTGTGTTTGTTTATCAAAGAAAAATATTATAGAGCGCGCGTGGTTCTGCGAGACGTGTTCCAATCAATATAAGTTTAGTGACATGATCGCCTGTTGCAACGTGTCAGCGGGTAGCAGACACAATACAGTAGTATTCCGCGAGGGCGCCGCGCGGTACCTCAGGAGTGTACCGGTTGACACGCAAGCCCATCGGCTTTTTGTATTACTGCGTAGGGGAGGCGAGCAGGGTCATACGTACTTTTCTCATAGGTTCGCGAACTCCTTAATTTAATAATAATATATAGCACATTTAGAAATTTCATTAGAATTCAAGATCATTTCGCGGGTCAACTTAAAGCAACGGCGCGTGGCTTCGACAGGGAGTAACGTGTTAGCCGAGGAGGGATGTCGAAATGAAAGCGGGCGCAAGCACTTTGCACTCGCAGTACCAGATTTTTCGAACGAGATAATGAGCGTGACCCTATATACGTAATATAACTTCGATAGTACGAGAGACTCGCATCACTTCATACGTAGGTCGGTGCTTATAAAATTTCTTATTTTGTACAATATTTTTAAACAATAGAAACAATTCCTTACAGTTCTAACTATGTGACTTTTGAACCGCAAATTTTCATCAACTATTCCTAATTGCAATTTTTTCTTGGATAAACAAACACAATTATTTGTAGATGCATTGCCTTTCCTCACTCTAGTAGTGTTCACTTCACGCCGGTATGAGTGAGAGGTCTCCATCAAAACTATCAGATCACTTATAATCACACTCAATTATTGAAGATATAAATGCGAGAAAACATTCCCATTGCGTTTTATTTTACGTATAAAAGATATTGGCCACTGCGACGTCGTGTATTGTTGAGGGAACTGGCTGAACGACGGTGCACATTCCAGCGGCGGTGGAATGCGCCGGGGTCTGATTTATACTTCGGCGCAGTGAAATGGAACGTAACTGCAAGGGCATGCCCACGCTACTCTCTGTATAAACTAAACGATAAACATTTCAATCAATAAATTTAAATATATATTCACAGTTGACGACGTAATCGTGTATACTTGTGTGTAGAAGAATGACTACGCAAATGACAAGCGAGAAAGCATGATTTAGACCACAAGACGGAAGTACATATAGCTTCAGTACTAAATGGCTATAAAAGGAATTTCCACTACAACGGAACGTAACTCTTTCCTTTTCTATTTTCACGCACAGGACATGAGATGTACTCCCTCAACTCCCGTTGATCACGTCTTTGTAATTATTTCGTCATGCAGCTTACTCCCCAAATCAAGCGTGCGTAAAGGAGTTTTATTTCAAAAAACATACAGTCAAGTTGTGAACTTCCTCCTTTTTTATAGTTGGCTAAAAGTAAAAAGTGGGGTGCTTTAAGGTTTTCGTAGCTAAATGGCAAAAATCCCAACCATGTGGTTTCAGTACTGTCTGTCCGTACGGACGACGCAGACGTTCTATTCGAAGATTAAAAGTACTGTATTTCTAATCGCTTCGAAATATTGTAGTATATTCTTTTTATAAAGTTGTTAAGGTTAACACATAGCTGCGGGATGAAATAAATTATATGAAGATTTTGATCATGCTAATACTTTATGAGATATTACTTTCCTGCCAAAATGGTAAAAAGTGTGCCCCCCCCCCCGCTCCGCTCCTTTATTGTTATTAATAAATTAACAGCCGACTTGAACATTGTAAAATGTGCGCGAGGCCTTATCCACAAGGCGAGCGCGTGTCGGTGAAGTATCGCTTCAGATGGCAAATTGTCTTTCGGTATATATAGAATGTTGGTAGTGGCCGGTGGCCCTCTTGGGAATATAATAATAAATTGGGAATTTAACACATTGTTCTACTTATTACATCACTTGTTGCTTATTCTAAAATATATTTCTACACATAAATATAAGTAGTGTTGTGTTATACTTTAGTGTTAATAATTTAATATAAAATAATTTTGATAACCTTAAGTATGACGGGCACCCCGAGAGCTTATTGTGGGTAGCCTCAACCGCTGAGACGAGCACAAGTGGTCATTGTACATAACCAACATGTGAAATTACATAGTAAACAATAAAATATCCTTAAACCTAAATATAAAGGGCAGGAAAATGCACAGTAGTATAAAAAGAAATCCCAAAAATGTAACCACACCGTCTCAATAACTGCGGTACCAGCTATGTAAGCTAAGCCTCAATTTTTTTTACTATTTTCTTGCTGCCTGATGACTTAGTATCATGCAAATAGATGGACACAATTTACGATACTAACGAAGTCGTTAAATATACAAGAAAGTATTTTAGTAGATTGAATTCAAACGCATTCAATTTTCCATTGAATTAGTATAACCAATGACAATAAATAAGTCGCGAGATCAAGCAACGTCTGTTTGCGGCTGAGGTCTGTCCGGAGACTTGGGCGGTGTGTTTCATACGGACAACTGTACGTGACATGTTCTCGAGCGGACGGAGCGTCGAGCTGATGAGTCCTACACAAGAATCCTTGAAGAACGTCGTAGCAAAAAGAATTATCGTTAGTTAAATTTCTCTATGAGGATATTTTTATTGCTACAAAAAGTATTCATTTTTTTTTATTTTAATTGCTTATTAAATTAATTTAATTAAATTTAACTAAAATGTAACTAATATCTAAAATGAAGTAAAACAGTGAATAAGTTCGTTGCGATCAAGGTAATCACTGCATTAAGAAGAAGGGGCGTGAGCATTTCCCCGCGTCGAACGAACGGTAATTAATTGTGGCGTATTGTATTGTGTATATACACAAAGCCCATCACTTTTTTACGATGATTCTCTTTATTCTGTTTTAATGCCAAAATAAAATAAAATTTCACAGATGTTGTTTGTATTAAAATCTACAATTGCGAAACTGAAAGATATTTTCGGCATTTGGATTACTAGTTTTCAGGCTACGGTTGTTGAATTTGACGATATAATACATTCTCATATTTGTACAAATAACTTTAATAAAAATCAGATAAGCAGGCGCATGGCTTTGTATTAAAATTAACGTTTTTTAGCTTTCGATTTAATTGACTGCTAATACTGTTTCCAACAAAGATTGTAAAAGTTGCCTGTAAAGTAGTTTCTAAATTTTGACAGTACTCTACAAAATTGTCTGGAGGAACTGGATATTCTTTTTGTACTATAAGCTCTTCGACGTATGTCAAAATGGATCAATATTCTTAAAAAATACGTAAGCAATAAATGAAAAAGTGTCAACCCCGGCGGACCTGTCCCAAGCGAGTGTACAGCAGCTACCGACCCTCTCACTTATATTGTGTTTGTGTACTTATATATATTTCTTTAATGGTTGTTGAATAACCATTAAAGAAATAAGCAAGATTTTTTAGTTATGCCATCATCAGGCTGTGCCAAAACAAGTTAGACATTATGTTATATATAAAACAAAATGAATAAAAAGTTAACACTTCAAATGTTTATGTTTCCACGTCAATTTCCATAACATGTATCATATCAAGTATTTTAAACAAAGTGTACGCGTAGTGTTGTACATTCTGTATACGATTTAATCCGGAATGTAGAAGTTATATTTCAACACATGATAATAATGAAACTTCAAAATTTATAAAGAATCAAATCGTCACTTCAAAGACGTAATATCTCTAAAATGATCTATGCGTTTTTAGTCGCTACGGGAGCAAATGAAATTCACCGAAAGGACATTCTACCGACTTCTGTGCTCAATAAGATTTGAAAATTACCTCGACGAACCTCGCATTCCGGAGCGTTTCAACTTTATGACGGGAAGCGCCGACACTTTTACAAAGAACCGAAATACTACCCCCATCCCACCGATCCAAATAGAACCCTATCATTTGCTATAAGAGCTTATTTTATTTTGACTTCACAAGAGAAATAAATGTCTTTACGGTCAAAAGAATTAAACAAAATATTACCGAACACAACTGTCTAGATAGGACTTTATTTTTGATTTCTTCATTTATCTAAATAATACACAGTCAGCGTTTCAAAACAGTTTGTATAAAAGATTTGCTTAATGTATAATTACGCATTTTCTAAAAACATCTTAAAATCATGAGTGTAAACTTCGCATAAAAATTGTGGAATCAGTCCCTCTTTCGACCGCAAGTCCCGTAGCCCGACTAGCACTCAATGCAATTCCATGTAACGACCTTCTCCTCGCTTCCACGGCATAAGCTCAGGTCTGAAAAAAAATGTTTATGTGCAATCAAGGGCCCATAGAAGACTGTACAGTATGAAATCAATCGCGTTTCTTACATCTTTTGTAAATCGATGGATTTCTTTGAAACATACACGAGAACTTAAGTAAATACATACACAGCGTTCATTATATCAAAAAACCGTCCAAAGCCACGAGTCGCACTCGCCCATGTAGGGCTCCGTAGCAACTACTATAGTGGTTTATTTGTGGACACAGTTTAGGTGTATGTATAACAAGATCCTGTAAAGAAAACTAAAAACTAGCCAAGTCTTGATGGAGCTTCTTGTTTTTGTATATTACGCAATGACATCGCCAAACAAAGGCATGTTTTAGTGGGATTTCACTTAATTAGCAAAAGGTATTACTCGGTTGACTAGTTTCTTATAAGAAGGGATCATCAATAGAAAAGGCTCGTCACATTGAATAACTTTTGTCAAAGCCCATTTGTACATCTCAATTATATAATTTCAGAAGCAAGAGCTGTCTACGAAGTTATGTAAACATAGAATGTCGGTAACTTTTTACGGCTTCTCGCCAGGGTTTTCCGGTACTCCAGATCTTCAATGACATCCTAGTTTGGATAGTTTTCCCTTAGTTTTTTGTGCGCGCTCTAACTCTGTATCAAATTTGAACTTTTTACCAGAAGTACTGTTTGTAACTGATGATCAGCGAGTGTCGAATTAGCACAACTTTGCTTAGGGCCGCAACGACCGGGTAGGGTAGGGCTGGTACCTCGTGAAACATAACACCGCCTTACAATGACATCTATGTGGGGTTATTGCTCAGAGTAAAACAACTGGATTTATAATGGAAACTATTTGATACTTATACGCGTTTCACGTTACACTCAACTACCGCCATATTGTATTATATCTCCCCCGTCCCTGCCTGCCTCCGTTCCACATCATTGCGGTCTATTTCCTACAGGTCTGTCGTTTCTCATACAGTTTGTGAGTAGCCAGTGGCCCACTGGAGGCGAGAAGGATTCAAAGGCTCCGACTGATCCTGTGTCCTCTTTTACCTCAAAAATGATGTTCAATTCTTGCTTTTTCATTCCTTTGATTCCATTGACCATTTTACAAGTTATATTCTAACATAGTGTTATATACATATGCAAAATTTTTTACACTACAATGGGGAAAATGAGCAGTCGGAACATGCAGATAGGTTGCCCACCAATAAACCGCCTGAAACACAGAAACCGCGCAGAACGTGATATTTTCGAGTTTCGCGAGGATTTCTGGTTGAGGTCGGTGTTGTGAGCGAAAGTAATACCTCTGCCCAATCCGTGTCGGCTGGATTACAAAAGATTTTGCGCTTATAGTTGTTGGCACATTTCAGAGCGGCGAGTTAAGCGGCAGCCCTTGCAACCGCATCCCCGACTCGCTGCCCGGCCTCACGCACCACTATCCGCAACGCTTGGACAGGTCAGTCCCCACGTCACTCACACACCACCCGCACCGCCTGGGCAGGTCAGTCCCCACGCCACTCACACACCACCCGCACCGCCTGGACAGGTCAGTCCCCACGACGCTCACACAATAGCGATATGCAAATATTGGAAAGAAAAATAATAAATAAAACTACGCGCACGAGTTGCACGCGACTGCATGGCTGTCACTTTGCATTTGTACCGCGTGGGCGAGGTCTCCCAGGTCATACCGACCCAAAACAGATGACATGTATTAATACTACCTGTCACAAAAAGTGCTAGGGTTGATCTTCGCAAAACGACGCTTCTTACGCCTGTTTACATATGGGTGGGCGATTCATCTCTCCTCAATGCTAAGTCAGCTTTAGCTGGAAGGCATCATTTTTTTCTGTCAATTACGCGCCTTCGGATTTCCTAACAATACTACCTACAAGGAATACATTAGGTATACTTTATTTCATGTGGGTAGAAAATTTTACTGTTATGAGTATCCACCCAAAAACTCTTAAAATATTTCAGGTCACCGACACGATGCGATATAATGGGCGGGTCGAAGCTACAGTGCGAGGCGAGCGAGGCGAGCCCCAGCTCGTCGGAGGACTGGAACTCGCCCACGGAGCTGAGCTGCTACCGGCGCCTGGGCGGGCAGGAGCGCTCGGAGCGGCAGGAGCGGCAACCCCTCATGCGTCGTCTAGCCCTGGGGCTGAGCGGCGCGCTTCTGCAGCCCTCTGACGATGACTCTACGCCGCTAGTCACTGACACTCCCACTACGTGGGTTTATACTTAATATATTGTTATCGTTAGTTATTTAAGTTCACTCGTCTTTTGTGTATTCATTTAATAATGATTTCAATAATTTTATACAGTTTCATTTTTACCCAACTGCGTCAGACGAACGGTAATGTTTGTACCTATGTTGCTCTTTTAAGAGAGGACGGGGAATGCCGTAACCCGTTTCTGGTAAGATTATTGGCTTACTTGAGTAACCACAATCACTTCCTACTGAAGAAGTTGTAATGTTCTGCCAGAGTATCATTAAACATAACATAATCTCGACTATGGTCTTTAGTCGTATCTGTTGCCGCTTGGATCGCGGACAAGCAAAAAATACTTCGTCGACTCCAGAATAAGGTGGGCGGTTCTTTATTCTTAAAGCAGATAATACAGGTACGCTCTGAAGAAATCTAGTCCAGGTACCGTGTTTGTGTTCTAAACACTTGTTACGTACCGATATAAGAAGACCTGCCCTTTATTGACGCATCTCACAGCGCTTGCTATTGGCATGTGCTGCTCGGCCATACTTCGGTTCTGATATCTTCCGAAGACGTTTCCTATCATTTCTTAATCTGGTAAAGGGCTTGTTGTTCTTCAGCGAAATACAGTTTCGATAGGAAACCATCCAGCAATGACCTTATTGTGTCCAGCGTAATCATTTCTCCGTGCCTCCTGAAACTCAGAGGCTTAGCCCAAATAAATGTTCCATATGAGAGCAAAGATGTAATGACGGATGTCAGTACTGCCACTCTCCTCTTCGTTGGTCCGGCCATGTTAGGCATCAGCATCATTACATCGTGATGTAATTGTTTCTCCCGCCGTTACTTAAGCGCTCACACATTCCATTTGCTTCTCGAAGTTGAGTCGAACATGCGTCATTACACCCTGGTAACTAAGATATCTGTGTGATGAACTCAACTTTCGGCGTAATTGTTTCTAACCGTTTCCAATTCGTATTAAGTAAAGCTTCGGTCTTACGAACGGCTAACTCTAATTGATCGGAGTGTATAAAGTAATTATTTTATAGCACATATAGTGTACAACTCCTATTATATGGTAACAAACGAGTGCGGTAAACGAGAGATATCACTTGGGTCGTGCCAGCCCGATTTAGCTGCAGACTGTTCAAAAATATATTTCTCAATTGGCGTGTGACATACATTTCAGCCCAACGAACGCACCGCTGTGCCTAAACGGGGGCTACATCAACGAAGCGACGGAGGCGGAGCGGCGCCGCCTCGCCGCCGAGCACGATTTCGACTTCACTCTCTGCGCCAGCATCGCCAACGGGTATGGTATTCGCACACAAGGAGTTGCTTTCACGTTACTTACTACTTCTATAGGGTTGGCTTGGGTTAGGAAAGCGCTGCCTGTATCCTTACCCTGGTTCAAGCCTTGTCGTGACGGTGGGTCTCAATAGTCTGGGATGAACTCAGGCGAAGCCAAATGTGCCGAAGGCGAAGCTCTTAATACCCCGCTTTTAAGAAGAGGAACCTAAAGAAAAAAAAGAAGGGGACCAACTAGCCGTCCAGGTACCCCGATGATTCATCGTTACAGGGCACCTTGCCAAAAGCGGCACTGATTGCGCTTGCGGTGGTTGTTGTGAGTACTCGGCACTACAATGTGCCGCGAGTCCTACACATAACTGGACTGGGTGGGCCCAGGGCCGGAGACGGTGCATAAATGCGTTTCCCCGCGTCAACAATAAATGACTGCCTGTATCAAATCATTTCTCTATAACATTTGAAATATTTGGATAGAAGTAATATTATCATAATGACCACTTTAGGGGAGGAGTTATGGTTAGCCTTTTGATTGGTATGAACTATGTTCTTTATTTCTAAAAAAATCACCCACAAAAACTGCCTTACAATTTTTAAAAATTATAATAAATATAATATATGAAGATGCCAGTACAACTGACGATTTCCTTTTACATATCTTAATAAAGTATAGCTACTAGACCTATACTTATTTTGGTAGTTATGGCCCTTTCAGACGACCATCAACAGGTAGCGGCGCAGCGTCTTCCTCATCCGGCGATTCGAGCGCGTCCGGCAATAACAACAATAGCAACAACAACAATAACAATAACAACGGCTGCAGGTTGCCGGAGCCGGAGCTCAGGCATGCGCCCTGGTTCCAGCAGGGAATACCGAGAGAGGTGACTTCTTACATGTTGTATATATCTCGTGGTCGTATTTGTGCACATCGCCGTATTATATTACGGCTAGCCACTTTCGAAAACCCGGTCCGTTTTGTGTTGTGGCGGGCCAACGATTAGCAGGATAGACATTGCGAGAAGCTCTGAAGCTCTTTAATGGGGCGTTTGACGTTTAGCGTCATTGAATATATTGATTTTAGGCAGCGGTATATGTGTGAATTTAGGGCCAAGTGTTTTGAGTGCAAACAAAAATAACCCAACCACAAGGGCTTAGCTGGATGATAAGCTCCCGCCTAAAACTTTAGTATTATATAAGATAAACCTATTTTTTCATACAATCACTCCTAATAAGTATATAAATCTATATTAGTACTAACCGCGCTTGAGTCTCTCGTCAAGTTTTGTAACATTTGCTAAATAGTACGCTCTTTGTACCAAAGTGATTGGCATTTTCTTCTATTTAGGGCCATTAAATAAAAACTAGTTTTAATAACCTTCTCACCA